>JBAGKO010000005.1:10111167-10124216 GCA_037177275.1 Acacia concinna | reverse complement strand
CTTTATATACTACATTTCAAAAACTTTTATATTAACTAGTGTCTATTTTATTTTCTATTGATTAAATTCTTATGTTAATTATCTTTTTTTTACCTTATCAAATCCCTCCCCTCCTCTCCCCTCCATTTTTATCCATCCAAACAAAGTAAAATAAAATCATTCTCAAACCCTCCCTTCCCCTTCCCTCCCATTAAAATACCTCCCCTCCCCTCCATTGAGCCAATTACACCCTAAGAAATTGATGTCACGCATTCGCTCTCTCCTTTCAGCTTCTCCATCTCTAGCAGCATCTTGACCATTTTCATCCACCTGAAATCCTCCCCCAATTAGCCCCTCACTTCTCAACTCTTCATGCTCTTCAAATTCTCCATGTTGCCAACTAGTCCTAACATGATCAAATGATTCTAAAGAGTTATGATCACACAAGAGTACACACTATGATCCCGTTGAAGATCGTATTGCCCTATCTACCCATATTAGATCTCGACGTTTTGATAGAAGAAGTGTGTGATGATGGTGACTGACAACCACATATTACCCGTGGAGTCTTTAAGGATCCCGTCATGGGAGGATCCATGCTCCAAGTCCAGGTCCGCAGATCATACAACTCCACTGCAAGGGGATCATCCTCAAACTCACAAGCATTGTCGGTAGTAAACTTTGTAGTGGAAAAATATCAGTTCTTGATTTGGGTTGGGTTCGTGTATAGTGGTACTTGCTTGCTAGGAAGCTTTATTTAGGAACTTGACTAGGCATGGAGGACCAGTGATAGGAGGAAGAGAGAGAGAGAGGATCGATGGGAGGAAGGAGAAACGAGAAGTGAAGGAGGAGAGATAAAAAAAAAAAGTGATTTTGTTTGTGGTTGTGTTTTACTCATGTTTTGTTAATTTCTATTATGAATTTTTCATTCCCTATACGCAAGTTAATACTCCTATCAAATGTAATTGATAACTTAAATATAAAAAATGACAACTTAAATATTACAATTAGCAATTACTTCATTTTGGACTTATTGACAATTTGAGTATAGACAATGACAACTTGACTATAACAATTAGCAATTTAGATACTCCCTCTTGTCTACAATATAGGGCATTTATAAAAGAATTGATTGGTCTACAATATAGGGTACTTGCAAGATAATTAATACTCATGTTCCAATTTTATCCTTGTAATTAATGCTCACTTCCAATTTACCCACTTATTAAAATTTCAAAAACATTTTTCAACAAGGGGTAGAAGTGGAAAAACTTGTAATTTAAGACATATTAAATGAATTAGCTACTATTTTTTTATTTCCCACGAATTAATTGAAGTGCCTTATATTATGGATTGGAGGGAGTATATGAATTAATTAAGAGTTTTGAGTTATTACCAATTGAGTAATGGGATTAACAAAATGAATAGTAGTGTTGATCTAATCCGTAACGGTTTTGACAAAATCAATAAGCATTAATAAAGTGTGCAAAATGATTAACAACAAGTTTTGTGGTGTGACCAATTGAATAATGTGATTAATTAATAGAGTAATGGTTTTGAAAAAATCCGTACTAGTTTTGAAAAAAAAATCAATAAACACTAACAATATCTATAAAATGATTGATAAAATTTTTTGTTGTAATCAATTGAGTAATAGGATTGACAAAATCAATAGTCATACTGACACAATTCATAATGATTTTAACAAAATTTGTATTGACGATATGTGTAAAAGGATTTAGTAATGAGTTTTTTGGTCTTTTATCACTAATATAAAAAACACATATTCTCACCGAATGACTTCTCTATCCTTTTAAAATGTAAAATGCTCTTTTTGGATTATAAAAATTCATATAGTATTTAAATAACATTTTTCCAAATTGAAAATTAGGAACCAATCAAGCTAAATGATGGGGACCCACTTGTCTCACATCTTCGCTTTGTAATTTTTGGAAGAGCATTCATGGGTCAAGTAGATGAGATGACTAGATGTGTGGAGAGTTTTTGTGAAGCATAAAGATAGAAAATGAATTATTTGAAGACAAAAATATATTTCTCCATATATATTCACTTCTCTAGAGCCATGGAAATGAGTCATACAATGGGGTTAAATCTCACAAGCAACTTAGGCAAATACCTTGGCATACCTTTGCTTCATCGTAGAGTTTATTCTACAACTTTTGCACCAATCATGTCCAAAACCCAGCAATAGCTCTTAGATTGGAAGGGTAAATGTTTGACTCTAGCAGGACGCACGACTCTGATTAAGTCAGTCCTAATTAGCATTCATGTTTATTTACATGTAAACCATCCTGCTACTTAAAGGACTTATGAAACTAATTGAAAAATAAAGTTGCAGCTTCCTTTAGGGAGACATAGAAGCACAAAAGAAAATGCACCTTGTTTCTTAAGTATGGATTCTCTCAAAATCCCTCCTTCCTCTTCTCTCAAAATCCTCTCACATGTGTGTGTGTGTGTGTGTTTTTTAAATAAAAAAATAGATGCTAAGATTGGAGCAAATCAATTGTTGAGATCAGCTTCTAAGAGATGAGGAGGGAAAAAGCTCATGAGGAAATATGCTCTAATTAGGACCAAATATCTTGTGATAAGAAGGAAGGAGGCGTGGGGATAAAAAAAACTCCAACACCAAAATGAAGCTTTTCTGATGAAGCTTTGTGGGAAGTTACTAACAAATAAGGACACACTTTGGGTATAGGTGTTAAAGAGCAAATACAAGTGTAATGATTTGGTGAATTTTGAACTCCCCTAAAAGGAAAATGCTTCTATGACTTGAAAAGGAATTCTTAAGACATGGACCACCTTCTGGAAAGGCATAGGGAAGAAGATTGGTAATGGGTGAACTACCTCCTTTTGGTTTGAGAATTGTTCTGAGCTTAGGTGCCTTCTTATTGATCTAGTTTAAGATGGGAAGGCTTGATTAACAGGAATGATAGAGTGGTGAATTATGTGGATATGGCTAGGAATTAAGACGTTAACAAGCTTATAGTTTGGTTCCCCCATAATATCATTGAGCTTCTTGTGTGTACACACCTGCCCTGTGAGGAGAGAGGAGTGGATAAATTTATAAGGAATCCAAAAATTGATGTGACTTTTACAATGAAATATGCATATAATCTTTTTTCTCAAGTATACAACTAGAAGTTAACAACATATGGAAGCAGCTTTAGAGATGGAGAGTGCCAAAGAAGATCTAATATTTCATGTGGCTATTTATACAAGAGCGCATCCATACAATGAAGTTGAGGAAGAGGAAGGGCCTAAGTAATACTGCAACTTGCCCATATGGCTATAGGGGAGAATAGGATGTTATGCACCTGGTGAGAGACTATTCAAGTGCAGCAAAGAGATGGAGATAAGTTTTATCGCCTATACACTGGGATTTATTTTCTAACTTCAAGGAGTGGATTTCCTTAGATGGAACCTCAAGTGACACTACTACAAAATAACATATTTAAACCACCCTTTTTAAACCGCTTGTAAAAGAAGAGATTTAGAAAATATGACCGGTTGTATTTTTGTAAATATTGAGAAGTATGTAAACTGATTGCTTATATATGAGGTCTAAATGATATTTTTAAATATTTTTAACTTTTTTTAAAAAAATTTCCAAACCGTCTGTTTTGATATCAATTTAGAGATAAAATGAAAACCTAAAAATTATAAAATCCATTCCCGCCTCATAAGCCTCCTCCTTCCCTCGCTATTTCTTTTTTTCCCTTTTCTCCTCAGAACCCGCCACTCACTCGCACAACCTCAGACTGTGTTTTCTTTTTCTCATCGTAATGCACAGTTACTCACACTTGTGTCTTCAATCACCTGCTGTCCTGCAATCGACCATTTGTAAGCTTTCCTTGTATCACCCAGCAATTCTTGCCTTTTATCAACGTTTAATGGGAGCTTTGATTTAAATTGTCGGTATGTCGATATGATCTATGCACTTCGTTTCCATTTAGGGTTCAATTGTGATTTTGGTTATCAATTTTAATGAATCTTGTTTCTTTCCTCTATCGTTACGCTAATAAAAGGTTTAAAAAAAAGCATGAAAAATCAAGGACAAAATAAAACCAATTAGTAACATACCTGTAGATGAAGAGCACAAAAGCGGTTGATGATCGGTCTCGGTCTGATCAAAGATTCGTTTTCGTTTTCCCATAGTAACAAAGGGGAGTGAGTAAATTAATTACAAAACCGGGGAAAAAAATCTAAATGGGGTTGATTGTTAAGAGAGTCCCACGAGTTGAAGGAAAAAAAGCTTTGTAGGTCATATGTAGGGTGAAGAACAAATTTTTCAGCGAGAGGAAGAGGGTAGAGAAGGAGCAATTTCTGGTTTGATGAATTTGGGGAAGGAAGGTGGTGAGGGTTCAAAAGCTATAAAGCTCTTCTTTTTAACGGTGGCCAAGTCACAATCGCGGTTCTTAGTGTGAGATCAGACGGTTATAAAAAAAGGTTAAAACTTGTGACCGTCCATAATAGATTTTCCTATAATTTTTTATAACTTTTAAGGAAAATATCATAGCATGAAAAATTCGGAGTTAGGTTTCCGAAAATATCATGTTAGAGAAAGATTGGGTACTCCGTGGTTCATGGCTTATCCCTGAAATGATATACATGGCGTTTTCTTTGGGCTGTTCCTTTGTGGAATTCCTAAACCATGTTTTTGAAATAATCAATCAATATATATAAATCCGAGTATTACTCAATGTAATAAAATAGAGAAAGATCCACATAAAGAAACGAGTGAGTCACACTTTTTTCCCTTTTTTTTTTTGTTTTTTAAAAAGTTTTTTTCCCTTTGTTTTATTTCATTTAGGGGGCACCATCTATATACCTAGTGTGGTTAAGCTTCTTTAAAACGGGCTAGGTATATTAGAGTTGCGGTTCATTTAAAAGGGGTTAAATTGGGTAATATAAAACTTTTGCAAGCAAGTTTGTCCAATATGTGGACTGTTGTTCATAATTAGTGTTGGCCAAAATTGTAAAAACACAATAAATATACTTCAAGTTGAATTCAATTATACTATCTCTATGAGATAATCGCGACCCCATAAGAAACAATAAATTCTTTCGAGAGAAACATGGAACACAATAACAAAAATATAACAACATAATTAAGAGAAAAGATGTCAAGGGATGTGGAAGATAGAGTTCAATATTACCTAACTTCGTTTCTTTAAAAAAAATTTGGCCAAGTACCAAACATCGGCTTTAGGAATATAATATGTTACTTTTATGCATCCGGTTAAAAAAAAGCAGCCTAATGACAATTAAAATGAGAGTTATAAAATAAAGATTAATGATGATTTTAACATACTCATACTATGCACAACAATTGAGATGAAAAGGAGTAGTATAATACCTGTTCATCCTACTTCAACAACACAATCACTTTGCCTATATCAAGTTCAAAGCCATGTGCTAAAAATTTTTCACTATGTTTTACAAATTTTATCCCAAACACTTGAGAAGTCTATAAGTCATACTTCTCAAATTTTTATTCATCCTCTTCACACTTGCAATAAAAAAGCTCACTCAAAAATTTCCACAAATCTTGAGCCTATTCATCATATATATAATAATGAGGCACCTAAGTGATCATATTATGTCTTTTTCATTATAGTTAATATCATTTATAAACAATATCAATCACTAAATATAATTACATATCTATGGATTTAAACTTTAATTTACCATATTATAAGATACTAGTCTTTGAATTATATACAATAGTTCATTCCACTCACCAATTTCCCCCCTTAAAAGCCCATAACAATATTGCTATAACAGTTGATATATGCTCTTTTTAGTCTTAAATATAAGACTGAGTTAATTTTTTCAGTGAATTAAATAAGCTAAATAAGTTACTTAATTATATGTTGTATATCATTAGATTATATTAATTTATAAGTTAAGCAAAATAGTTTGGAGGAAAAAAAAATAAATATAAAGAATTTAAAGTAATTTAATTAGTTTTATTTTTTTAAAAATCATCAACTATATCTTATATTTAGGATTGGAGAGGGAATTTATTTATATACTGATATACTTAAGAGGAACAGTTTTAATCCTAATTATTTAAATTTAATGTATTATATAATTGATAAATTTAAGTCGCATGATTCATTATACTAGTAGTATCTTATTATGTGCATGTATAATGAGATGTGCACTATCAAAAAAATAATGAGATGTGCACTTGTGCTAGAGCAGCAGGGCTCAAGTAAATAGAAGGAAAAACTAAAAAGAAAAGAAATTATCGACATTCACGTGAAATTAATCATAATAAGCTTAACTATATGTTTAGAATAACTGTGAAAAAAGTCATTTATTTGTAAATAAATCTATATATAAATTAGATGGGGTATAAGTCAGATTGTGTAATGTGATTAATATATGTATTGAAGGTAGTTATTTATATGAAAGTAAAACTTATTTGGATGATATATTAAAAAATAATTTATGATAGAAAATTATTAAAAAGGACATGAATCATATCATGTGCTGAGATTTATTATATTATATTTTAATTCATAAGTCAAATAAAATAATTTGAAGAAAAACGATAAATTTTAATGTTTTAAAGTAATGTAATTAGTTTTCTTAGTATTCTCCAAAATAGTCAATTGTGTCTTATTATTAAAATTGAATGAAGTATATATTACATGTAAATATATTGTGATGTTTATGTTACACTCTGTTCTAATTATAAAGCCCGATTAATTATTTTTAGAGAAGTTAAGAAAACAAGATAAAGGAAAAACAAACATTTTGGATCTATAAGCTACAATGAACTACTTATCCAGATAAAACACTTATCTTCATTAAGTTTAGTACACCCAACATCAATCCAAACACCCAAATAAGTGTCTCATTTCCAACGTTGGCTTTTCAGCCAGAACGTTGGTTTTAACATTCTTATTGAATTTCCAAACGCATACATAATCTTGCAAACATGGTTATACAAAAGGAAAACGTCATTTTGGGATGGTGAAAATTAAATTACCCCCAAACGCACACAAACTTAATACCCCAATGTCTGAATGTATTAACAGGCTAAAAAAAAAAGTCTGAATGTACTATGAATATTTACTTTTGGTAATATTGAGAAATCAAATCAAACTAGCTTTGGATCCAAAGTGATTTGTTTGGTCAGCAGAGCTATAATAATTATTTTATGTTTTTGAGGGCCTGTTTGATTACCATTTTTAAGAGTTTTAAGTGGGGATTACTTTAAAAAAGAGAAGCCATTAGCTTTAAAACCCTATCTAAGAAGAGCTTATTTTTTTTATTGAGTTTTTGCCCAAAAGCTACTTAACAATAAAAGCTAGAAGAGGAGCTTCCATGTGATTGATGTTTATTGTTACTGTCAATTTAAATACAAGTTACTTTTACAATTAGACTTTTTTCTAAGTAACTTCTCAAAAGGCACATTGAAAAAAATCCACTTCCCTTGGGATAAACGCTATCCAAATGCTCTCTCTCTCTCTGTTCCCTCCACATAAAGAAGGCAAGCTAAAGCTTGAAAGGAACTAGATGACAATTATCTAGTGGCCCCCACTAGGAGAGACATAGTTGACACCATTATGTCCATTATCAGCATGTAAAAATCTAAGACATCCAACACGTGGCCAATCCCAAAGATGAGTTTGGTAGTCATTGGTGTGTCCTTCCCTTGCCATATAATTGACACATTGGATTAACTCTCTGAATGTATGCCTGAGCATAATTCCACCATTATAAAAAAGAAGGTCTCTTGTTTCCGCCACAAGATCTCTAAGAGGATGGTCTGTTGTGGAGTCTCTCATGAAAATATTAAAAGCATATAAGGAGTCAGAGTAAATATGGATTTTTAGAAATCCAAGCTATTTCGCGACTTCAAGGCCAGTCTTAATGGCCCATATCTCAACTTCTGTAATTGAACAAAGACCAATGGTCTTTTGGAAACCCATAAGCCATATACCCAAAGTATCACGAAGGACACCACCACAAGCTGCTGTGTGGTCAGGCTTAATATGATTGTCAACGTCAATGCGAATAGTATCCTCAGGTGGAGGCATCCAATGCTGATCTGGAACATGTTGAATATGGAATACTCTGTGCCGCAAATTTTGTTCTGATACACTTTCAAGGAAAGGATAGGTTAACCAGTGGATGTTATCTTTAGTATCTGTACCCCGTCCCTCGAACACAAATTTGCATCTAGATGTCCATACAAGCTAGCATACAAGGCTAAATACTATGGTCCAACTATAGGAATTATAGCTACTGCGACCCAGAGAATGCTTGGAGTTCTAATTAAGCCATGCCTACAAATCACCAGAGAAAAATCTAAAAGAATAGTTAGGATTTAAAATAAGCTGCCACATACCTCTTGCTTTCTCACAGTCACGAAGGATATGAATCACACTCTCTTAATGGTGACAATTAAAGGGACATTCTTTAGATTGAGAAAGTCCTCTGTTGGCTTTGAGTAAGTTAGTGGGTAAGCATTGGTGATTGACCTACCACATGAAGAATTTGATTTTTTTCAAGAATAGACCATTTTCATATATGACCCCATAAATCATGAGAGTTTTGTTGGTAATGATTGGAAAGATAATAATATGCTGCTTTGACAAAAAATTGCCCATCTTTCGCTTTTCTCCATGTGAACTTGTCCGAAATTCTACAGTTGGGAGGTTTCATTTTAGACAAAATGTTTATCACCCAACAAGGAAGGATACCTGTCCATTTATGAATGTCCCATGTACCTTGAGAAGTCATATGGTTAGAGACCTTATCTCTAGCATTAAGATACTGACCATTGTGGACATAAGAAATCAGAGGGGCTTTAAGAGGGGTCCACATATCCCACCAGAAACTTGTGGTTTTGCCATTGTTAACTCGTATGCTTATTCCTACAAGAAAGGCATCCCATACCTGAACAATGGATTTCCATGTGCGAGAGGATTGCGTTTTTTTAACCACTGCAGGGATATTATCTATACCACATTTGTATTTAGCTTAGAGACATTAAACCCATAAAGCATAGGGTTTAGTAATAAGCCCCTAACAAAGTTTCATAATAAAAGCTTTATTTTGTAGTCTAAGATCTTTAAGACTTAGCCCTCCCTTACTTTTACTAAGGTTCACAGTGTCCCAAGAAATAAGGTACATCTTCCTCGACTCTATATCCTGCGACTATAAGAATTTCCTACTATATTTCTCAATATCCTTTAGAGTGCCCGATGGAAGAAGAAATATATGCATATGATAACTTGAAAGGGCATAAATGATAGCTTTAATGAGAATCATTCTACCAGCAATATTGAGAAATTTGCTTTTACAAGTAGATAGTCTTTTTCTAACATTGTAAACAATGGGAACATAATGGCATTCTTTACTCTGGAATGAATTATTGGAACCCTAAGATAGTTTCCAAGGTCTAATGTTAAACCAATACCAAGAGCATTGCTTAATTATATGCCTCTATTAAAGTGGATATTTTTGGAACAGAACATTTTCAATTTTTCTAAATTGATGCTATGACCCAAAACAACACAAAAGTTATGCATTACATTCTTTATTTCAGTCATTTGATCAATATTTGCTTATGCAAAAAGGAACAAATCATCCACAAAGAAGAGGTGAGAAATTTTTGGACCTGTTGCCTTAAAGGAGAAGGGTTTCCACCTTTTTGTAGCTCATTCATATTTATTGAGGTGACCCAAGCATTCCATTCAGAGGATAAAAATATACGGGCTGAGTGGATCACCCTAACGTACCCCTCTAGAAGGAGAAAAGGAAGGATTGACATCACCAATACAAAGGATGGACATATTTGTCGAAGAGATACAATTCATGGTAATAGAAATTAAATGATCATTTATGTTGAGACATCAAAGCATGTCTAGAATGAATTCTCATTCAAGTCTATGAAAAGCCTTCTCCATATCCATCTTGACAACAACATAGGCCTTCTTTTTATTACTCGTTCTCATGGAATGGATTATCTCCTGGACTATGATGATGTTGTCGATACTTGCTCTGTTTGCAATAAATTGATTGCTCCTGACTAATAAGTTTGTCCATAATTGAACAGAACCTGTTAGCCAATATCTTTGTAACGTTTTGAAACTAACATTACACAAAGAGATTGGTCTTAAGTCATTTAAAGTAACTGGATTGTCAATCTTCGGAATAAGGGGCACTCTGGATTAATTTATGGATTGAAGATGGGAAGGATCTATAAAACATTTTTCAATCAAATCACATATCATGTCTCCTATCAAAGCCTATTGAGATTGGAAGAAGTGAGGTTGAAGGCCGTCCGGTCCTGGTGCCTTAAAAGCGCCCATACTAAAACTAGTATTTTTTATCTCAACTCTATCCGCTCTTTTTGCAAGATTATCAATCTCTCCTACAGATAAGGTTGGAAAAGTTGAGACCCATCCTAATGGGTTTAAGAGGTTGGAGTCTTTCGTATATAGCTTTCCAAAAAAAAAATCTCTAGTCATTCGCTTCAAGCTATCGTGATTATCAACCCATTCACCCAATTTATCTCTAAGAGCCATAATTTGCTATTTTTTCTTTTTGATAACGGCATAAACATGAAAAAACCTTGTATTTTTATCCCCCCGCTTGAGCCAATTACATCTAGCTTTTTGGAACCAAACTAATTCTTCTTGAGCCACAACCTTGTGATAATCCTTCCAAAATTGCTTTTCAAGCCGAAAAAGTCTAGTCCTTGAATTTCTCCTTCTCCTGTCAATACCTTCTAATCTTCTAATAAGCTCACATTTTATCCTAACAAAATTTCCAACATGATTTTCATTCTAGCTTGTGACAGATTGAGAAAATTCTTGAAGCCCTTCAACCCATATATAGTTTTGCCAAGAGGATTTCACAATATCTTTGAAGTCATTCTCAAGGGACCAAGCTGCTTGATAGGAGAAGCTTATTTTCCTTTGAAATCTTTGTAAAGACATATTAGAATCAACAACAATGATTCTATGATCAAATTTAAATTTGAGACTATGAGAGACTTTGGCGTTAGGAAAAGAAGATATCTAGTTGATATTAGAGATAACCCAATAAAGTCTTTATTTAATTCCAACTCTCTCCCAAGTGAAGCGATCACCATGGTAATTAGTTTCAATTAAACCAGCATCTTTAATATGATCCTCCTAACTTATCTTCTGATGAGAGGTAAGTATTAAAATCTCTGAGAATCAACCAAGAGTCTAATAAATTAACTGATAGAGATCGAAGAAAATCCCATAGAGACTGACGATCCAGAGGAGTAGTTTCAGCATAAACCACAGAAACCAAAATAGTGATACTATTATGAAGATCATTTATTTGACCATGAAGAATTTGAGGATTAGAGAATAAATATTTGATTTCAAAGTCAACATTATTCCACATAATCCATATTCCACCAGCAAAACCAGTAGCTTTAACTCTAATCAAGTTACTAAAACCAAATTTTCAAATAGCAATATCAGCTTTATGACCACTAATTCGTGGTTCAAGAAAGTAGAGAATATCAATTTTGTACCTGCAGACAATGTCTTTTACAAGAATAGAGAAGGCATGACTACCGGCCCCCTCCTCTATAATTCAATGAGGCAATAATCATTAAAAAAAATAAATAAATTTAATAGATGATAAGAAGACTTACTAGTCATAATCACACTTTCCAAAATCATTAATATAATCTTCAGGAGTCTCCCCTACAACAAAATCGTGCTCATTCATAAATTCAGCTGCATCGTCAAAGTCCGAGTCATTTGGATTAGGTGGTCTAGGAGGCTCCATAAGATGATCATCTTGCTTTTCACATGGGTGAAGTTGATCACATTAGGCTTCAAAAGTAATAATGGTCATTGAATTGGTTGATTGATTTAAATGATTTTTGTCATTTCTTTCTTCAATTAGAGGTTGTGGATTAGTAATTGAAATAGAGTCTAAATTGCCTTGCACTACAATATGTGAACGCTTGCCTGATATAATTCAGCCCACACCATTTTTGTGACCCATTGAAGAATTGGCCCCCTTCTTATATCATAATTATTGATTTCTTTTCCATTTGATTCAGGTTCCAAGCCCAAGTTATGAGGCTCTTTATCACTAGAAGAAGTCAGCCTAATTAGAGAATCAGCTTGTAAATGTTGATAGTCCTTCCTTATGGGTTGAAACTTAACCTTCTTCTTAGGCCCATGAATATTTTTAATCCATTTTTTCCTTTAACTCCCCTAGCATTCGGATCAGTTTTGTGACTTTGAATGACAAGCTAATTTCCTTTTCTAATACAAGGATTATCTTTTTCCAGTTGTTTCTCTTCCTTGCCTACCTTCATTAATGCTACCTCCTCATCTAGATCATTAATGGTAGAGAAGCGAGATTTTTTTACCAAATATTCATCCTTCTTTGTACGATTGTCAATAAGCCTACTCCCTCCCTATTCAAAGCATTTGGAAACATGAGCTTTATTCTGCCGTTGGATCAACATCCATGGACCAAACTTGTCTTCGTCTTTTGGTTTTCTGGCCGTTGGTCTTGCATGAAAATTTGCAGTTGTCGGCACTAAAGGCTTTGCAGTCGTTGGTGCTGAAGGTTGTTTGTCATGGCTACCATTATTTTCAGGAACTAGGACACTTGAATGACAATGATAAGGGAAAACCTTTTTTTGATGACCAAAACATCCACAAGAAAAGAAAATTAACCCTAGACCCTCATACTCAACATTGAAGACAGAGCCATAAGCAATAACCTTATGTATGAGTTTTTTTTGAAGATTTAACTCAATGCATATACGAACATATTTAGCTCTCTCCACTTTGAAATCTTTGCTCTGAAAATCACTCAAAGTGTTCAAATATACTTTTAAGGTCCGACCAATTCTATCTCCTAGCCTAGAGATGAAATGGTTATTATATCCCTGCATAGGAATATTAGGAATTCGAACCCATATTGCAACTCTGCCCAACGGATTCTGGAAAGGATTAAAATAGGGAGACCACCATTGAACTAATACATAGTGTTGCTATATTTCCCACGGTTTATCGCAT
>JBAGKO010000005.1:10078620-10092389 GCA_037177275.1 Acacia concinna | reverse complement strand
CCTTATGAGTTGTATTAACAACTCTACGAGACTTTATTGCAAATATGCAATTTTACGTGACATCTTTGACATAAAATTCTTTATTTTGGACCTCACTACAATTTTCCCTTTTTTAATTGAGGTTTAAGATTTATTTGGTTGTAAAGTGGGTCACACTTACTTTTTTAGATATATATAATTGATTGATTGATTAACAAAATTGATTATCCATTAAAAAAAGACATGAGATGATATAATGTAGTAAAATGGAAAACGGAGAAGCGGGAAAAAAAAAAAAGAAACTGAGAAATAGAAAAGGGAAAATATCAGTTAGATTCTAGAGATAAGATTTAATATAAAAAATTCTCTGTAAGTTGTTAATTCCTACTACTCAAGTTATCATTTTTTACTACTTAATTGTTATTAGAGATATAGTAAGCCTCGTCTCTAGATCTAACTCCACATTTTGCTGAAAATGCCAATTTCGCCAATATCACATCAACGGTGCTCCTAGAGTCTAGGCTCCTAGCTTGGGCTTATCTCCACCGAACCGGCATATGTTTATCAGCTACGTATGGGCATACATACATATATTATATCTACTACACAAACACGTACTATTATAAAATGATTTTGTTTTTATATGTACATTTTATCGGGAATATAATTTTGTACTAATGGGAAATTTATTTATTTTTTTGATTTGATTGAATGTCATTTAATTATGATTGATTTTGTTGACCTAATTATGATTGATTATTGATTAGGGTTTCTTATATAGTGAAGCCGTTCTTTTCTATTTAGATATACTTATCATTTATTTTGATTATACACGTGTGATGCCTTGAGTAAATAGGAAGGAAATATCCCACTCTCAATTTTACTCTTACTCCTCTCTCTGGGGTTTTCTTTTTTGTTGATATTTTCTTTTATTTCAAAACAATTACATTTTTATATCATCTTATAATTGATCAAATTATAAAGAAACGAAAAAGAAAATTCATGGAGAAGAGATAGAGGGTAAAAACAAAATTGATAGTAGTTGATTTTTTTTTTAAAAAAAGGCAATTTTATGCAAAATAAACCTATAAGATAAGGCCTAGGAACGAGTTGGCCTATAGAGGTTTTTAGAAGATAATGTAATCAATGCAAAAGCACATAATTTCTATACAGACAGATATTGAAAAAAAAAAAAAAAAACCCTCAAACTATAAGATAAGGACTAAAAACAAGTTGACCTATCAAGGCCACCTAAATCCCAACCTTTAAAATGAAATTCGGCTGGTTTAAATTTAATATTTTATAATAGATTTTTAAAATAATTTTTTAATGCATTTTTAAATGACATAACTAAAATCTAGCAATTTTTTTTTATATTTTATTAATTATTTAGAGAACCAAAATAACTACAAGCATCCAGTATCAAAAATAGTATGGAACAAAAGTCATTGACAAACATGACTAATCGCACTTATACCCTTAACCTTCCGAATAATAAATTAGAGACAAAAAGTTTGGCTATAGAGCTAAGGAGATAAAATGCCAATTGTCATAGGATAGTTATTGATTTTCTGGTTAAGGTTCAATTTTGTTTTAAAAATTTTTGCATGGGTACTGCAGGTATCTAAAACTTTGTTTAGTATTAAAATATATATATATATATATATATATCATCCAAAAGCACTATAAATATAGCAACATTGCTTTAAAATTAAAAAAAAAAACCTATATTCGTCATTAAAAAAATAATATTACTCGCGTGTCAAGCTCCACATTGCTTTTTTTTTTTTTTAAACACCTTTGGGGCAATATTCATTAAAAAAACATTCTAGATATCCAGTCCTCTTAACACAAAACTTCCAAAACAAATCATTCAATATTCAATACGCTTTGAATGATTAATTCAAATATCTCTTGCACTCTTATTCAAATCTTAAAGAATACAAAAGTGAAACTCAGGTCTAGTTTAAAAGCATTTTGATTTAAAATAAAATACATTGATCGAGTTTAAAAAGAGTTTAGTATGATAGAGGAAAAAAAAGATGACAAGCATTAATTACACATTCTTATGCACATCCCATCCCCGGTGACCAAACAGTCGCGTAATCATAAAAAACGAAACAATCACATTCCAGAAATCAAACAAATTGAACATATGCCACCAAAAAAAAAAAATAGTAGAATTGAACACTCCATCTAGATCTACAAATTTTTCTTAAAAAAAAAATTACAATTCCAAACCAAAAGATTTATTCTTCACAACCTTCGTATGATGTTTATATATAATGTCTAACTGAAAACTCTCACACAAACTTGAATATTATTTGGAGTAATTTATTATAAATTTGGCCATTTCACTGACAATACTCATTTTCTTTTAAATAGTGATGTGATTGCCGAACAATAATTATAAAATTGAAAATGAAAAAAGATATAGGAGATAACATCGTGCTTGTGAAGCAAATAACAAGTGATAAAGACTTTCCATGTGATAACATCATAAATATTTGACTAAAGACATTTTCACGGTATACCCTTCTGAAAACATACGCATTAAATAATTGGGAAAAAAAACACACCAAAATATCATTTTAACTTCTAAAACCCACAAAAGTCAATTTTATTATAGAATATGATCATCATTATATGTGTGTGTGTGAATATGTTTCCTCCAATGGATGAGGGTCTATATATAATAATAGTAGTAATAAGTATTACTCGTACATACCAGTAGAATCTAAATCAATTAACGAATATTGTATGAAACAATGCTTTTGTTTTTTTTTTAAAGGGAAAATTCCACTAAAATATCTTATAAAATTCAAAAATTTGAAAAGGTCTATTAACATTTTAAAAAGATATTAAAGTATTCTAAAAAGATATTAAGGTACGATGGATCAAATTAAATTTTATAAATGTTGACATATTTATCAAAATACCCTTGAGTTATTTAAAATAAAAAAATGGAAAAATTGCTCCTCGTTGAAGCACCACCGCCGGCTAGCCACACTTAACAATAGTGGGGGGGAGGGTTTTTTTTTTTTGACAAAAAGCTAAAGTCAAAGTGGTGCGGATGGGAATCAAACCCACCCCACATGCCTATTTAGAGCCTCCTAAACACACACACACATATAAAACTATATAAAGTAAAAACAAAGGTTTGATGTTGTTGAATATAGAGTAAAAACAACACACACACACACCCATCGTCCGTGGGTTCAACTGGTAAGGGGTTTGGACACTTTCACAAATGGAGTGGTGCTTGATTCCTGGGAAGACAACTTAGTTGTGGTTCCAGTCGTGGCGTTTGGGGAGGCATCCTAACTCCAGGATGCCTAGGTTAACGCCTGAGGGTAATTGACGGCTCGCCCTGCTTGATATTGGTATCACTTAGGAGGAATGGAGATTTCGCTTTGTCCTTGGATTGTGGGTGAGCTCGACCCCCTTCCAAAAATTTATATATAAAAAAAAACAACACACACACAGATAAAACTACATAGAGTAAAAACAAAGGTTTGATGCCGTTGAATATAGAGTAAAAACAATGGTTTGATGTTGTTGACTAAATAGACAACAAAAATGATGAAATTCGTAATGAAAATAACTATTCGAGTAATGAGATAGACTATAAAACTTATTGGTATTGAATGACAAGTAACTGAAAGTGTAGTGTAATTGACTAGATGAGTAATATAATTGACTAAATTCATAATGGATTTTTTTTAAAACCCTGGAAATGATTAATTAAAGATTAATGACATTGATTAAATCCATTACGAATTTGGTGAATCTCGTTATTCATTTGGTGAATCTCATTATTCATTTGGTGAATGATTGAAAATTAATGGCACTGATTAAATATTAATGACATTTATAAAAAAAACATTACAAATTTAGTCAATCCCACCACTCATTGAATCTCATTACTTATTTGGTGAATGATTGAAAATTAATGACATTGATTAAAGATCAATGACATTTATCAAATGCATTACAAATTTAGTCAATCCCATTACTCATTGAATCTCATTAGTGAATGATTGAAAATTAATGACATTGATTAAATATTAATGACATTTATTAAATACATTACAAATTTAGTCAATCCCATAACTCATTGAATCTCATTATTTATTTGGTGAATGATTGAAAATTAATGGCATGGTTTAAAGATTAATGACATTTATTAAATACATTACAAATTTAATCAATCCCATTACTCACTGAATCTCATTACTCATTTAATGAATAATTGAATATTAATGACATTTATTAAATATGATTAAAGATTAATGACATTGATTAAATATATTACGAATTTAGTCAATCACATTTCTCATTTGATGAATGATTGGAGATTAATAACATTGATTAAAGATGATTAATGATTAATGACGTTGATGAAATTTATTACGAATTTAGTCAATCCCATTACTTTATTTGGTGGATCCCATTATTTATTTAGTTAATCCCATTACACTTCCGGTCACTGGTCATTCAATACCAATACGCTTTATAGTTAATTTCATTACTCATATAGCTATTTCCATTATAAATTTCGTCTTTTTTGTTGCCTATTTAGTCAATAACACAACCTTTATTTTTACTCTAGATATTTTTATTTGTGTATATATATGTTGAGAAGGGGCCACTAAAGCCTCCTAATAAGTATGTGGGATTGGTTAGATTCCCACTTTCACCATTTTGACTTCAGCTTTTTGCTAAAAAAAAATTCCAAAGAAAAAACCCCCTCCCTCCCCTCCACTATCGGAGTTTCAGCAAGTTGCAATTGGTGAGGGGCAATTTTTTTTTAAAAAAATTTAAATAAATAATGGGTATTTTGGTAAATGTGTCAACATCTATAAAACCCAATTTAATCAACAATACCTTATTATTATTTTTTTAGAATGTTAACATGCCTTTTAGATTTTAGAATTTTAAAAGGTATTAGAATGTAATTTGCCCTTTTTTTATCTCACGAGACTGAATACGTTTCTTTGAGACTAACCTCTCTAGCCTCTCCCTCTATATTATTTAATTTTTCAGATTGGCACTTTTAATTTTCTGAGTATGTTAAGCGTTTATATAAAATTTGAAATAATATACTAGTATATAGTACAATTTTTTCTGAAACATTAAAAAATCCATATTGACATTTTTTTTGTTTAACCAAAAATTATTATTATTTTTTCCATCGCAACACAAAAAAATTAAATGATTTAAGTTTGGTAGAATGGCATTAAGGCTGTTAAGAGAAATAATATCAAAAAAAGTTTATTAGATATGAGATTTTTTTAATATTATTTTTTTTTATAAATTTAAAATTTTTTAAAAGGAGAAGCTTGTATGGTTGTCCACATCGACTGTAATATTAAACGACAACGTTTAGCCGACGCGCGGGAGGTGACAATGGAATAGAATGGTCCAATAGGACGCGAAGCCGAAAGCACGGACGTGGGACCCTCAGCCCTTCACCCCTTTGATCTTATCTCATCGGTTTTGTACTAGTAGTAACCATTAATCACACTGCATTAAACTAATAATGATTAATTATCAACAATAATTAATGAATAATTTTAGTGATTAATTATTCAGAAATTCCTCCCATTCCCCCTGACAAGTGCAACGTGGCAACGACAGTGGCGTGGCTGCTCACGCTCTCTGTGTCTCTCTCTCACTTCCATCGTCTTCTCTTCTCCGTCCACAAACCACTAGCTTCCTCGCATTCTTGTTTGCAGTTTCCCTTGTTTCGTTTCTTATAAAATTCACTTGTCATAGCGATTTCACTTTTGATCTTCCAGCCTCTAGCTGAAGAGCTCGCTTTTAAGGTATATTCATTCAGAGTCCTGTTTCGTTTCCATCTCCCTTCTCCGTCATCGAAGTATTTACACTCTTCTGCTTGGTGTCTGAGAACAAGAGGTGTAATGTAACGGTGGAGATCAACATCATATATTTGGTTTCGTTTATGTTTTTTTCATCCGTCGAAATGAAAACTTTGACTAATTAATCTATATTTGAAGGAGACGCACAGCTTACAGTTTGGGGCTTAAAAACTGATTGCATCTTTGGTTCTCAGAACATTTTGAACGATGATATGTTAACTGGGGTCGCCGTTCGAGGGGAAACACTGTATCATATTCCTTTTTTCGCCCCACAAAATAATGTTTCTTAAGGTTATTATTTTCATTTGTCCCTATAGATAGGAATGTTATCTGTTATTACGAGTTTTAGTTTTGCATACTTCTGGAGATCAATCCGACATCCAGGTCTCATGCTTGATATAGAACCATGCATTTACTATGAAGTTATAGATTTCCCTCAGTCTCAGTGCATACAAGAATTTTGTATTAAAAAAAAGCGTGCACAAGAGTTTCTCTTGTTGTTTATCTGATTACATGTAAAATTGTGTTTCTGCTATCACTAATTTATTACTTGTAATTTAAATGAGACGAGTGAGAGCGGCTGTCCCATGCCCCAACTATCCACAACCACAATAATGTTTGAAAATAAAGTTTCCATCGTTTATGATATAGTGGCGATTGTTGTCAAGAGAGATGGTCTGCAACTAGTTTTCATAATCTGGTACTGTAGTTAATTCAGCTGTACAGGAACTGGTGTCCTATTCTATGCTCTGCCATTTCAAAAGTGTTATTACAATATTACTGCTTACTAGTACTTAAAATGGATGATGATGCCTTCGGTATGTGTTTTTATGTTTTAGAATTCTTCTGTCACTGCATTGTTAATAAAAAAGATTTGGTATTCAGAGATAGCTAGGGATACTTCACAATTTATTGTTACCCTAAAAATTAGTCAAGAACTTTTTTAAATTTTGTTAACGAGTTCAAGACTATGATATTTTTGCATCCAAAGGTTCTGTATTTATTTTTCTCTCTCTCACAATCACTTACAAGTATAAAGCTATATTCAATTTATTCTTGCTGTCCATCCCAGCTGAATATCCTTCTGAAAAGGGGATACTGCCATTTTTTGCCACCTTCACCAACCATTAAGCAATGGGGGGAATTTGTTCTAGGAAGCGAGATCAGCAAGTCATTGAAGATGGTTTGCATAGAGTAGTTTCAATAAGGTATTCTAGGAGTGCTAGCATAAAATGGTTAAGAGCCACGGCTTTGCATTCTATGGCAAGTCATCGCTTAGGAAGGGGTGGCTGCCCTTCTCTCATGGAGCTATGCATCCAGAAAATACGGGAGGTAACCCCTCCCCCCCCCAAAAAAAAAAAAAAAAAAGCCTTGGCTATTACTTGTCTATACTCATTGCCTGATCAAAATTTGAAATGTAACAGGATATTGACAAATACAGTTCATTTTCAATTCTTCCAAGAGACATAAGCCAGCAAATCTTCAATGAATTAGTGGATTCTCATTGCCTTACGGATGTATCATTGGAAGCTTTCCGAGATTGTGCTCTTCAGGTAGTCTGCAAGAGGCTTGGTGGAGTTGAAAGTTTTTCGCAAGTTTAAGTGCTTGAGCATTGAATTTACAAAAGCTGTAGTACTTATGAGGTGTTTTTTCTACATGATAGGATATATGTTTGGTTGAATATCCCGGAGTACATGATGGTTGGATGGATACAATATCTTCGCAAGGACAATCTTTACTTTCGGTTGATCTTACTGGTTCTCAAGTGACAGATAAGGGATTGCATTTCCTCAAAGATTGCTCAAATCTTCAAGCACTGACTCTTGATTTCTGCAACCAATTCTCAGATCATGGGCTTAAACACATTAGTGGTAATGGTTACTATTTTTTAATAATTATAATTTTGTTTTTAACCAGAGTTCTTTGTCATTTTACGAGCATAATACAACCTTGAATTTTCTTCCAATTACGGGGACTTTGCCCAGAGTTTGGTGAAAATTTGTGCTTATCATTTCATGCTATCCATGGGACATGCTGTCATGTAATGCCTTCATTTCTTCTTTCACATAAGATGTGAATTTTCTCTTCTGAAGTTTTAACTTTAAGTGCATCCTATGAATTGATGAATCCATTCTTATAAATAATATCGTATACGGGATAGAATTGTGATAAAAAGTTGTTTTTCTTCTTCTTAATTTCCAAGTAAATATGCATGTGGTTGTGTGTTATTTTATTTTATATGATTGTTTTCAATCAATAATTATGCTTGTTATGTTTTTTTTTCCTTTGTAAAGTGCTAAGGATACAATATTGTTTTTGAATTAATGTGCTCTTGAACGTTTCAGTCTAGTTGAACTTTAATGTTACTTTGACTTTCGGAAAAAAAAAGAAAAGAAAGAAAACACGCAGTAATGCTTGCCAATGCAAGAGCTTTCTCGGAGATGTTCAAGTCCTACACACTCAGTATATGTTATTTGCACTGCGATTGCTGTATTATGTTTATTATACTGACTGGCTAAGAGTTCTGGATTCCATTTTGATTGTCCTAAACAACTGCTGGTTTTGTTACATAGGTCTTTCAAACTTGACTTCCTTGAGTATCAGAAAGAGCAGCACCGTTACACCTGATGGAATGCGTAGCTTTTCCAACTTAGTTAACTTGGAGAAGCTGGACCTTGAGAGGTGTCCTGAGATTCACGGTGGTTTTGTTCATCTTAAAGGTTTCTTTCCTTGAAACTTTGCAGTTTTAAAGCTCAGATGAATTTCTTTCTTGTACTTTGACAGCCTAACTCATTTCTAGTAATATAAAATAAGCTTGAGCGTTTGTATTTAGTTAACCACGAGCAATGAGGTATGGTTGATGGGGTAGTGTGGGGTGAAATAAAGTTCATTAGGCTGGAATAAGTCTATGATCAATATTTTAAATAATTTCATCATGTATTTGCTTTGCCTTTTTAATTAGAATTCCAACCTATTGTACTTCTATTTGGTTTTTGACGAATATTCATTGACAATTACGAATATGTTCTGATGTTTCTTGAATGTACCGGACAACTCCAAATTTGAAAATTTTATGCTGTTTGTTGAGTCAAGTTGCTTTGGTTTAGTGTAGACAAGCAGTGTAATCAGAATTTTTTATAAGAAAATACAAGATAATTTTTCATTATTAGATTTTTGTATTTTCCTAGATTGTGTATTTTTCAATGATAATGTCAAATAAACTGTAGGCCCAGTTGGTTAAAGTGGCCAGATGCTGTCGTGCCTAATTTCCTTAGAATGTGTTTGGCTATACAGGTCTGAAGAAGGTGGAGTCTCTTAATATTGGATGCTGTAAATGTGTCATAGATTCAGACATAAAGGCTATCTCAGGTATTTAGGTGTTGTCATTTTTATTATAGTGTTTGTCTTGCAGGTTTTATTTGATGATGAAAAGAAAGTGTTCTCTTGTCTGTGGATTCTGGATTTTCATTGGTGACACAGGTCTTTGTTGATTTAACTGTCTCATTCACAAGCGTTTCATTGGTTTAAAATTGGCATATAGAAATGGCTGAGCCCTCGAAGATATGGGATGGGAGAGATAAAAACATTTCTTCTTGAAGGGAATGGATAATTCCCAAAGTTTACTAACCTTACGTTTTGGGCATAATTAAGAACATGTCCCCCGTTTGGATTACATATGGTCTTTCTTTTCATACGTGAAGGCTGTGTTTTTGCATCAGATATCATCAAGCGTTTTATGCTTGTTGAGGACGTTTGAGATGTATATAATTTATTTTGGTGTCCCTTTTATTATAGTGAGGCTAGTGGTATCTGAAATTACATGCAAAGTTATGGTATTAATGATTTATGAACAGTATCATTTCTTCAAACATTTCTGCCTTATTGACTACTTTGAATGCTACAGTAAGTATTTTCAGTTCAATAACATTCAATTGCAGCTGGACAAAGTTAAATCTATACTTAATTTTTATTCTCTTTCGGTTATTCTTATTCTTAATGAGAGTAGAAAGGAGAGAAATGCTAAATATCTAATGCATTTGCTGTGTAAACTTTTGTTGTTTATAGAATTATAATCTTATTTAATGCATACATATGATCAAGTATCTTATATCTTTACATGGCAAAGCCATGTTTTGCTTGAGTTGTTTCCTATGTTGTTTAGAATATTTAATCATATTGCTTTATTTGTTCTGACTCTTGCATACATGTGATCAGATTATGCCTAATCAAATGTTTAATTACTGCCTAAGATTATCCATCATCCATTCCTCTTCTTGCTATTATATGCAATTACTCAAGACACTATCATGTTTTAACTGTTGTTTTGTGATAATCTAGGGCTTACAAACCTCAAGGAGTTGCTAATTTCCAACACCAGTATTACAGATCTTGGAATTAGTTATTTGAGAGGTATCTTTCATAGTGTTGGGTATCCTTTCCAAATGTGATATACAGCATCTGCTGCATTACTCTCCAATAGATAACGTAAAAGGTTATATTTTTTTTAACATCAATCAAAACCATCAAATTAATTCATTGGATATGTTTAAAGTGTGGTAGAACCCTGACACTAAACCCTTAAACCATAACCTGCTAGATCAAGAGGAAAAAGGTGGAAGACTGAATGGGAACAGACGTAACTGAACTTGTGTTGGCTAAAACACATCTTCCCCTCACACCCTTAACGGCAGAAATACAAAACACCGCAATAACAATAGAATGCAAAGAACACACTGGCATTTGAGTGACCATAACTCTCCACAAGCCCTGACCTATTGTCCCTACACTCTTGCTTCTTAGGTTATAAACTGCTTTATTTTTTGTAACTGGTAGGTTCAGCTTCCACTGCTTCTTTTACTCTATTTTGTTACTCGCAGTAGGATTTTGGGAAGGATATAAGTTAATCCTATCAAAGTGCCATGTGATTTATATTTCATGCTATACAGCCATCCACTTTAGGTGGTGAGTTTTTACTGGTTTACATTTACAGGTTTGCAGAAGCTTACTACCCTGGACATGGACGGTTGCAATATAACTGCTGCCTGTCTAGATTCTCTTTCTGGTAACTTCAACTTTCTTGCTATGTGTTTTCTTAAACCTTTACTTAATGAGTTTTAGACATCAATATCATTTTCCTGGAAGCAGTATTGACCATTATGGATGAATATTTTATTTATCACATTTTAATGGAAAATGAAGGACCTTGAAATGTCCATTATGAGTTGTCACCAAAGCAGTAAAAAGGTATATTATTGGAAGTTTATGCTGATCGTTGTTCCAAAGTCTACTTTTTTAATCAGTTTTATAATTAATTATTTCTGTTACAGCCTTAGCAGCCTTGGCTTGCTTAAATCTTAACAGATGTGGTCTTTCAGATGATGGGTTTGAAAAAATTTCTGGTAAGTTTAACTATGGAAGCGTGCAATGAAAATATATATTCATGCTTCTAATTCTAAGGCAACAAATTCTAGGTTTTACATCTCCATCCCCTTTTCTGCAGGCCTCACAAACTTGAAAAAGCTGGGCCTGGGATTCAACAATATCACAGACGCATGTCTGATTCATCTGAAAGGTGATCTAGTCTCTCCGTGCACACAGAAGAGTATTTCTCATTTTTACATTCTTCTTATCTATGCCAAAAAATTGTTGTCTTTTTTGCTTGAATTTTATTTAATTAAATGGCTAAAAATAAGTGGATACAATATACAGTATATGTTAAAGGATTGCCCCTCTCATACTTTGTCTTTTTTATAATTATTTCTACTTTTTGGACTCTTGACAGGTTTGATGGATCTGGAGTTTTTGAATCTGGACTCTTGCAAGATAGGTGATGAAGGACTGGCTAATTTGGCAGGTTTAACACATTTGCATTTCATGTATTTTTCTGTTGTAGTTCTGAACGGCTAATACATTGTTTAAAGGTTCATAATCCTGTAAATTTCATAGTTTAAAGGCTCATAGTGCTGTTTTCTTTCCTGTGTTTTGGCCATTTTATGATTATTGCAAGAGATGAATCTCATGTTTTCATATTTACTGTGGTAAAATTCTTAATATTGTTTAAATTCTATTCTTCTAGTGGGAACAAAAGGTTCTAAAAGATTATGAGGATCCTAGAATCAAATATTTGGGTTAGACATACCTCATATGAAATGAAATTCATAATTAAATGTTTTTCTTTCAGGTCTCAGTCATCTGAAAACTCTAGAGCTGTCTGACACTGAAGTTGGGAGCAATGGGCTACGTTATATATCAGGTTGAATGATTAAATCATATATCTAGTTATCTTATCTAAAGTATATTGAGTCAAGAATTAACTTGCTAAAGTGCTCGACGGATTGACAGACCAAACTTAAAACTAGAGTGTAGATATCTTAGTTAATAGTATTTTTTCAACATAGTATCTACCAACATTTGCGAGTGTTCACCTATAAAAAAATTGTACGCTAATTTATTACAGTTGTTATCTGGAGTATAACACTTGAGAGATGTGACACAAGACTGAAATGGAATTGGTCAAGGCAACACACAAAGTATGAAGTATCGATTTAAAGTGATGTATAGTTTCATGTCAGGTTTAATGTGAATGTCTACCATGCGTTGGATGTTGACCCAGCTCTTTTTTCAAGTGTCTGCTTTAAAGGTTGTAAACATGCTAAAAAATTTATTCTGTAGCATATTGAGAGACAAATTTGAGTAAGCTAGTTTTCTTAATAAATATTTTCTCTTATTCTTGCTTTAGCAATGCTTGGGGGCTATTGTGGATTATTCCTTCTTAATGAGCATAGATACAAAGCATCTCGCTCTTTTGGTTTCACAATTTTATAAGCTTAAGAGGTGTCTTTTGTCTGTTTTAATATTTGCAGTTACATGTATGCCTTCACTAATATCTATATATGACCCATATATTTGTATTATATATCTACTTATCTATTTGATTTAATTATGATTGAGAATATTATAGACTAAACAAGTGCACTTGCTGACACATGTCATTCCTAATTTTGTCCAGGATTAAACAAATTGGAAAGTTTGAATCTTTCGTTTACCTTGGTAACCGACAGTGGCCTGAAAATGCTGTCAGGAATGACATCTCTAAAATTGCTCAATCTGGATGCCCGTCAGATTACTGATGCTGGAC
Organism: Acacia concinna; assembly: GCA_037177275.1. Taxonomy (NCBI): domain Eukaryota; kingdom Viridiplantae; phylum Streptophyta; class Magnoliopsida; order Fabales; family Fabaceae; genus Acacia; species Acacia concinna. Next base: position 10,079,390 of record JBAGKO010000005.1, on the reverse strand, counting down.
TTGAAAAACTTACTAGTATGTATTTATTTGTTTTTGTTTGATGGTATCACCTCGTGTTCTCCTAAGTCCGTGTATTTGGTGAGTAATTGGTACAGACTGCAGGTTACTATTAAATGATGACCGATGATGTATGTTAACAGGACTTAAAGATCATATTATAAGGAGGAAGAAGCTTTTATTTTTGCAAACTATAATACGTCTTGCTTGTAGCCAATCCCGGGATAAAACTTGTACATTACATATTCCTTGTGTTTTTTTCACCTGCATCATCATATTCACCATCACCATATTTCCAATTGGAGGTTTTTTCTTTTATAGTTTCACACTAATCCCCGATGTTTGTTTTCATATTGCAAGTAATTTTACAACTGTACTATTTTCTAGTGTGGAAACAAATGGGAAAATTTGATGACTTCTTTAAACTAAATGAAATGAATATTTCCTTGATTCATCTGTAATTGCCTTTTATCATTGGCTTATCTTTTACAGGTCTGAGTGGATTGATAAAATTGGATCTTTTTGGGGCGCGGATTTCAGACTCTGGGACAGCATATTTACGAGGTATGAGTAATAGTTTTCTTTCACCAATTATTTATTTAAGGGTCTGTTTGGGAAACCCCCAAACCTATTTCAAACCTAGCTTTAGGCAAGCCAAGACAACTTTTCTCACATACTTACCTCGGAATCCGTAAAAGCTATTCTTAAAAGCTAATCCAAACATACCCTTATTTGCACCTGATTGAGTTACAGCTGTTGGTTGTAACCCATAC
>JBAGKO010000005.1:10028860-10053905 GCA_037177275.1 Acacia concinna | reverse complement strand
TGAAGTCAGAAGTCCAAGTCAAAGGGCAGAATAATTCTGGATCGTGGATTGAGATTAATGGAAAGCAATTTTAGACTGTTGGATCAAAATAGAGTGAAATGCACAGCTTCACTAATGGGACATAACGCGTGGCACAATCTAGGCTATCCATTGCTCATAAGTTGACTGCAATCATGGCCATCCATTCAGTGTATGAGATTAAAACAGAAGAGGACACGTGGTGTAATCCTGACTGTCCATCACCTTCCCATATTAAACTGTAGCCGTTGGATGCCAACGGTTATATCACTGTTCATCATCTTCTTCACAGCCGGATACCTTGACCTGGTTCGTGACCCACAAGGAGCTCCGTCAACCCGCGCTACTTAAGGACAATTCCCAACTGATTCAAGCCATTATGGATCATTCTTTAAACCCAGACACGATTGACTAACAGAGAGAAAGCTCCTGGGAGTGATTCCAAAGTCGGTGGTCGTCGAAGATGAGAGATCAAGTGCAGAATCCGGCGAGTTCTTCGACAATGGTCGTTTTGATGTTTTCTGTGATTTTAGCCATGTCTAGAGGCTAAACTCACTTTCTCCATCATGATGGTTTGAGCTTCTGAATTGATTTTTAAACCATTATATCTAGTTGTTCATCTCTTTTGTTTTATGCTTGAATTTTCCGGCAAGATTCTCTACAGAGCATGGTTGTGCTTTTGTTTGATAAGGATTCGCATTGTACTGGTTTTATGCAAGTTTTCTTTGTAATTTTGATCTATAGATGCTTTGATTGAAGTGCCTTGAGACTGGAATGAATGAATGTGGATTAATTAGTTGATTGATCATACTTATTTGCCATTGTTTGATGAGAATATGTGAGCATTGTAGATGGAATTATCTGGATAAATTGCATATTAATTGAGCAATGATAAACTAAATTGGAATTGCATGGAGATTGATTTGTGATTCGGATTCTTTGTGTGTTGAAATTCTAAGAAATAGTTATTTTAATTCCTTGATTCATGTTTCTGAAAAAATCCAGTAGATAATTAGGAGTATTCTAGCTATATGTATGCACTATGAAATTGCATCTAAGTTGTTAATTAATTAGCCTAACAATTGGACTAGAAAAGAAATAGAAAATGAACTAAAAAGTGTGATAAATAGCCTATAGTGGATATGACCTAGGTTAGCTTTTAATCTAGAAATTTAATTGGTTTTTAGGTTAGTAAAATACTATAATAAGTATCTTATCTAATTTGATCTTAGAAGGCCATCGTTTACAAAATTAATCAAGTACAACCTCGAAATGCTTTAACATGCTTCAATTGAACAATGACCAACTATAATGCAACAAAATTATCACGAAAGAACTCATTACCAGCATAAGTATTAGCCTTAGTAGTGTTGCATCATAAAAACATGTCACAAAAAACCCATAGTAACAAGCATCAACTTCAAATAATAAAGCAAGAAATTCAAAGAATTAAGCATAGGGCAAATAAACAAGCTACAACCAAGAACAAAGCAACAATAGGAAGAAAGTTATCACTTTTATACAAAAAACACAACCCACAATCTAAATCAAAATTTCAACAATAAATGATCAATTTTGCATAATAAACTACACTTAAAGGAAAAAAGTTCTTACTTTTACGCAATTCGCTGTGAAACTTGTAGAGATTCGAAACACATCGAACGCAGAACCTAAAATCAACCATCTACAGGCACATTTACAAACTGTCATAGACATCATAAGGAGAGAATCACAATTTTGGCAAAAATAGAGAATGAAATAAAATATGGTTTAGATTTCAGGTGGGAAGTGTTTGACAAGAGTGCAATGAAGATGAGTGGGGTTTGAAATCATGAAAATATGGTTCAGATTTTAGGTTTTAAAAGCGTATATATGACGGTTCACTACTACATAAAAGCCTTTTCATGTATATTTTTAGAGGCTTTTAACATCTATTTTTCAAGGGACATATATGTGAGGGACATGGAAAGTAGAGAAACCATGTCTGAAAAAAAAAGGACATGGAAAAGACATACAACATCCCTAATATTTATTAGGGATATCATAAGGGGGATGTGGTGGCGCTTTAAGAGGGAGATACCGCGTCCCTAAAAAGGTTTGGGGATGTGGCATCCTTGATATACCACATCCCTAAAGCAGTTTAGGGGCGTGGTATCTCAAGGATACCATGTCCCCAAAGCCATTTGAGGACGTAGTATGGTCCTTTACTATTTTAAAATGCGAGCGTGGAAATTTTTACATTCCAAAAAGATTTAAAATGCGAGTAGGAAATTTTTTCAAAAATGATCTACACATATTTTTTTACATTACTCATTGATTCAATCTATTCATAAATATCATACAGTACTATATAGATGGTATGATATTTAAATATACATACTATCTAATCAAAATGTTACTATATATACTACCTATAATCAAAATGTCAAAAAATCTAAAATGAACTTTACTCATCATCCATCAGTCCAAAACTTCTAAAATAGAGACAAGCAAGCACCTACAGAGTGATGAGGGTGGCTTCTGACGAGTGACGGAAGGGAGCATGGAAGAATTTAATGGCACAGAGATTGAACTATGAAAGCACATTGGACAAGATCGAGGCTGTTAAAATACCAAACAACAATGGCACAAAGTAATAGGAGGGAGAGTGGAGGGTCTTACTGTGGCAAGCAATAAGGACCTATGGCAGCACGCTTGAAGGACCCATGGTGACACGAATGAGCTGAGGCGTTGAAGGATCAACGACGGCAAGCAAGAATGAGGAACAATGGTGGCACATGATAATAAGCTAGGGCAAGCGAGAATGACCATTATGGCATTGAAGCACTAACTATGAAGGAGAATTAGCAAGAGAGAATGGGGAATTAGCAAGAGAGAATGGGATCAAATGGGTTTGATAGAGATAAGAGAAATAAGGTTTTTATAATAGAAGAAAAAAATGAGTATGAGCATGTGAGGATTTTAGATAAGTAACCCATAACCCTTCCACATCCCATTTTATAATTAGGGATGTGGATTCCCACATTCCACATCCCCAGTTAATGTTAGGGACGTGAATTTATAGGAGACGTGGAAGAGGGTCTTTCACACCCCTAATATTAATTGGGGACGTGAAAGAGCCTACTTTCTACATTCCCAATTATAATTAGGGACATGGAGAGTCTTTAAAAAGCGATCATAATTATGAAAATGCTACTGCCTCACTTTTTGACGTCCCTAATTTGAAAAAAAGATGTTTTATATGGACGTGGTGTATATTTTGTAGTAGTGGTTGTTTCAAACCAACTATCACATATAATATGTATGGTGATTGTTTGATGAACAATCATATATATAAAGTCTATATATATGACGGTTCTTATAAACCGAATGCCATATATAGATTTCCATTTTTAATAAAAAAAAACATATATGGCAATTTTTTAAAAACTGTCATATATTGTTTTCATATATAAATATATATGAAATTTGTTTAAGACAACCATCATATATGTCAAGGTGGAATGTCGATATAAATTCTAGCTCTATTTATATGGTAGTGATTCTGATAACCGCTATATATAGAGCATCATATATATACGATTCTGTGGTAATGTTTGTTTTGTAAATTAGCAATATAAACTTTGTTTTAAATTAATGAAAACAAGTGACAACATCACATAATGCTGACGATAATCCACTAGTCAAATCTTGGCATAACTATAACATAATATTGAGCAGATAAACTTGATGCATGTCATATTCATTTGGGTAGATATATATATATATATGAACATGTGCTCTTTCCTTCCCTTGTAGGATAACAAACTCGTTAAAATATGCTAGAGGAGCTACGAAGTATGTTGACCTTGTTTTTAAGGTTCAAACCAATTTCAAGTGAAGCAGTTAACTAAGTTGTTCCCAATACAATATAGGTTTCAATTAACTCCCTGCTAGCATCTTTGTGTAACCAAAGTTAAGACAGAATAGCATGCAAAAAACAATTATCTGGACATGCATGCGGATCACCTGAAGCATCCAAATTCCCTTGGGGCCTCTAAAATCAGGTATATCACAAGAAGTTAATATTATTGCACCTATAAACACCACTAGATGCTTACTCTACGAGTATAATGAGAAAGGTACAAACTATAAAGAGGTTGATCCTGTACAAAACTATACTGCTTGTAGAATGTTGCCTCCCAATTATTTCTATTGCAATTGTCGCTGATACTTATTAGTGGTGACAAAATAAGTGGCCATTGGAAGTATAGTTTCAGCAGCGACAAATGTTGCTATTGAAAGGTAGTTTTAGCGGTGATAGTAAATTTTGCCACTGAAAGTCACCCTTTAGTGGTGACTTTTGTGTCGCCGCTAAAGGTTAGCTTTATTGCCAATGTGTAATGTTGTCGCCAAAATTCAACTTTTAACAGCAACAAAAGTTGCAGCTGAAAGTGCATTAAAAAAAGAAAAATAATTTCCCCATCATCTACACGTTTGCCACATCACCCTCTAACTACCTGGTCCACATGTCACTTGCCACCATCAACAATGCTCGCCACATCACCCTCCATTCCACATTGTGCCACCTCATCCATCAATATATTTTCTCCAACAATTGCCTCACCTCAAGTTTGAACCTAGGACCTCCTTGTAAAGTAGTGAAGTTCTCAAATCTTAGCCATATGAGCTAAAATGAATTGACATCCTTTATATCAAAAATTAAATACACACACATACATATTGTTAAACATCATACACATATGATGTATTATATATAATATATAGATATTTACTAATATATTAGTTTTAATAATTTTATTAATGTTAATAAAAATACACACGCATATATATAATACTTACATAAATTTACATATGTGTGTGTATTAATATTATATATCTATATATATATATATTAATTTTTATATTAATATAATACCTAAAACCTTTTTTTGAAAAATTTAAATATGGATATAAATAATATAACACAATTAATATAATATGTCTTTCTTTTATGTTAGATTTATAAGGTTCTATTAATATATTAATAAATGGTTTAAATTGATAGATAATTAAATATTAAATTATATGACAAAAGTGTGATTATATCTAATGTATTTAGTTTGGGTGATCTAATTAGTCATTTGAGTCCTCGATCTCACCTAGAATTTTGATGCATAGTAGTTCACATTTTCTCCATCCAATCTAAGTAATCTTGATCAAGTAGACAATCAATTTGTGCTCAATTCAGCTAAATTTTTTTTGGGTGAGTCTAAACACCCTATCCTTAAATATAAGATGAGCTGAACTGTCAATTTGATTTTCCATCTTACCTATACTTATATTCTATTTTGAATATGAAAATGAAAAATAAAATTGTGGGGGAATTGCACCAGAACAATTGTTTTCAAGTAGATTTTAATGTGGCCACTGAAAGTATATAACCTCTAGTGGCTCTAAAAGTATCTTTTAGTGGCAACTTGAATAGTCACAGCTAAAAGTCAACTTTTAGCCGTGATGAAAATTGCTGCCACAAAAAGTTTAATTTTTAGCCGTGACAAAAATGTTGTCACAGTGGCCACGCACTTTGTGTGGTTGTTGCTTAAAGTTTGTCTCTCAAGACTTTTGGTAGCGGTTCTTTGTGCCATTGAAATTCAAACTTTCAGTGGCAACTCTATAGGTCACTCTAAAAGTCAAACTTTTAGCTGCAACTTTTTTAGTTACCTTTGAAAGTCATCACTAAAAGTGTTTTTGTTTTGTAGTGACATGACTAATTTATATGTATTAAAAATTAGTTAAATGAATTATTTGTAAAAAGTGAGCATGTTGGTATTCATTAATAAATAAGTGTTAAAAATATATAATAAAAACATAAACATGACAATAATTTACTTTACATATATTTCAAATATGAATAATTTAAATTAAATTTATCAACATTTACAATTTATCATATCTAATAAAGAAATTTATATGAAGTTTATATATAAAGTCATTGAACATGATCAAAATGAACAAAATAGCACAAGTTTAAGAATGAGTTCAATGTAAAAATGATAAACTTGGTGTGTATGCTTGTGAGCTTTACTGACTTTGTAATTAGTACGAGTTTAAGACTAGATTTTGTAAGGTGAAAAGGTAAAATGTGAGTTTGATAGTAATATATAAAGAAAAATAGATATATTGAACTTTAAGGCTCTTTTAATAATCTGATGGTGACTTCCCTCAAATTTAACTTAGTCTTTAAAATTTGCTCCACGTGTGAAGAAAACAACAAAGAAAAATAAGTTGAAAGCAAAAGAAAAAGAACAGATCCCAGAATCATATTTGTGCATAATCATACGACATGAAGCTGATACTTAACTCGTTAAATATTATTTATATATGAGACATAAGCATGGTGGTAAATAACAAAATTATTAGACGGACTAAACTTCATACTTGTGCATAGTCTAAGTTCACGCTTCAATGTCTGAACTCTGAACTGCAAGCGTTTGAATTGGCCATGAATAAATTAATATATTTACATAATATATGCTTAAAATGAAAATAAAGAATCATTAATTGTAATAAAAATAAATATTTAAATCTAAAGAAAAATAATATATATTATAAAAAATACTATCCACTTGTTGATTTTTTGTTGCTGAATGAAATCGTGTCTAAATGTGTACGAATTAAAAGGAGCACTACTAATTAAAATACTGGGCAAGAAAATGGGGAAAGCGTGGTGGGTGACAACAGTTAATGGACTGGGGAGCGATCCTGATTCTACATCCAACTGCCTCCCATTTTAGATTTCCTTGTATGAAAAAAATTAAATTTCTCCTAATTTTTTTTGCCATCAATTTTTCTTCCAACTTAATGCATGTATAATTTTTGATACTAATGTTATGGGTTAGTCATGAGTCCGTTTGGATAGAGCTTTTGAGAATGACTTTTGGTATATAATGGCTTTTTCAAAATGACTTTTGTGAAAAAGTTGGTTTTGAAAAATTGAGAGTATTTGGATAAATGTTACCAAAATAGCTTTTTCTATAGTGAAATGACAAAAAAGGGTATTAGCTTTTATAATAATTACATATAAGAGTTGTGATGTGATATAAATTATTTTTACAATAAAAATGCATAATAAATACCAAAATGTGTATAAATTAGATTAAAAAAATTACAATTACAATATTAGTCTATATTAGAAGATGATAAAAATTAGGCCAACGTATATTATTAAAAAAATTGTAGTGTAATATATTATGTGGGGAAAAATATAAAAACTATTTTGAAGAAAAAACATCCAAACACACCTATTGTTTGTAAAAGCCATTTTAACCCCAAACCAATTTTCACATGAGTTGAAGCTAGCTCGCTCGCTCAAAGTCACACTCTCTGAAGGAGTTAAGCCAACGGTAAATGTTGCTCAATCGTCTCAGTCTTCCACGAATGAATCTCACAATCATCCCGTAGCTCCATCTCATCCTCACAATTCTTCTCACGGTGGTCGTGGTGGTGGCTTTCATGGTGGATCTGGTAGAGGCAATCGTGGTTGTGGATTTCATGGCCATGGTCGTGGTTTTGGTAATCGATCCAAGCTATTTTGTTATCTTTGTTACAAACCTGAAATCTCTGTAGCTTACTGTCATCACAAGTTTGATCAATCCTTTTATCCATCTCCGCGTCCTCAGGCTAACTTCCACACTACTACTTCACCCCTATTGCTATGTTTGATCTTTACTTTTGTGATCCTTATGCTTACTATACTCCTAATTGTTTCTCTTCTGAACCTTCTGCTTCTAATACCTGGGTTGCTGATTTGAGAGCAACTTATCATGCGACACCACATTTTGGCAATCTTATGAACACCACTCCTTACTTAGGTGCTAATCAACTGCACATTGGTGATGGTTTAGGTTTGTCTATTCTTAACCAATACTATGCACATCTACCTACTCATCTAGCGCATCAGTCACTTAAACTCCAAAATGTTCTTCATGTACCTTCCCTTATGCATAGCTTACTCAGTGTTTAGAAACTGACTTTATATAACAATGTTTATGTTGAGTTTCATCCCCATTGGAGTTGCATCAAATCTAAACAGGATCCAAGTCAAATTCTGGTGCAGGGCCATAGAAGATCTGATGGTTTATATAATTCAATTCCAAGTCCAGTAGGACCGCACCTAGTTCTCTTTCTTTTTGTAATAATAGGACACCTAGTTCTGCACTCCTTGTATCACATTCACATCCTTCTTTACACTTGTGGCATCAAAGACTTGCACACTATCCATTAGTTGTTCTTTCCTGAGTATTGAAGCACTGTAATCTGCCCTTTTCTAGCTCTAACAATCACTTCTGTTCAGCTTGCTGTATGGGCAAATCCCATAAACTTGTTACCTCAGCTTCTACTACAGTTTATAGTATGCTACTTGAACTGGTTTCAATTGATTTGTGGGGACCTGCTGCATGTCCTTCTACTAATAGCAATCTCTATTATATCTCTTTTGTTGATCACTACTCAAGGTTTTGTTGGATTTACTCTATCAAGAAAAAATCTGACACATTCTCTATGTTTCTTCGTTTTAAAGCTATGGTTGAAACTCAATTGAATGCTAAACTCAAGGCTATTCAAACTGATGGTGGAGGTGAATTTAAGTGTCTAGATCACTATCTTACTTTTGTTGCTATTTTACACAGATACTCTTGTCCTTATGCTCGCTATCATATGGGTGTTGTAGAAAGAAGACACCGTTACATTGTTGATACTGGTCTAACACTGTTATCTCAGGCTAGCCTGCCTTTGAAGTTCTGGGATGATGCCTTTCTTGCAATTGTATATATTACCAATCTATTGCCATGTTTTGCTATTGGTCATGTCACACCTTCCTTTTATAGTCTTTACCTTACCATATTATATGGAATTAAATGAATATGGCTTCTAGCCATATGGTAAGATAGAAAAAAAATGTCTTCTGGCCATATAATATCAAAATATGAATAAAAGGAATATGGCTTCTAGCCATATTATATTAAAATAAGAAATCAAAGTGATATGACTTCTGGTCATATAATCTCAAAATAGGAATATAACTTCTGGCCATATAATAGGACATCAAACCAATATGGCTTCATGTCATATATTTTCAGAATATGAAAATTAGAGTAATATGGCTTGTGGCCATGTAATAAAAAAAATCAAATCAATATGACTTCAGGTCATATATTTTGATAATAGGAAAATTAGAATAATGTGGCTTCTGGCCATATAATAAGAAATCAAACCAATATAAATTCAGGTCATATTTTGATAATAGGGAATTAGAGAAATATGGCTTCTAACCATATAACTTTAGAAAATGAATTCAGAGAGTATAACAATATCAATAATATTAAGAACTTGTAAAAGAGATTAAAATAAGATAAAAACAACAACAATATCTAATCTTAGCCATGGAACCCAATATTTAAAACAATCGGTTAAAGAGTCTCTTTAATTCTATATAGTGACTCAAATTATCCCAAATAGATAATATCAAATAAAGATACAATGAAAAAAAGTAGAAGAAATTGTAAAGATAACTCTAAGAGAAGTGTATCGTTGTTAGAGTTATCATGTTAATAACGAGTTATGAAAATAAAAGAAATTTAAGATAAGAGAGCAAGAGATCAAAGAAGAGAAGAGAGGAAGTGGAGTAATTCTTATTCATTGGTTGTGTGTTACAATGCATGAGCACCTTCTATTTATAGCCAACACAAACTTGGGGACCAAGTTTGTAACCTTGAAAGGCAAGCAAGCTTGAACAACAAGCTTGTTGGCTTGGATTAATAAGGAAGCCTCTTGTTTGCTTAGAGATGAAGCCTCTTGTTGGCTTTGTGAGGAAGTTTCTTGTTAGCTTAGAGAGAAAGCCTCTTGTGAGTTAATAAACATCTACATAATTAATATCATAACAGTTTTTAGTCATTAATTTAAAAGAATGCTAAATAAATAATTTTACTAAGTATGATAAAAAAAATTGGGTGAAACAACAATTTTGCCTTGGAAGTATGTACAACGGGCCAATTTTGCCCCGGAAGTTTGCAAAGTGGGGCAATTTTGTTTATACCATTAGTTGATAAAATATGTTGATCTAGCAGTCCACAGGTCATCCACTGTATTTTTGCTAAGGTGAAAATTTGTACTAGAACTTTTAAATCTAACATTTAAAAAAGAAGAATTAGATGATAAAGGATTTTTGAAACAAATTTTCACCTTAAAAAAATAAAATGGATGACATGTGGACTACTAGGTGAACTTTTTTGTCAACTAATTGTCAAAAGTAACGGATTTAAAGCTTTCGAGACAAAATTTCTCCTTAACAAAAATAAAATGGATAACATGTGAACTGCCAGCTCAACATGTTTGGTCAATTAATTATCAACTAAGGGCAATCACTTTGCAAATTTCCAAGGCAAACTTCCTTCTAAAAAACCTTCTAGAGCAAAATTGGCCTTCCGTACATACTTTGAAGGCAAAGTTAATGTTTAACCCCTTTATGAATTATTCAATGCTCTTAATTATAAAATTTAATTAACTTTTTAAAAAAATAAAAAATTTATTATATTAATTTAAATTATAAATTACATATAATATAATTAAATAATATATTTTACTAGTACGTTGTTTCTTTAACTTCTAAAAAAAATCAATCAGTCATAAAGATCCGAAGTAGTATCTTTTTGTGCCCAGAATAGATAACTTTATTATGAATTAATGGTAAAACAATATCTATCTATACAATTTTATTTAGTTAAATTCGTTTGGTGTGGATTCTCGCTCTTTCTATTTCATATTTCTCATATTTCTTGTTAGAACCTCATACCAACCCTTAAATTTTAAAAAATCTATGGTGTATTTAATATTTTATTAGAATATTATTATCTTCAATCTTAAATGTAAGACCTAATTTGTGTGTGATCAAATTATGCCTACATTTAAGATGGAGTAGTATTATAAATGTAAATTAATAAATTTAAACTATTAAAATATGATTCATACTATTTATAACTATAATATAGACAAAATGAAAAATATTTAATTTATAAAATATGTTAATGATAATTTTAAAAAATAAAAATCTGAACCATATATACATTGAGAAGAAAAGGAGGGAGGGAGAATATCTGCTTGGTTTTCAAATTCTTGATTATAGTTTATAGATGGGTTTAACTGCAAAACTATCCATATAAAAATTCTAAAAGTATGTCAGTCACTTTTTATATTTTTTGGTGTAAAAATACTCATCAATATCTAAAAATGGAGCAAAAATATCAGTTCTATTAAGTAAACCTAACGGATATTTTGTGGGCCTCACTTTAATAATTTTGTAAACATTTTTTATTTCTAACCGGTTGTAGAAATTATTGTTAATAATTGGTTTGAAAATATGTGAAGGTGCAAAAAAAAAACCATATACAATGTTATGCAGACAAAAATGCCTATGATTATTATTAAAAGGGTTTAGATGCAGATTTGGTAAATAACTATTTCGCAAGAGGCATCCAAAATAATTAACTATTTTAGGGTGTTAAAATAGCAACAATGAATTTTTTTTATGGCAAAAATGGCAAGACCGTTAACTATACTTTACAGCAGTTAAGTGTGTGTCTCACTACCTATTATTTTAATATATTTTTAAAAGGTTAAGATGTAAATTTAGCAACAAACTATTTTTTTTGGGGCACCGAGACAATTATTTTTTGTAAAAGCATTTAGGCAAATATAAGTATTTATATAAGAGCATTTATATTAATGCATTACTTTATTATTTTCATAAGATCATTTACAAGTTAAATATGATTGTTTACATTATAACTAAAGGAATTTAAAAGATTCAAGGAAGTTAAAATTTTTTGGACATTCACATATTTGTCTTGTAAATGTCCATATTTGTCTTTTAATTGTCAAAACTTGATATTATTTTGACGAAAAGGGTAAAATAATTTTTTTAAAAAAAATATTAATAAACAAAATTATTTAAATCCCTGAATTTTTTTAAATCTTTTGATTTGTTTTGTAAATATCCATATATATTTATCTTCTAAATCTCTGAATATTTTTATTTGTTTTGTAAATATATATTTTTCTTTTCAATCCTTGAATATCTATATTTATTTTGTAAATATCTATAAGTCTTTTAAATCCCTGAATGTCTATATTTATTCTAAAGGTATTTAAATAATTTTTTTTGTTAACATATTTTTCTTGTAAAAATTTTTTTTGTTGCACCCTTTTGATCAAAATAAAATCAAGTTTTGTCAATGGAAAGACAGATATGTGAATGTCGAAAATCTTTTAACTTCTTAGATTCTTTTAAATCATTTTAGTTATAAAGTAAACACCCATATTTATCTTATAAATAATCTTATAAAAAGATAAAGTAAGGCGTTAATATAAATTCTCATATTTGCCTAAATGCTCTTACGAAAAATAATTGTCTTTGGTGCCCCAAAAAAATAGTTAATTGATAAATTTGCACCTTAATCTTTTTAAAATATTTTAAAATAATGGGCAATGGGACCCACACATAACTGCCGTTAAGTATAGTTAACGGCTTTGCCATTTTTGCCTCAAAAAAAATTCATGATTGTTATTTATGCACCCAAAAATAGTTAATTGTGTTGGATGCCCTTAGCAAAATAGTTCTTTGCTGAATCTGCATTTAAACCCTTATTAAAAATATGCGACAAAAATTTCATCTGTGCTAATTAGGGCAAACATTTATTCATTTATACTTTATGGGCCCTACTTTAATAATTATCTAAAAAATTCTCACCCGCTCTCTTTCCTGCACCCCTCTCCCTCACACATTTTCCTCTCTCTATCCGCCTCCAAATAAGATCCATACTTACACATCGGTATTGACTTTCTCTAGCCACCTACATTGTTATCACCTTTGTGCTACCTGTGTCCTTTGATTGATGAAGGTAGAAAATTAACAAATGTTTTTCTTCATAAGTATTTTTGTCCCCTTTAACTATAAGTATTTTTGCACCCCATTGAAAATTAGAGAATTATTAAATTGAAGCATTATTGTCTACATAACATTGTATATTAGGTTTTTTTTTTTTTGCACCTTCACATCCTCCAAATCAATTATTTTTGCACCCGGTTAAAAATAAAAAAGTTTAAAAAATTATTAAAGTAAGGCCACGAATGGTGCCATACACACCTGTGGAATTTGAAGATGGATATTTTTGTACATTTGCCCCCAAAATGTTATTAAAAAATTATTAAAGCGGGGTCCACAAAACATCTTAGTTAATGGAATTGGCATTTTTGCCCCATTTTTAAATGTTGATGGGTATTTTTGCATCAAAAAATGTAAAAGGTGTCAAACACACTTTTAAAATATTTACATGGGTAGTTTTGCACCTAAACCCTTTATAGATTGCCATAAATAATCATATTCATAATCAAACCTCCAAAAACCAAAAAATGGTACTCTCTTCTGTTCTAATTATAACAACCAATTGATTTTTTTAAACAAATTTTAAAAAACTAGTTACATTACTTTAAATTATTAAAATTTATCGTTTTTTTTTTTCAAATTATTATTTTTTATTTATGAACTAATATATAATATAATAAAACATAACATATGATATGACTAATTAACTTATTTTGCTTCTTTAACTTATCCAAAAAAATTCAACAGGGGTTTATAATTAGGATCGAAGGGAGTAGTACACAATCTTTTGTTTCTTGTTCTTATCACAATCTTATTACCACACTTAAGGGTACGTTTGGAGGAGGGAAGGGAAGAGAAGAAAAAAATTTATGAGTTGGTTTTAAAAAAATTAGAGAAGTGGGATTATTAAATTTCAATAAAGATTAAAAAAAGAGTAAAAAAATTAATTAAAAATTTTCAACCCCACTTCTCCAATTTTTCGAAGTTGAAGTCATAAAAATTTTGACTTCCCTCCCTTCCCCTTCAAATCCCTCATACCAAACAGCCCTTAAATTTTAATATATATATATATATATATGGTTCAAATTTAATATTTTTTTAAATTATTATTATAATATTTTATAATTAATTTATTTTACTAATTTTGTTTATATACCAATTATAAATAGTTTAGATCATATTTCCATAGTTTAAATTTAACTATTTATATTTAAAATAATAATTTTATAAAATATTAAATCTGAACTTTTTTATATTTGATTTAGATATGGAATTCTAAAAACAAAAGGAAAAAAAATTCTTTGGGAACCCAAAACCAATATATATATATATATATATATATATAAACAGGTTGTTCAATATATTATGCTTTTTATTTATTTTAGTAGTTTTTTAAATTTCTTATTCTCACCCCTAGCACTTCATACTTGCATATTTAAGTTAGGGATAATTAATCTATAGGTTCTTAGAGTTTTGACCAATTTTTAATTAGATCCGTGTAGTTTGTTTTCTTTGTATCAGGTTCTTATACTTCCATTTTTTTTTTATCAAGTCATTATAGTTTTTCTCTTATAGTTTCACATTATTTTTAATTAGATCATTTTACTTTTTTATTTACTTAATAAATACTAATATTATTCTTCTATAAATATAAACTATAAAATTATTATTATTTATAATCTTAATAAATATTATATCACAAATAAAAATATTTTACAAATAACTAATTATAACGATATTTTATTTTTAACTTTTTTTATGATTTATTTTAATATTATTCACACTTTTAAATTAAACATATATTTATATTATTTAATTTTTAATTATAATTTTTATTTAATTATGTAATTACAAAATTTAAATTCTAATAATAATTTTTTACAAAAAAATATAATTATAATAGTTAATTAAAATAAAAAAAAATCCTACAAGGAGTTGATTAAAAATTTGGTGGAAAAATAACGACCTGATCAAAAAGAAAATAACTATAAGGACTTAATTAAAAACATGTTAAATAATAAGAACCTAATAAAAAAACAACTATAGGGACTTAATTAAAAATTGTTTAAACTATAAGAACCTACCTATTAATTATCCCTTTAAGTTATGATGAAAAAAATTTTGTGCACAATTTATGTTGAAAATTGCAACTAATGAATTGAAATAATATTTACCAGAAGTGGTCATAGAAATAGTACTTATTTAGAAGTATTAAATAATAAAATATAGGTTTAAAAATGCTAATTTTTCTCAAATTTAAAAATTACAAAGGGTTAGATTTGAGACAATTTTTTTTATATTTTATTTTGTTATAATTATAAATAATTATTGTGTTTAAGATCATTATCAACAAATATGATTCCCAACTTTCGATCTAATTTTTCTTAATTATGACCCTTATGTGGGCCTGTCTCTCAAGTTATAGGTAGCTAACTCTTTCCCATTCGTCTATGTCTCTCTCCTCATTTTCTTTCTCATAATCTCTCCCAATCTCTTGGTAACACCCAAACCCAATATACTCCCTCCGTTCTAATTTATAAGACCCTTTAGAGAATCATAAGAAAAATCTTAAGAAAGCTAATTACATTACTTAATAATATCATATGTTGTGTTTTATTGCATTATATAATATTTTATAAGTCAAACAACATAATTTGAAGAAAAATGATGAACTTTAATGTCTTAAAGTAACGTAATTAGCTTTCTTAGAATTTTTCTTAGGATTCTCTAAATTGTCTTATAAATAGGAACGGAGGTAGTAGTTTACAACAAGTGTTTTGTTGTACTTTCATTTGTAGTTTATATATAAACTTTGAGCTTTATCATATAACCGGTTTTAAATATAAGATCAAGTTAACTTTTTTTAGAGAGATTAAAGAAAGTAAAGAAGTTACTTAATCATGTTATATGTAGTGTATCATTATATTATATATTAATTTATAAGTTAGACAAAATAATTTTTTTAAAAAAATAAATTTAAATGATTTAAAGTAACTTAATTAGCTTTATTAGAATTCTCCAAAAAATACAATTAAATCTCATATTTAATACCGAAGGTAGTAAAATTTAAAATAAACAAAAGAAAAAGGACTTTCAACCATAACAAGATTATCATATTCATTAAAAAAAATTTAAAAATAAATTATTTTTCTAATTAAAAAAGTTTGGATGAGTTGTGCCTCAGGCTTACCAAAGCCCAAGCATGCCTCTAAAAGTGCTTATAGAGGTATTTATTAATCACCCACTAACAAGATTTTCATATCGGTGAGATTTAAACTCGTAATCTTATTGGTCATAAGCTATATACCAAAATAATTGACCTAACTTTTAATAAGGTTAAGGGTAAAAAATATCCATGTGTTCCAACACTATATATTTTTCGGAGGTTCAAAAAGGGCCATAAACTTTAAAAATGGGGTCAAAAATGCCAAGTTCGTTACCAATACTTGACTATTGTTAAATGCCCTAATTTTGATTAGGGTCAAGGATTAAAAAATATACTCATGTGTTTTTACCTGAAATTCATCTAACATCATATGCTTTATTTATGGGTAAAAAATACTCAAGTATTTTTGGTAACAGAATTGGTAATTTTAAATATATTTTTAAAGTTTATGAGCATTTTTTAACCTTCCAAAAAAATACTTACGTTTTTTTATCTTTAACCCTAATAAAAATTAAGGTATTTAACGGCCGTCAAGTATTAGTGACAGACTTGACATTTTTTAACATGTAAAAAGTACATAGTGATAGATGAATTTTAAGTAAAAATACGTGGAAATTTTTTCTTATTAACCTCTTTTAGTTGAAATGAAGCTTAACAGCCCAATATCTAAGGAGCCTAGTTCATGAGAGCTTAACCCATTAGAGTGAAATTGGCTCATTTACAACATATGTCTCTCAAACAACTGAATTAGTAAGGATGATTGATGACCTACACCAATAGATACTAGGTCCAGTAAAAACTCAAAAGAGTTTGTCTCTTACCACGTGACAACATAAAATTTAAATTTTTAGTAAAAGATATTATCACATTTAGTGCTTTGAACATGATTGTTTTTAATAAAAGAACACATATACCTAAGGAAAAGGAACAATTGAGCCACGTAGTGAAATCAACAAAGTTTAGAAACCAAGTAGTTGAGATCCATGGACCAAGCAAGAAAAATTGTCTTGGTTAAGAAACAAAGTTTACAAGACAATTAATCACCCCCTATAAAAAATAGAATTTACCAACCCTTCAAGGGTGATTTACAAATCCGCACCTAATCTATAATTATAGCTAGAATCATCTTCATGTAGAATCTTAAAATGACTAACCAACTAATGTGATATTAATTAAATAGATCACATATCACTAACAAGATAAACCACAGAGAGAAGAGGCTCAAAGAACGCCATGTTAGCTAAACATCGAATGATTTGATGTTAAATGCTTCCCTTGAGGCGTGTTTAGATTAGTAGTGCTGCATAATAGATTTTGAAAGGAAAAAAACATTTTAAATAGAAAATAGGGTAAATGGACAACTTTAACAACAAATTTATATGTAAGGGACAACTGACACTACAAAATTTTTAAAGAGCAAAAATGGACATAAAGTTTGAAATAAGTGGCCATTCTACCACATTGTTAAGGGATTGTTTGGCGTGATAGGAGGATAGAGAAAGTAAAACTTTTATTAGTTGAATTTAAAGATAATAAAGAACTGATGTTATAAAAGTTTAATAAATAGAAAATATAATATAAAAAATAATAAAATTTTAATAAAATTTTTTTAACTCCACTTCTCTAATTTTTCTTTCTTAAATCTTATAAAAATTTCCCTTCCACCCTACTTTCCTTCAAATCCTCCATGCCAAACAAGCCTTAAGTGGACTTCAAACTCTCTTAGATTTCTGTAATTTGGGGCCCACAATTTATCCACATGCCTTCCTCAATGCTCTGCCTCTCACTGGCCGTCATAGCTGTGGCTTCTTCCTCCTCACCACCCTTGTCAACACCACTATCGTTACCCTTGTCAGCAAATGCAAGTTCACCAAGGAAGCTTAAGGTGATATTTTGCCATGAGAGGACAGGGTCTGTGAAAATGGCTGTAACATCCTTATAGGGTCACTCTGGACTCTGGTGACCTAATCATTTGAACTCAAAATGACAGTGATAAGTGAATTGCACATGGACAAATTGTGGGGCCCAATTTACAGTGATCTAATGGAGTTTAAGAGAAATTCTTGTATGCACTCAGTGTATTAACTCACTTATGCACTGACCACTAAAATCATGACACCTCATGAGTTT
The DNA here is from genome assembly GCA_037177275.1 of Acacia concinna. Classification (NCBI taxonomy): domain Eukaryota; kingdom Viridiplantae; phylum Streptophyta; class Magnoliopsida; order Fabales; family Fabaceae; genus Acacia; species Acacia concinna. The sequence goes on along the minus strand of JBAGKO010000005.1, from coordinate 10,035,672 downwards.
TTATTACATATGTCAGTCTATTGTCCCCTCCATATTATTTTAATATTTATTTTCAAATACATATATATTTATTCTCTTTCATCTGCACTGAATTTTTTTAAAAAACAAACAATTAAAACATTTTCTCTCTCTCCTTCAATGAAAAACTCATGAGGTGTCATGATTTTAGTGGTAAGTGCACAAGTGAGGTGGTGCACTGAGTGCATGCAAGAATTTCTCGGAGTTTAAAGCTCGGCATAGTAAAAGTGCCCATTATTTCAAATCTTATGTACATTTTTGCCCCTGAAACAACTTTATGGTGATAGGTACTCCTTATATATAAATTTGCCAATTTGCTCTAAAAAAATATTTTGTAAACAATGTGATATTGATAAACATTGAGATGACAACCGCATGCTAAGATTAATTTATTACTAGTGCAATTGTTCACTTGAATTTCTTATTCTATGTTTTGATGAAGAGAAAATTAAGGAAGAAAATAATATGAGTAAAAAATAGTAATTTTTTTTTTTACAATTTAAGAAAGTTTTTCTTTTTAGCATTCCTAGCTTCCTCTTATTTTTCCATAATCTTTCTCACCATCCAAACACATATAGCTTGAACTCATTTTCAAAACAGCTCTTATAGTAATTTGATGTTGACCATTGTTGATTTGGAATGAAAGTAATGCTTGCAGCATAATTTTTTTTGGTTATATAATTCTTTATCCTTCAAGCTTATTCTCAGTTTAGTATCACTCAATTAAATTTTAAATAATAGATTTTAGTCCCTTAAGTTTTATTATGCTTAAAACATTGGTTTCTATAGTTTAATAAAATCCTCGACTATTATACCCATTTAGGAACCAAATGTCCTGGCTTAAAATTTTATGGGCCAAATAAAAAAATGAAATGAAATTTGATGGACTAAGTGTTATGACCATAATTTTTTTTTTTTTTTACAAGCATAAGTTTCAAGCGCTTAACCTGTTTTACAAGAATTAGACTCATCTTCATTCAATCTAACAACTATTGATTAACCATGAAATTATTGTAAATTATGAAGCACATAAAGTAGCAGCAAACCATGAATTTTACATTAAAGTTTTGCAGGCAATAATGTAATTTAAAATTAATACGTACGAACGGTTTGAAGATGAGGCGTAAAAATTTCAGTTGAAGCAGATCGAAATTAAGGACGACTACGGCTAGAGGTTGAGCTGTATAATTATACTTCAACAACTAATTAATAAATCACCTGTTTCAAATCTTTTATTCTTTTTTTTTTTACCAACCCTATTCAATTTTCGTTAACTAAATCTATCACCATTATCTTGCTAACATACCTTCTCCTTGGAGTAACTGAAAATCTCTTAAGCTTGTAAATTGAATGTGATACATGATGCCATGTATTTACATTTTCACTCGTTTACAAGCAAAGCTGTGCTACATCTGACTTCTAATATAATAGATATTTAATTAATTTGTGTTGATTAAGAAAATACATAAATTGGTTAATTTTAATAAATGTGACATTATTTCTCTAAAATATCTGTGTAACATTAATATATACAAGTCAAATAAATTAATCTGAAAAAATAGTAAGTATATAAAATATATTGAGATATTATATTTTAAACTAAATTCGTTGTTATACGACTTAACTGGAGTTAGTATTACATTTGTCAGATGATTTTATTATTGCTACTCTATCATCATCGTTACTGCTACTATGTTAAGACCCTTCTTATATATTCTGAGAATCTTTACATACATTAAAGACGAACACAAACAAAAAATAATTAGCTGAAAAATAGCTCATCAACATTTATTGTGGTTGGATGGAAGTATAAATGGGGCGGGAATCACCTTCCAGTATATGTTACATATTCATTTAAGTTCCACCTCATTTGAGTGTTTTTTTTTTAATCTTTGATCATCTGATATCAAAGCTTGGATAGACTTATAGGAATGTAGGCTCATTAGGGAACACTTTGCTCTCACCAAGTAATTATCACAGCTGCATACTCAGGATTTAAATAAGAGACCACTGCCTTTTACTAGTTGAGTTAAACGTTCGGTGTTTCATTTTAGCTATTTTAACTGTGCCCTAAGTATAAACTTATTATATCTGCAACAAAAACAATACTGTAATCCATAACAACGTAATTGGTGGAAACATGAGAAAAGGCTGAGAACTTGAAACTAAAAAACAAAGGAGGAAACTAGCTATAGATTACTTAGTGGGGAACAAGGATGGACATGAAAAGGAGTGGCATTTTTGGATTTATGGATATATAAAATGGGGAAGTAGGTTACCAAATTGATTCGGCTCTAACCACTTTAATTAATTTCCCTTCTTTTTCTTTTAACCCCACTTATTAACTTTACCTCTTCTTTAGCTTCACCCTCTCTCTTAATCTCACACCTTCCACATTATATTATATAGCCCTCCTACTCAGTTTCGTTGTTCTCAGAATCTACACTTCATACACAGCTTCTTCTTCTTCTTCTTCAACCTTTATGAATACCAGTATCCTCCATTAACCTCTCACTACACTACGCTTTTTACGTCACCTATGGACTGGTTTACCTGGCTCTCTCGAACCAACCTTCATCCTTCCCTTACTTATGATTATGGTGTTGCCTTCGCACGCAACGAGCTCGAGCCCGGAGACGCCGCCTTCTTCGACCACGAGTTCCTTCAGAGTATGGGCGTCACTGTTGCAAAGCACAGGCTTGAGATCCTGAAGCTGGCCAAGAAGGAGAATGGATCCAACAAGAAGCTCTCTCAGGTGGTGAAGAAGTGTTGGAGGAAGTGTGTGACCAAGTTGATTGTTTCACGCGGCGAGGCTGTGAAGGAGATTCCTTGTGAGCCCAATTGGCGGTTCGAAAGGAGAGAGTCGTTAAAGGAGGAAAAGCCCAGGCCCATGGGCCCACCATTTAGAACCAGAAGCTTAACTCTCTCTGGTCCTCTTGATGGACGAGTTCACGAGAAGGTGATTACCAACAATAGGGTGTTGAAGTTATCTGGGCCTCAAGACGTAAGGATGGGTCAAGCCATTCGAAGTCCAATTGTGCCCAGGCCTGTGGATCATGGAAGGCTGATGGGCTCAGCAACAAGCCCGAGATTGTCCGGCCTTCCAATGCCCGGCTGTAGGAGTCCGAGGACCAATTGGGCTTCGAATGTGGTGGCTGAGAGCCCAATGGGCTTCAGTCCCTGTTATCAGAAGAAAAATTCAAAATCTGAGTATGATTATGAAGATGAGAACACACAGTGGCTCTCAATGTTTCAAGATCTGAAACCAACTTGAATTACAGTCTGTTTGGAAAACCCCAAATTTAGGTTTCAAACTTAGATTTACGTAAGCCCAAATAAAATTCTTCTCACATACTTACACTTTCCCATTGTTGTGGCTTTGGTCCTTCTTTTCTGTTTTCTTCTTTTTATGGTGAGTGATAGCAATTAGCAATGTAGTTTAGTAGTAGTATATCTAAAAGGTGACCAAGCGTGTCTCATTTTTCCTCTTCTTCGCTTCATGATCTCTCTTGGTTCTATGTAGACTTATTGTATAGATGCATGCTGAAACTGAAAGTATGAAACATCCTTTTCAGTTTACATTATCTCAAAGTTGATGATGGTATAAAGTAACAACAAATAAAAAGATAGACCAAGTTGCATCATAGTGTTGAAATCTCTCTTTATGAAACAATTCAAGTCACCAGAAAGAGATAAAGAATTGAGAATTGTTAATATTTTCAGCGCAACATGTATACCCAAATCAGCATTTTTTCTCACATCTAAAATACCGAAATTTTCAACTTACATTACAGTGAAAGGTACAGGTACTCAGGCACAAGTTAATGTTTTGCCTATATATGCATCTTAAAGTAATACAGATATCATACCCATATATATATATACACATATCAAGGCCCTTAAAGTATTAGGAGCCTCAATATTCTAATAGCTTGTTTGATAGGAGAGATTTAAAGGGAAGGGGAAGGGAGGGAATATTTTTATAAGTTGAATTTGAAAAAATTAAAGAAATAGGATTAAAAGTTTTAAATTATTTTTTTATACTTCTTTATATTACATTTTCTCTTTAGTAAAATTTTATAACTCTACTTTTTTAATTTTTTTAAATTCAACTCCTAAAATTATTATTTCCCTCCCTTTCCCTCCTCTCCCCCTTAACAAACAGCCCCTAAGAGTTAGTAGTCTCAAGACCATTTTAATGGCTTGAAGAGGACTGGGGAAGTCTAAAAGGACCACCAGCGTAAAGCATCTGATAAATAGGTTTCACCCTCACAGTCAAAATAATGCTCAACAGGGTGCCTACAGCAGATACACCAGCCAAAACCAAAAAGGTCAGCCTAAAGCAGGAAGGACCAATGCAGGCCTTAGTTATAGAGTCATGCACCATGTGGTTCAGACCATGATGCTTGGCGGCTTCAGCGTCATAGACATGGCCAGGAGGGCAGAGAAAGGAAGGCACCATGAGGGTTCCCCAAGACCATGAAGTTATAGATGACACCGAAGTGTTTGAGGCCAAACACTTCAGAAACAGTAGGAATTATTACAGAGAACTGCACGCCAAAGCAGATTCCCAGAATTGTTATTGCAGGATACAGGGTTCCACTCACAGCATTTGCAAACAGCAGATACACGATAATCATTATCATCTGTGTGCATGCCAACCACACTGTTCGTGGGACTGTCTTTGTTCTCCACATAATGTCAACTTTTTCTGAGCATTTAAATGCATGGAAATTAATTCTGGCAGTTTCCACAACAGAATAAACAGTGCAGGGTTACGTGAATTTACAATCATTTTTAGTTGTAGTGCTGTAGTTCAAAGATAACTACCATCAAGGTTTAGCTCAGCATGGAAACTTCATCGTTTCATTAACTGTTTAATTATTTTAAGTGATATTTTCCGTTACAGTTCTGATTGTGGTTTCTCAAATGTAACTAGATATATGACATGTAACTGACCTGACAAAATGTTCAGAAACAACTCCTCCACCAAGCCAACCCACGAAATTGCAGAAGCCAAAAGTGGACAACAAGATTGTGGTATTTTCCACACCTTGAGCGATTCCAATCTGTGCTAGATTATTAACCACAGTAACCCCAGTTCCTGCACCGACAAAGAAAACGAGAAACAGAAGCCAAAAATCAGCTTTAATCACTGCCTCGCGAAAGTTGAAATCTTCTCCTCTTTTAGGCCTCCTCCTCTTCTTATACACTGCCCCTTCACCCACAGCTAGAAGCATAGCCACCTCAGATGAATCATCATTCTCATAAAAACTCCCAAGTGTTCCTGACGATGAAGATACTGGAATCAATAAAGGTTCTGACTTCTCATCATGCTCTAAAGATCCTACTTGTAGCTTAGGTGCCTCTGGTTTGATGGCTTTTCTAGGAAACAAAGTCATCTTTAGAGGGACAGCAAGAGGAGCCATGAGGAGGAGGATCATCACAAAGAACAAAGCATAGGATGTTACGCCATTTAAGGATACAGCATTGCCAAGTACTGTGGTTACAAGAAGGTATAAACCTAGAACTACGCTAGAGGCTTGGACGAGGACAAAATGGCCATTTTCTGAGGGATCTTCACCAGAAGCAGGAGTGCAAGGCCTGACAAGAAACATCAAGGCAAAACATGTAATAGGAATGCCCAGGGCAAAGAACAAGAGGAACTTGATCGAAAAATTGTGAAGGACTAGGCTGTAAACAATAGTGAAATTGTAGCACTTAAGCCTAGATAGCCTTTGAGGATTCCAATCACCGCGCGTCTGCTCGCAGGGAAGTTTCTCATGTTGGTGACCAGAATAGGTGTGGCTAGCTGTTAGTGTAAATGCATAATTAGAGTAAGATGTAATTTGTGTATTACTAGTACAGCTAGCATATCGTGATATATTTGTAGAAGTCACACGTGTACGTCTAGGATTCGTTTGTAACAAAATTCTGTTATGACTTCAATTATATAATGAATAGAGGCCAGTGTCAAATCATCACGGCCATTACAATTCTCATCTGATTCTTTGATTTTCTTTGTTTTTTATCTTGGTATCAGAGCAATCTCTTTTATCTTCTCTGATTCTTCATCTTTTTCGTTATGTCTAGCTCCTCAAATAGTACGGATGATGCCTCCTCTATTTTCCCGAAATCCTACTCTCTGTTCTTGTCCTCTAGCCAAACTATGTCTATTAAGTTGGATAGAACAAATTTCTTAGTTTGGGAATTCATCGTCCTTTCGCTAATTGAAGGAAATCGTTTACAGAGTCACATTGATGGCTCGTCTTCTACTCCTGCTAAGACTTGACGGATCTCTAGTTCTGTAGAGCCTATTTCAAATCCAGACTATGAAGATTGGTTTGCTATCAACCGTATGCTTGTAGGTTGGCTTCGTAATACTATGACTCTGGATGTAGGTGCTCAACTATTGCATTGCTAGATTGCCTTTGATTTATGGAAAGAGGCCCAATCTCTCACCTGTGCTATGTCGAAATCTCGTGTGATGGTGTTCAAATTTGAGCTTCATCAAACTTGGAAAAACTCACTGAAGATGGTGGACTATCTGACTCACATGAAATTGCTCTCTGATCAGCTGGCTCTTGCTGGAGCTTCGATCACCACTGAATAACTGATCATTCATACCCTCAATGGCTTGGATGCTGAATACAATGCAGTCATTGTTAAGCTTATTGATCAAGTTGGACTTACATGGGTTGAAGCTCAGTCAGCACTTCTTGCTTTCGAAAGTCGCATTGATCAGTTGAATCAATTTTCCTCACTCACGATTACTCCTACTGCCAACTTAGTTG
>JBAGKO010000005.1:9989937-10001000 GCA_037177275.1 Acacia concinna | reverse complement strand
TTGATAAGTCCTAATTAGCTTATCAGTTTGTCAATCTAACTCTTCAACTTGTCAATAATAGCTCCTCACTTGTTAATAGGGACATTTTTTATATTAATTTCTTTATTTGGGACCTTAATACAATTCTCCCAACAACAACAAAAAAACATCTTTTGTGCTTGGGGTTCTCTGGTACGAGGTTGGGAGTCAGACTTCCGTTATTTCAATCATAATTTCTGGTATCTCTCCTCTATTTTTTTGTTGGCATTGGTAGCTCTATTGATTTCTTTAGGAAAAAAGATAAATAAATACCCCATAAATATAAAAAATTTTGAAAGATAACTCAAATTTGGTAAATAATAAATAAGGGGCAGAAATTTGGTTAGTTTTAGTCATTTTCTGTTGAATTTTAATCATTATATGTTGAATTTTAGTCATTATCCGTTCATTTTTAGACATTATCTATTCACTCTTAGTCATTATCTGTTGAATTTTGATCAGACCTTTTATTTGTTATTTACTAAATTTAAGTTATCTTTAAGGATTTTTAATGTTTAGAGGGTATTCATTTATATTTTTCCCATTTCTTTACCCTACAAGTTTTTGTTGTAACTAAATATTAACTCTGTGAGTTGCACAAGACATTAATAATTACGGTAATATTTTGAAAGTAATTTTTTATGACTATAGTGCAATTGTCAATTAATATTTACGTAATTATTATAAATGTGCATCAATGTTTTTTGTCAAATTCATTTTTTTTTCATTTCTAATCAGTTTATCACGATAATAAAAAAATGTGATCAAAATGCATGTTAGATTATGTGACATTCAATTATGTTGATAAAATGTATGTTTATTTGAAATTTGAAAATCACTAATTATCATTTTAAAAACTATTATAAATGTCTTGAGCATTTTTTTTTCAATTGAAAATAATTACTAACCATAATCATTTGCAAATTATAATAAAATGTGTGAAAAAAGGGGGAAATAGAAAGAGGAAAACTATCAATAATGATTAGGTGATAAATGCATGATTAATCAACCTGTTTTAAGACTAATCAGGTTGTGGAGCGGGTAACACAACTTTTCTAGTTATGTAGTTGATAGTGATGTTGCACAGGGATTATTTTTAGTTTTTCTTATGTGATGAACTTGCCCTTAATATTTTAAACTCGTATAAAAATGTGACTTTTTAATTTTACCTATCAGCACAATTAATTGCCCCACAAAGTGTGACTATACATTAAAACATGAACATAACTTGATGCAATTAATTAGAGACAGAAGAAGAAGAGACAATTATGAAAATTTTGTTAGATAGAAGAAAAGAGAGAATATTAATTGTGTATTAATCATGTATTTTATAGGTATTTATATACATACAATCAGATATATGAGACTCGTGAAATTGGTATACGGCATTAATAATGACAACGCTTAATAACAATGACGATGCTTAATAAAAATGCTAATAATATTATTTCTTAATACATACAACAATATTCCTAACACTCTTCCTCAAGTTGGAGCATTTAATGCTTAACTTATTACAAAGATATTCAACTCAAGTTCTTGTTAGAGTTTTTTTAGTAAATCTCCCAGCTAGTCATACTAGATCGTCTTGCTTTCATGATTATATACAAATAGACAGAAGCACAATAATAAATATACAGACGCATAATAATTACAAATCATAACAAATCAGACAATAATAATTACAAATAATAACAAATCAATCCTATTAAATATAATAATATTTCCTAATACTCCCCCTTAAGTTGGAAGCAGATTGGATGTGGACAAAGAGGAAAATACAAAACAGCAAAACCAAAAGAACGTAACCAAAACGACTTAAATAAATAGTCCAAAACTTTAAAAGGACTCAAAGAAAGAGTTTAAAATTCCAAACAACTAACCTTCCATGATCATCATAGGAGACCATTAGAAATACTAAAACCACCCAAACGGCAACGCTAGAAACATCTCCTGCAAACAACCAACCCAAGACACGATCACCACATGAGATCGACTAAAACCCAAACGGTGACACTGAGACCATTGCTTCCATCCAAAACATGATTACCACATGAGACCGCTTGAAAACTCAAACGGTGACACTGGGATCATCACCGCCAACCTAGAACCTCTATCACTAACAGACAAAAAACACAAACTATAAAACCTGAAACCTTTGATACTATGTTAGATAGAAGAAAAGGGAGAATTTGAATTGTGTATTATTTATGTATTTTGGAGGTATTTATATATATACAATTAGATGTGTGAGATCATCTCTCTCTCTAATAGACGAAAAACACAAATAAAAAAATGTAAAAGTTTTGATACCATGTTAGATAGAAAGAAAAAAGAGAATCTAAATTGTATATTATTCATGTATTCTAGAAATATTTATATACATACAATTAGATGTGTGAGACGAGTACTAATAATGATGATGCATAATAATAATAATAATGAAGACGTGTGGTAATAATGCTAATAGTACTATTTTCTAATATATACAACAATATTCCTAACAAGTTTCAAGTTATCATATAAAAATTTATTGTTGATGGATCTATGATTGATAAATATTATAGTTTAAAATTTTGTTGGAAATTTTTTAGTATAATTAGAAAAAAATTTGGGAAAAGTTTCCCTTTAAATATTTTTATTGATGAAAAAAACAGATAAATTTTTATACACATAAAATATGCATACTCTACAAATTTTGTATCCTTCCCATCAATAAAATTTTTAATGGGAAACTTTCCCTTAATTTTTATACTATTTACTCCCCCTTCTAAATATAAAACCCATTTATTTTTGTGGACAAATTAATAAAACTAAATAAATTTATTAATCATATCATGTTTTGTATATTGTTATATCATATATCAGTTTATAATTCAAACAAATTAATTTTGAGAAAAAATGATAAATATAAATACTTCAAATAGTTTAATTAACTACTTTAATATTTCAAAATGAGTTTTATATTTAGGATCGAAAGTAATAGTAGTTATAAATGTCAAATGATATGAGTTATTTTCAAATTCCAGTTACTTCATAATTTTTTTTTCTTAAGGTAATTTAAAATTCTAATGTTTGTAAAAAAAAACTAGTATTCTTTTTTTTTTTGCACATAAAAAATTAATATTTTGAATTTTGAAATTCATGAGAATGCCATACATATCCATGAAGGGGAGATCAAAAGTAGTGCTAGAAATCTGCAAATTAATATAGCAGAAGGCATGTAATCTTGCATTCCATATATGAAGTCTTTTGAACACACAAACATGTATATGTATAACAGCAAATTAATAAAGTGAAAAAAGCAGAGAAAGGTGGAAGGAGGATTCAAGAAAGAGCAAGAGCGGCATCAACAGCAGAAGAGTTCATCAAACAAAACCTGGAAGGTCTTGCCTGGAAATTCTTCCCCCTCTGAATGTCATGGCTAGTGGGCTTGATCATTTCCTGAAGAATCGCATTAATATTTTGCTTGATGAACTATAATATTGAACAAAATTTTGCTTGAATGTCATGGCTAGTAAGCCACATTGGAAGGAGCCAGGGTGGGTGGTGGGCGAGCACAGGCGGCTCCGTGGCTTCCACTGCGAAGAAGCAGGACCATCTCTTGACGACGACGACGACTTTGAGTTCATCAACTTCAAACCTCGCTGCCCAACAATCTATATAGAGATCCTTTTAGTTGACATGGCCTGCAAGCCCACTGGCATGAAAACTCTCAAATCTTGCTAAGTAGAAGCTAGAAGGCTGCGAGTTTGATCCCATTTGTGCTATATCTATTTCAGTTTGATGAAATTTATGTTTGGGGAATTAAATTAAATTACAAAATGTTTATACTAAAAATTTCAAAGGCGCATCATCTATCACTCTTCCAAGTAATCTTATTCACTTTCAAGTAGCGAAAGAATTAAACGCAAGTAACTATGGAAATACTCCCTTCGCCTCTAATATAGGATATAATTATCTAATTTAATTATATTAAGAAAGTTAATTGAGTTAGTTAATATGAGCACTCTTCCAAAAGATCAATTCCCTTTATATATATCTTTATATTAAAGGCGGAAGGAGTATTGAACAAGTCCCTAATAATAAAATATAAACTCCCATATATTTTATATATAGGAAACACTAGTTCCAGGAATACCAAGGTTACCCAAAGGCTCCTGTATTAGGAACATTCAACAACATATTTTGAGGTTAGCCCTAGTAATTAAATAGCTGTTCTTCCATGAATTAGAGTTCCATATGTCCGCACCTTCAGTTTAGCATAACAGCTAGAGCTCTGCATCACAGTTTTATTTAAATCCTGATAAGAATCAAAGGCTACACCTCACAAAAATAAATGATCAAAACTCAGATGAACATGAGAGAATAATAATGATGTTATACCTTATGTACCTTGGCTCACAAGGCACATCATCTTCTGGTGTCTCGGATCTTAGTACTGTCTAATCACAAACATTTTGGTGTAAATACGATGAGAGCGCTCTCTTGCATAGATAACCCAAAAGATTAGAGACAGCATTACAGCAGCAGACACGACAACAAGTCCAACATAAATCCAGAGACTAAATTTGAGCAGATCGGGGCAGTAATTGTTGCTGATGTCTCTGAATGTTTGCCGGACAAAAGTACAGTCTGCTAAATTGATCAAGAAAGGACTGTAATGGTACAAACCATAGCTGACATTCACAGCCGCCACCATTTGGGAGTAAATGGCCGGAGTCATCCTGCCCGGTGTGATGCAGATGCCTGATGATGAAACCTGGCAAGTATAATTCTTCCACACCTGCTCAACACACAATGGATTTGGATGTTATGCACAATAATGTATCAGCACGAATTTTGAATGGAAATAATAGCAGTCAAACAGAAAATGGTTTTATTTTGGAACAAAGCTATACTTTGCTTGTGGGCACCAAAGTGAAAATACCTTTGGTCCTTATCAGGGGACGACTTTGGTTCTAAAAATATATAAAACCTTAATCTACTTCATCACTCTAATTTATAGTTCTTTTTGCCCTAAAAAAATCCCTATTGATTGCATTACTAAAGGTTTTTCATCACAAGTAGTTATAATGTGTGTGATTAGAATAGGAAAGCCGGTACATATTTACTATAAATGAATGACTTAACTAATTTTCTTAATATGTAAATTAGTTATCTAACTTTTATATTAAAGACTGAAGGAAGTATCAAATATGACAAACTGATTATGTCAAACATTGTCTAAAATGTAAAAAAAGAAAAAAAAAACAAGCAAAAGCAAGAACAAAGTAAAGGCCCTGGCAAGCCAATGTCTGGCCACAAGAGTTCACATTTCGCATGAATTTCTTTAAAGCATTCTAAAGTTGGTGGAGAAGAATTTCTGATTTCAGTTAAAGATAGTGTCTACCTTGATAGCATTATGCAATGTCACTTCCCCAGCTGCACAGGGCCTGTGTGTGAGATTAGCATTGAATGGACTGCAAAGAAGAGGCATAGGAGGGCCTGATTGATTGTAATTCAAGGGTGCTGCAGAAAATAGGAGATTCCTATTTGTGACATTGGCAATGATGGTGTCAACTATCGTAACAAGTTGGTATGTCACTTCCTTGCTTCTGAATAAAGCTTCCTGGGCTGTTTCCTTGTCCACGCATGGAAGAATATCATCCAAAGCCGTATGAGCTTTAGGGTTCTGAACCCACTCATCCATGGCAACACATGTATCTCCCACAACACTATTGCAAAATATACAACATAATAACTTTTCCATAATGTTGGAAAATATAAATATGTCAAACTATTATGCAGCCACATAACATCAAAAGCCATTGTTATCCATCAATTTAGTGTAGCCCAGTACTCAATCTATTGAAAAAAGTAGTATCTGATTTTTCCATTATATTCAATTTCTTAACACCTGATGCCGTCCTGTTATTCATTGTGTTGGCTATAGAACAAGTATGTATGTCTATGTCATGGTGTTTTTCTTTAACATTAACTGCACAAAGAAATTATCATGCTCCAAAACAATTCTTTCTGTCCAAGTTTAGCACAATTTCCAAGAATATACAGCTTGAACTCCAAACTTCCTTAGAAATATAATCTGCAATGGCTAACTACTCAGAGGTGCATACTTTTAATTCAGTGTTCATTTATCAAATTCAGGGTGATAATACAGAGGTGTTTCTATCCATGATGACATAAACTTCAACAAATATGCGTATACTGCCAACTTAACTGCAGTAGATCTGTTATATATTGTAATTAGGAATGTGGCTTGAGAAGACTTGTATTAGTTGGTCTAGGAGTCTGTAAATAGACATACCGCAAGCAGTCCACAACTAAGTTACATCTTATAGTTCACAAAACTCTTTGTGATTCCACATAGTTGACCTGAAATTTTTTTATATTGCTTGAAAAAGGCCGTCTTCAAGTTTCTCTATCAATGCCAAATTCTCAGACTACATAACTTAGTCCTAGGTTTTATCTCAAGTCTCAACTCCCAGGAAGCCATAGAACATAGCAATAATCTAACAAAAAATGGTTCTATGTCAGGATAATCTATGACATTAAGGCAACAAGTTCAATATAATTGAATATTCCATGCAAACATGAACTTACTTATGAAGAAAAAGAAATAAACCGCAGAGAATAAATGTGCCTGCAACTAGAATCCAGCCAACAATTACCAAGCTGCAGCAATAAGAAATGCATCAGTCTGTGACAGAGAACTTAAATAGAATAAAATAACAATCTCAACTAAACAAACCAGAAGGAGAAAACATAAAATATCTTGATGAGTATAACTTACAAGTATACAAGACACTGAACCCCACACAAGGAAAATACTGCAAAAGAAAAGTTTTCACGAACAAAAGCATATGAGATAAGATTTTTATAAACATTGAGTATAGATCAAGAAGAAGAGAATATATAAGATGATGATGAAACATACAGAATCCAAGGAATACAAGAAAGAGCATAGCAGCAGCAACAATGATCAGAGCCAATCTCCTACAAGAGAATAACAGAGGATTATTGTAAGCAAGGGATATTACAGACACTAGATAGAGATTACAGATTTTGTACTTACATTCCATCAAAGCCATTATGTATATCCTTTGAGTTCTGCTTAGTCTTACTAGAAAGTGTGGAAGCGGCAGTGTCTATTTTTGATTTAACATTGGTGATGCTCTTCCGAATATTTGGTGGCAAAAGAACTGCATCAACTCCGATTACCTTAGCAGTGTCAAGATAACTTGACACATTCCTGAGATTCTTAGCAGTGAACTCAGCCTGACTCACAACATAATCCAGAGTATTTGAGGTGCTGCTGTAAAAGTTTCCCTGACCCGTGTACAATATAACGCAACCAGCTCTGAAATCAATAACAATCACATACAATAGGAGTTACAAAAGTGCCATAAGGCAAAAACAAGCATATTCGTTTTGAGAGAGAGAGAGAGAGAGAGAGACATTGCCGCAAGGGTGAAAAGGATGAGAAAGATGAGGGACAAAGCATAGGCTACTCGAGAATAGCCATAAGGCTCTGTAGGACAACAACAGTAACACAGACAAATGAAGGATAAGCAAAGCCCAAACATCACGAACCAAGCTGCAGCAATGGCAAAGAAGGGGACCGCAGTAAAAGTTACTGACTGCAGCAATGGTAAGAACAAGTTCAAGTTAGTGGGCATGAGATAGAATATCTGGCTACCTACCAAGACAACCAGAGGAAATATTATAAAATAGGCTAAGCAACATTTAATACACACACACACACACAAGACAACACTGTACGCATTTGAGCATTAGTAAGAAGAACCAAGAGCAAAAAGAATCAACAACTAAAGCTAGAGCTGATAACAGAGTGCCATCAATTTCAAAACTTACTTCTCCACTTCTTTTGTTAATATAATCGAAAAATATAATACGCAATCACTCATCACCAATAGAGAGATGTAAAAAGCTACATGAACAGGAAATTCCAAGGGGGTAAAGAGAAAGAAAGAAACTAACGGCAATATAATGCGGATTGCTGATATTCCAACCGCCATTGTAAAGATTAAAACCGTCGAGCGGATCTTTCCGGCGAGTCCTTTCCTCCGCCAACAGGAGAGAAGTTTTGGCCGATGTGTCGTCGGCCAATGGTCTCCTTGTATTCCATGGCAAGTCCACGTTTAACGGTGTCAAGCTCACCACACCATCCACATCATCTAAAAACCACAGTCTCATACATTAAAACTATATAAAGTAGAACAAATCGTAAGAAACAAACAGAAAGAGAAACGAAAAACTTTACCGGGAACAAGAGAATGAAGAGAAGAACTGGGGGAGGCAGAAATTAGTATCACGAAGAGAGATAGAAAGAAAAAGAGAGGAGGAAAACAATAATTTGATCTGAAGCATAACATTTTATCAATGTTTGGGGTTTCGTTCACAGTTCACGTAGGTACTGATCGACAGAGAGAGAGAGGAAGAAGAGAGTGAAAAATGGTAGGTGCTTCAGCTTTATTTTCAGGTGAGATTTTGCGCGTTCAATTACATCTTTGCGTTTTTGAAAGCGGTTGACCTTTTTATACTTTGTTTGGCCGCAACAATTTTGTGTGACCAAAATACCCTTTATTCTATTTTTGTAAGAAATACTCTCGTTAAATTAATTAAGGAAAACTATAGTTAAAAAATTATAAATTTAAAAATTAATGTAATATTTAATTATAATTAAAAAAGTATGGATAAGAGTAGTAAAAAAAAATTTAAATATAAAAGATAAAATTGTTAAAAAAGTTTATAACTAAAATTAGAAATATATATTAAATGAATCTGCTCACACTTTTTGCAGCTGTTCTGTATTAATACTCTGCCGCTGCGTCGGATGATTTCATGGCCGCCCACAATACAGTGATTCAGTCTGCGGAAACGACAATTTTGTCCAACCTTCAAAATGGTACTAGTAATAGAATATATTAGCAGAAAATTTAATTCTTAGCCTAAAATATCTTAGAAATTTTGCATAAAATTAGAATTACGAGTAATTGATGGGTAATAATTTAATATTAATCTTGTTAAAAGTCAACGTTTTATTTCATACTCAAAGTTGAATAGTTGATGTATTGTAAATTGTAAATATTTTAAAATATATAGATATGTGAAAAAGGTTAATTGGAAATAAATTAAAATGATTTACATATGCGAGTAAATCAATGTGAAATTCATTAAAATATAATTCAATAAACAATTCAATTTCAAACTTATTATTTAGACAAATAAATTAATGATAACGTGTAACATATTTGAGCGTTAGCCATATCAAAATACGCTTTACTTATTTTTATGTAACCAATTTGAGCGTTAGCTTTGCTAAAACATGTTTCGTGGGTTGCTTATATGTAAAAGCAAGTAAAACCGCTGGCGAAAAAAAAAAAAGTTAAATGTGTTTGGGGATGACACATTTGTCGCAAACCTTATCTGTTTTTTTTTAATTTTTTTTTTTACTAGTTTTGTGTTTTGTGTTACAATAGGAGCGTGTGATCAGCAAGTTGTTAAACTTATAAGTTTACTTAAACTAATGACAAGAATATAAAAATAAAAATTTTAAACTCGTAAGAATTTATTTTTATTAATAAATAGGTGTTAAAAGTATATAATAAAATAATAAAAATAAGAAAATGATACTAATTTAATTTAAATATATTTTAAATAGGAGTAATTGAAATTACATCTACCAATTCTTATAAATTATTATATTTAATAAAAAAATTATAAATTTTACATAAAAGCATTTAAATATGATCAAAATAACATGAGTTGAATAACGAGTTGTCACAATTTTATAAGATGAAAACATAAAAATAATAAACTTTGTTTATAGACTCGTGAGTTTAACTGGGTTTATATAGCTAGCAAGATTTTAAGTAAAATTTTACTCACTTTTATAGTCTACAAACATAAAACTGGTAAACTAAGTTTTTATTGTTGTTATGGTATTTACTATTATAGCAATTAGAACTATGGCAGATTCATTTCTCTTAAACATATTTAACTTTCAAAACAATGTTGTTAATGAAAGTTAAAATTTGATACACCTCATATGTCATGTCCTTAATATAAAATATTTAGAAAGTTAATCTTTGTCATAAATATGAGGTATTGTTTTCATATTTGTCAATCTTTTTTAACTTATCCCTATAATCTATTGATGTTCTCTCAATAATAATTAAGGATGGGAGAAAATGAAAGAATTAAGAAATATAACTAGGGTGATTCAAAAAATACATATTATATTAATTAATTTATTCAATTTAATTAAATTAAGTAAATATGTTTTATATTAAGGACTGAAAAAGTACTAAATATTTGATAAATTTAAATTTTTGAAGACTATATCAAGTATAATAGTTATTATTAATCAGAAATAAAATTTGATAATGATATATACTCACTGTGTTTATATTCAAATTACTTTTTTATTTATAATTCAATACATTTTAATTATTTTGATAAATTAAATCATATTCATCATTCAATTCAGAAAAGTAATTCATCATACATATAAAGTGAATTGCAAACTTCAGAATTTTTATAGATAAGTAAAACCGAAGATTTAGGTATAAGAAAGTATAATTGCACCCACCTCTCTTTACTATTCTTCATACTTAAGGAAATATTTGTGTGTGGGGGAATAGTTTATGAAAATGACCCAAGCTTGATATGCTTATTGTTTACGCTTAATTTTTGTTTATCTTGACATAAAGTGTTAATTATTTTGAAGTCGGGTTTATAATGGGAAGCATTCTGATTCTAAAATCACACAATGAGAATGACAATATGCGTAAAATATTCTCTAAAACATGTATTAATTACTCAATATTAAATTATGAAACAAACGTGTTAACAATTATATATTAATTATGTTATAATTATTAAGGGTGAAAGTGTAAAATTGCTCTAGAAGTATTGCCCTAAGGGTAATTTCGCCTCAGAAGTTTTAAAAGCGGGGCAATTTTACCCCTGCCATTAGTTGACCAAATATATTGAGCTGGCAGTCCATAGATTGTCCACTA
>JBAGKO010000005.1:9954295-9964711 GCA_037177275.1 Acacia concinna | reverse complement strand
GTAGTGTTTTACAAAAAAAAATTAGGAGAATTATATTGAGATTATAAGTAAGAAAATTAGTATAAAAAAAGTATAAGTGATGAGCTATTATTAACAAATTGATGAATTATATTGATAAGTTGAGGAGTTAGTTAAAATTTATTAAAAAATTAATTTCTTTATTTAAGACATCAGCCTAACTCTCCATATAAACTTATTTTCTTTTCTTTCTTTTTTTTTCAGACAAACACAAAGGTTGGACGGTAATGACTAATGAGGAAGAAATTAGGTGAAAGAACGGATAGAATCATCAGGAAACACGAGGCCTGAGAAATTCAAAGATAACGAAAGAAACTGTATTAACCGCTTCACTACACTCTTGAGGAAGCTTCAACAATGGTGACTGCCATCAAACCTTGCCTTCCAATTTCTCCTTTGCTCAAACATAGCCTTTTCCCTCCACCTAATTCCTCCGTTTCCTTCAAACCTAATTCCGATTTCCTCCAAATCTCTCGCCTTGGCCTTTCTCATCGACCACACTTTGCTGCCTCAGTTGCGTTCAATCCTCAGGGCAATTTCGACATCTCCTCGTTTGAAGAAGATGGTAACCGCTTAACTTTTACTCTATCACTTTTTGTCTCTTCAATTATTTCTAACCTAATTGTTATTACTTTGTGTGCCTTTCAATTGGGATTTTCTTGATTACTTGTTCACTGCTCGGAGCTGTTGCTGCAATTTGTCTGTCTATGCCACTGATATGGAAATATGATTGCTTTACTTTTGAGTTTAAGTTTTTTCAATAGGATTTGGTTTCTGAAACTGGGTGAAATTGTTTAGGACCTGAAATGAAATTTCTGGTTTTAGAGCTATGTGTGAAATGTTGAATCGAGAATCATGTGCACCACATGATACTATTTGTAGCAGTTTCATAAGTTTGGGGGGTTCCAATACTGACCCAAAGTGGAATGACAGTAATTCTATTGGGCGCTACAGAGAGGCGTAGAATTGTCAGTGAATCCCTGCAGAAAGTGCAGACAGAGTAGAAAATAATTTCTCCATTCATGTCTTTAGACTATAACATCATGAAGTTGTAGTGATTGATATAGTTAATGGAATCTGTTAAACTATACTTCAACAGATTTTGGTTGACAGATGCTTCTGAAGTTGCACCTCCTATGCCCCCAACTGAAGGAAGATTTGAAGTAGTTCTTGACAATAATGCTATTAGTAGTCTTGACTTGACCCCTTTTCAGGCTGCTACTGGCATGAGGTCTCCTTTATCAGGTATGCTTCAGAAATCTTTTTGGAGAAACTACAGTACAGGTAGCCAATATATATACAAATTAATGTTGTTTCATGATGGACTTTACAGTTAATCCGAAAGAATATCTCGAAAGAACAATCGGCTTTACCATCAATTACACTAGAGAAGATCCGCACGATCCTCGGGAACTATCAGAGTTTCCTGACATTAGACTCTGGTTTGTAAGGCTTGATGCTACTTATCCATGGCTGCCTGTCTTGTTGGATTGGAGAGCTGGAGAATTAGCCCGATATGCTGCCATGTTGGTTCCTCATCAGGTGATTAAGAAACATTAATTTAATTCTGTGCTATTATAGATCATAACAGAGACTTGTCACACACATTCACCTGAACAATTTAATGTTGAAATGGTCATTAATTCTTGAATTCCTCTCATGGCACATTTGGTTCAATTTCATGAAAAGCAATTACATGTAATCTTAATGCAAACTGGCAATTTAGATGTTTGGTTGGACTTATGTAATATAAAAAGGATTACGTTTAATAATGATGATTCCCGTTTACACTGTTGGGTCATATGAATAGAAATTACGACAGTTCCATCGATTACATTCCCACTGATTCCCTGAGCCAAACTGTAAATGTTTTGTGTTGTAAACTTCATATTTGGTGTGTTGCAGATGAATATGAGAATGGGAGTTGTGTTCAATCCGGAAGCACTGGAACTGTTTATGATGGAGAAGGTGTTCACTGTGTACTCCTGGTTGAAGCATCACAACATTCCAAAACCAGAATTGAAGACAAATGACATGGCCAGGATGCTTGGTTTTGGGATTGGGAATGAACTATATGACCTCATTGAGAATCATCCACTTGATCTATCATAATAATACACACTCACAAACACACAACACCTTCAAATAAAAAATATTCATGACCAACTCGTCTGGTTTTACCTCAAGTGGCAGCTAGCTAACTAGGGGATTTTTACTTTGCCCACACTTTTTTGTGTTGTGCTATATATACTGCATATCAGTTGAGAGGAAGAAGAGAAAGAGAGGGATTTAATTGACTGTGGTGTAAGGATACACACACACATATTTGCACTCTTCAATGTATCTCTATATCTAATGATTTTCATTTGTCCAACAGTTATATCAATTTAAGGTGAAAAGATTGGCAATAACAAGCATGTAATCAAATATTGAGTCTCTGTATCTGCAAAATATTCCGTGGCTTGTAAACTTTTTGGAAATAATAATACTATAAAAAAGAAAACGGATAAGAAAATACAATTTAAATTTCAAAATGGTAAATTTTGTCTTATTGCCTATAAAATTATAAGTATCAACTATATTTGTGTAGCAATTGACTAATTATTTTAGTATGAAATCACTTATTTGAGATTTTAAAGTTTAAGTGGTGTTTTCTTAAAAAAAAATCATCAACATGACTATAAAATTTGCAAAAAGGAAATAGTGTAATTTATTTCAAGCTGAGCTCTATATTTCACACAGCTTTATTTTGCACATAGGATTGTGATATTCTTGCAACCTAGAGTGCGTTTGGCCCTCTTTTAATTTTTCATTATATTCCCTTCGGTCGTAATTAGATGGGCATGTTAACTTTTTTATAGAATATTAAGAAAATCTTAAGAAAGCTAATTACATTACTTAATCATGTCATATATTGTGTTTTATTATATTATATATTAGTTCATAAGCCAAATAACATAATTTGAAGAAAAACAACAAATTTTAATGTCTTAAAGAAATGTAATTAGCTTTCTTAAGATTCTCCAAAAAAGTCAACGGACCCTTATAATTAGGATCAGAGGGAGTACTTGTTTGGCATAAAAGATTGTGAGTTGTGGAAATTTAGGGTCCTGAGGAACACAGCAATTCATGGAAGCGACCGCTAATTAAGGTTCTAGTAATTTTTGTACAAAACTCATGAGAAAAAACGTGGAAATTAAAATTCAAGGTACTTGGAATTTGAGGGTATAATTCTCTGTTGCAACAGTGTTTTCCTTGGTTGGAAATAAGCACATGGTTGTAAGATGGAAAATTAGAGATTGACATTGATAGGATGACAAAAATACCCTTTAAACAAAATCATGTTTTTAATCCATCAAATTCATCAAATATTAAAATGTCCTTAAAACTTAGAAATTGACATTGATAGGATCATTTACAACTAACCTAAATTTAAAACTTAGAAGGATTTATTTGTGTTCTTAAAGACTGGAAGGAGAACTTACTTACTATCATTTTGTCTTATAAAAGAAGTATATAAATATTTGTAGAAAATTACGGCCTTGTCTTTTTTGTTTTATCAAAAAAAAATGTTTTTGTTTTGAAAAACAAAAATAAAAATTGATTGGTAATTTGTTTTTAGAAAATTACATAAATATGTTTTTTAATTCAAACTAAAAAATTCAGGACAACAAATTAAAACTGAAAAATCAAAACAATTTGTAGATGTTTTCTTGATTTTATTTTGGAAAAAATATAAATAATCACCCCATAAATATAAAAAATCTTAAAAGATGACTCAATTGAATAAATGACAAATGAGAGTTAGAACATTTATCAATTTTAATTATTCTCGGTTAAGTTTTAGTCATTATCTGCTCAGTTTTATAGTAGTTAAGTTTTGGTCAAAGCTCCTCATTTCTTATTGTTCAATTTGTTGGAACAGTTCAAAGAGTATTTTACATGTTTTAGGAGACTGTAGTATAGCTGACAGATGTTGGCGTATGGTGGTTCCTACACATTTAATTGTTCCTTTCTTCTAAAGGCAGAATGTATGTGAGTGGCTAGATGAAATTTGTTCCAAATGTTTAAATGTAATAGTATATAATTGAGAGATTTTAGTGCTATTATCTGTCGTCAGCTATGGATGAACAGAAATGCTGGAATTTTTAATGAGAAAGAAGTGGGAGCGTCTCAGGCAAGCGAAATTGCTAAGTAGTCTTTTATGCGTCTAAGTGGCAATAATGATGATTCACAAAAGAAGTTTAAATCGAATCCTCCGTTTGTGGGATGGTTGAAGATTGATGTTGATAGTGCATCTAATCGATTCAGCAAGATAGGTGTATGTGCAGGGGTAATTAGAGATCAAAATGGTGATATGTTATGGGATTCATGTGTAATTTAAGTATATCTAATAGTCTTAATGCTAAGTTGTGGGGTATACTGTGGGATATAAAGCATGCATAGAGTGGTGTCGGGAGGAGAATTATTATTGAAACAGATTGTTTGGAGGTTGTTTCTTTGATTTCAGATGGATGGGAGGATGAACATCCGAAGTGGAATCTGTTGACAGAAATTCATGCATGGATGGAAAAAGAATGGGAAGTTAGATTAACCTGATGTAAGCGCGAGGTTAATTTAGTAACTGATTTGGTAACAAATGAAGTTTTTCACAATGCTGTGGGTTTCAGATTTTTACTTCAATATCATCGAGTATATCTGCCGCTCTTACAGTTGATATAGCTATATAGTTTTTGTTTCTTTCACTTATCGGGATAAAAAAAAAACCTTCACTTTTAGAGCAGCACTGTGAACAACTGGCACGGAGTATTAATGACGCGACTCTCTTCTCTTTCCTTGGTTAGCACTCACTTCTTTCTTGGAAATATGAAGCACTATGAAGCATGAGGAAATGGAATGCGACCCTCAGCTATGGATTCCCCCAGAACTTGTAAGGAATATTTTGAAGCGGCTTCCGGTAAGAACCCTAAACCGATTGCAATACCTGTGTAAAGATTGGAAAAATCTCATAAACGACCCATCTTTCATCCAAGAACATCTCCGATGCTCCGCTCCTGAAAACCCTTCTCTTCTTTTCCATGCGCATACCGTTCTTAATCCTTTGGAATTATATACCATTGATGGCGAGATGCAAGTCCTTCCAGTTAACAGCATGCCTCTGATTGAATTCTTACGGGGTGCTATGGTTGTCGGTTCTATCAATGGCTTGCTCTGTATCAAATCCACTTACGAATATCTTAACGTCTTATTGTGGAATCCCGCAATAAGTCAGTTCAAACTGTTGATCAGAGAGAGAAAGTTCTGGGTCAAAACGGGATTCGGATTCTGTTCAGTCGTTAATGATTACGTGATTATTAGTTATTTTGCAATCGCTTCCCTGATTGATAAAGTGGAAGTTTATTCATTGAGTACAGGTTCATGGAAGGAAGTAGCATTTGGGAAATTATTGGAGGGCGTGGAGATTAAATCTGATGGGTTCTGTACCAATGGAGCTATCTTTTGGTTTGGGTTTCAGAAGTGGAATGACCATTTATTTGTTTCATATCACATTGCAACTGAAGAGTTTGCCTTTATACCATTACCTATGTTAGACTCTGAATCGCCTGATGTAATTTGCAATAGGCTTTCTGTGTACGAGAATAAACTTGCTTTGCTTTCTGATATTACCATTGGAAACTCTGGATGTTCTTTGATTGATTTGTGGGTGATGGAGGAGTATAAAGGTAATAAATCTGAGGAAGGATGGATTTGGACTTGGAAATATTCGTTCGAACACCCTTACTTGTTAGTTCCAGGGGTTGTATGGAGGAACATGATTGTCTGCAATGGTGTTGATTTATTTACGAAACAAAGAACTGCATCTCTACATAATGTGATAGATGATGGACTAAATACTGTTTTGGTTAATATCACTACCAATGAATTGAAGAAGTTTTCTTTCCCCAGATATGGCATTGGCTTTTGTGTTTTCAATTATGTGGAAAGCCTTGTGACGGTTGACTAAATCCACATTGAAGAGCTCTGATACTAAATCTTCATCATTATGTTGCAGATTTAGTTAGAGACATTTTGCTGGAACGGAATCTATGACAGTTAAGATCATTTTGTACCTGTTAGACTTTATACCCATTATAGATTTTATCTAGAATTAGAATGGTCAATGTAAATACTCAATATATGATGTTTGTAGCTTTATTGGACCTACCTACTGTGCTATTCTGTTCTGTTTTCACTTTTCACAGGTGTTGTACAAGTGATTTTGAATACACTGTTTCATAAGCAGTTTTCTACTTCTCAAGTGGTTATGTGATCTTTGTATGATTTCATTTTTTACAAAACAAAGAGCCTTGTTCCCATTCGCAATCCTTCTAATCTCACTTTTCATAGCATTTTCATTTTTTTCTTATCTCTTGGTGCCTACCAAACATAAATGTTTTCTTTCTTCCTTTCAATTTATTCTTCTAGACTTCTGCTTTTTTCCCTTTCACCAAGTTCATATATATACTGAACACAATTTATTTCATCGTCTGTCATTTTTTTTGGTGCCAAATTTTAACTTCATTATCTGACGCCCTGCTTCCAGCAAGCTCTTTGAAATAGATTGCAATGGGCCATGACGACGATTTTCTTTGCCACAATATTATTTTAGACAGTTCTAAAAAGCTGCTTATAAGATCCTTCATCATATTTCATTCATTGTGCAAAGATTTCTTATCTATCTATTGCATCTTTCACCATGGTTGACCTCATCCAGTTTGCTCACCAAGCATTTTGATAGAATTGGAAATTCAGAAATAAGTTACTTGCTTTCATAACCCCGAGAGTTAAGAGGTGGTAGACAAGTAATGGTTAGGTGCCATGAGAGGTATAGGCAGTGATAGCTTTTTGGTACATAGAGCCTTAATTTCAGAAAGAGGAAAGGGAATTTTGTCAATTTTAGTAAGATAAGGTTTGGGAGAGTTCTGACCTCTGGAAACCTAGAACTCCTGCTTTGTGGCTTACTCTTCTGTTATTTTGGTAACCGTCTGATTTCTTCTTTTGTGATTTTCATTTTGCATTTGGGGTTAGACGTTTTGCTGGAATTAGTCTCCTGTTGCCTTTTGATTGAGTTATATTTCTTAGTAATCTTAAACCGCAAGTTATTCCATTTGCCTGCGGTTTCTCTTAATACAATGAACGAGTTTCTTGAACGGTTCTCTTTGAATCTTAAAACGCAAGTTATTATATTACACTAGTATATTAATTTATAAGTTTGGTAAAATAATTTGAGGAAAAATGATAAATTTAAATTTTTTTAAGTAATTTAATGAGTTAAAGTGTAAAAATAACTATAAACTATTGTCAAAAGTGCAAAAATAACTATAAACAATTTTTTAGAGTAAAAGTAACTATAAATTTTAGAAAATGGTATAAAACCATCAAGTTATTGTAGCACCATTATTTTTTTTAGGACGGTTAACTTAATGATTTTGCACCAGTTTTCTAAAGTTTATGGTTACTTTTGCTCTAAAAAATAGTTTATGGTTATTTTTGTACTTTTGACGATAATTTATGGTTATTTTTGCACCTTAACCCTAATTTAATTATCTTTCTTAAGATTATCTAAAAAAAATCAACTAGACCTTATATTTAAAACTAAATATAATATTACGTTATTGAATTATTGATTATATGCACTGAACCTTAACTAAACCATATAGGTTGCCATTTACACACATCAAACACAACGGATTCAATATTCAGTCTTCTCAAACAAGAAAAAACCCCAAAGGTGTTCTATATAATTTATCAATTTCAAACTGAACAGCATACACGAAAGTCTCAAATCTAAACAAGAACAAACCCCAAAAGTGTTCCATATAATTTATTCAATAAATAGTCACTTACTTATTCACTTTCATTTAATCATCTATTACTTATTATTTTCTTCATATCTTCACTCATTCTCCTATGCTCTTATCATAAATGGTGACATATTTAGAAAAGATATTATATTTTCAACACATTTATTGTTTTCAACTAATTTTAATTGTTAAAAGTTACAGTATTTCTTTGCATCTCAAATAAAGGTCACATTTACAAAGCTCGTCAAGATTATTAGTGTATTTTTTTTTTGATGTAAAAGTTAGGAATTTTTGGATCAGTTGTTCATCTCATGTGGGCTATTTAGGCCCTTATGATTTGGGTGTTAGCTTATCCCACATATGAATTTTCAGGATTTGAAAGTGTTATTAAAGCAAACATCGGTTCACGTTCATCAAGATGGCTTTTATTCTTGAGAAAATTGTAGTGAGGTCCCAAATAAGGGACTTTACGTCAAAGAGGTCCCATGAAATTGTGTATTTGGAGTAAAGTCCCGTAGAGTTGTTAACGTAGCTCATGGGGTTGTTAATAGAGACTTTACTACAATTATGTGATTTTATAGGACCTCTTGAACGTAAAGTCATTTATTTGGGATTTCACTGCAATTTTTTCTTTATTCTTTAGAACAAACATATGCCTGCTTAAAAAAAAAAGTGCATTGACTACCTCTATTATGCAATAAGTAACTTTCTCTGGCCAAAAGTATGAAATTCGTCATATTCAAACCTATTTCTGAATTATCAATTTCTCTCAATGTTGAATGTGGTATATTTTAATTTCTTCCATAAATGTAAATGGTTATGACAACATTAACTATTGTCATCGTATCATATGTTATAGTAGCTATCAAGTAAAAGAGTTCTTATAGAAAAATCACGCTACATCAGACATCTCATTCTTTTACAATTACTAGTGTTTGAAAGCATCACTACACTCAGTTCACATATATGAGCATATTAAAGTAGGTTTCAAGGTGTTAGTCACTATCCATTAGATCTAAAAGGTCTCCATTGTGATCAATCTTCTCATTCATTAAGCATAACTCAGTAGAAATTTTTGTCAATGATAGCTTTGTCACTCACTTATGTTAAAGTTTTTCCTTTAAATGCTTTCATTAAGTTTTTTATTCATTCTATTTATGGATTAACTTATCTCCTCTCATTAATATAAAAGTCATTCAATTTTTTTTTCAACTAAACTGGGTTTTGTATTAAAGAGGGGAGAGTATTTTCTTAATATTGTTTTGTCTTATATAAAAGGTATACAAATGTCTGTAAAAAAGTATGGCCGTGTTTGTTTGTTTTTTTATTTAAAAAAAGTTTTTTTTAATTAAAACTCAAAAAAATTGGTTGGTATTTTGTTTTTAGTAAGCGATTTAAAAAACGTAATATTTAAAAAAAAAGAAAAGAACTTAAAGGCCAAAAAATTTGTAGATTTTTTTTTGACTTCATTTTTGCATGTCTTATTTATTGTTTGAAAATATTGGGAACCCTTTCTTCCCTGCTCAATGGTTTTTTCTACATATGAAGACTTGATTCATCATCAAAGCTTCACCCTCCAGTCCTTACTTTGAAATTTAATTTCATAGAACAATTATAAAACACATTTTTTATTCCGAAACTTTTATTTAAAAAATATTTTTATAAAATTGTTCTTGAAAACATTTGAAAACGGAAAAAACATAACCATATATTTTAATGGGTTAAGGTATAAAAAATACTCATGAACCTATAGCCGATGTAGAAAAATATCCATAAACTGTTTTGAGTGCAAAAATATTTATAAACTATAAAAATTGGAGCCAAATGTCATAACCGTTAAAAACACTCAATATCCATTCCTTGTTGTGGTGAGACTCACCGTCATCTTCTTTTACAAAAAATAACAAATGTGTGTGGGGAAATGAATTCCGTAGGAGATAGGGGAAATGAATTCCGTAGGAGATGGGCATTTTTACACTAAAAAAAAGATTATGGATATTTTTGCACATTTGATTTAATTTTATAGATAATTTTTGTCACTTAATCTTCTTGTAATTATATAATATATGAAACCTATATAATATATAGGGGGAATTTCAAACAAGGACTAAATAAGGGAATTAATATAAAATTGGGACCAAAACTTTCTGAAACATCAATTCAGTCCGAATGACCAATTTGAAATTAATTTTTTAAGGTGAAATGATCAAATTGCCCTTACTTTTTTTTCATTAAATATTTAAAAAATGTTTTCTGGTGGGCCCACTGCCGGAGCCCTGCCTCCAGACGCCTGAGCTCGACCACCGAAGCTGGTAAGAGCCTCACCGCCAGTAGGCTAACCTCCAATGGAACCTCCGGCATGGGCCCATTTGGCAAAAAAAAAGATTTTTTGGGCAAGGGGGAGTGGAGGTTCGAACGCCCCCTCCGCCCAATGAATAAGAGGAAGCCCTTCCTCTTTGATACACACACACACATTAATATATGTGTATTAAACTTGAGTCAACATTCACTTGCATTCTGATGAACAAGTATGTTGCACTTCACAACACTACTA
>JBAGKO010000005.1:9932528-9946041 GCA_037177275.1 Acacia concinna | reverse complement strand
CATCATTCAGAGGAGGTCCTAAAGCTGCAGATTTACAGCGAGGCAACCACAAACCCTTCTCTCACAATTCCTCTCAATTCCATAACCCGACCTCAAACCTACAGCCTCCATCCACCTATTCCTACCATCTCCAACCACCATCTTCATCACCCAACTTTAGCATCTCTCATGGATTTTATGATCAAATGCGATTGCACAAGATTTGAAGACATGAAAGGCTAAATCCCTTAGCCTCTCGGTGATGGAAGACAAAGCTTAAGCTCTAAGTAACAACCAGTGAAATAGTATTTCAATCTAGACTTCGTCTCTTTCCTTCTTTGTGGGGTTTCCTAGATTTAGGAGGTTTTACATTGATGTTAGAATTAGATTATGATTGTAATTCAAAGTTTAGATTGCTTATGCATGTGGATTGGTGATTGAATTATTGGATTATTTTATATAAAGTTTGAGACTTTATGTCAGTTGTCTGTCATGATTGTGATGAGCTTCTATACACATCATCTCAGATTGTTGATTGACAATCTGAGGATCATTCATCATTTATTTACCTGTACTCTAAGGGGACTTAAACAATGATTTAATCAATGATTAAGTAACCTTTGATTAAATGGAAGTTTTTCATTAATTAAAGCATTGGATCCAAGTGATTGTTTGTGGTTTTTCTTTAAACTTAGAGATTTCAAAACTCTCAACCATCTTTTCGTTATCGAGAGACTGTTTTATCATAAATCTTTTCATTCAAATCAAACTTTCCTAATTTAAAAGTACAAAAAATATTTCTTTTCATCCAAACCAACCCTTCTTACCAAAAATCAACATTTCCTATTTTAAAATTACCAAAAAGATTTCCTTTTTTCACTTGCTTTATTTATTTGCGCCATAAAACCTCCTATTTTCTTGACACAATTCACTTTGTTTCTTTTGAATGCTAGTTTCTTAGGATTTTACAATTAGAGCTCCTTAAGAAAAACGATTGGTTATGCCATATACTATATTATTTAGTACAATCATTCTGACTGACCAGATAGACAACAATCTCTGCCTGAACACCAACATTATTGGTTCCTGCCTTCCGTTTCTTGACATTGAGGAAACAAACGTATGATGAGGATCAAGGCTTTGAAATCTGATTTATCATGGTGTCTAAAAATGTTTTCCAGAAAGATAACTTCTCAAAATAAACTCTCAAAATCTAGATGTTTTCTAGGAAGTAACTTTTTGAAAAATAAATTTGAGAATTTGCCAAAAAGTAATTTCACAAAAATGTACCCAGTCCATAGTTAACTCGCACGCAGAGAAGAGAAAATCAACAGATTTCAACTGCGTTTGCCCACTGTAGGCCCATCGTTGAGGACGTGAGCCCACTCTCCTCTTAGGCCCTTTTACAAAGCCAACATCATAAAGTATCTTATATAACATTGAACTTACTATTTCTTAAATAATGTGGGACTATTTTGTTCTTATTCACGCAGACACATGTTTCAACAATATTTTCATAAAAAAAATGTTAATAGGTTAATCTCAAGAAATTAACATTAAAACCGCACAAATAAATTATATGTAATCAAAATAAAACATAATTAACGTATCCGAATGTGGAGTGATAAAATAAAGCAAGATGGATACCGAAAGTGGAATGTCGAACTCAGAGTCGGCGGGTTTACCTGAAAAAGTCATTATCGGAAAAAAATAGAGAGAATTCTATTTAAATACCACATAAATTTATAAAATTCAAAACGATCTATTAACATTTCAAAAAGACATGGATTAAATTGAGCTTCAAATTTTTGAATGTAAACAGTAACAGGATTTTCGTTATAAGAGTAATGAGATTACCCATAGAATAATAGATTTCACTACAATTTTCTTATATCTGTTTTTCTCTTTCCCTCTGTCACTATTCATCTGACACTGACTGACGCATAGTGACAGAGAAGAGAGAAATATACACATGATAGAGGAGAGGGGGTTTTCGCTATAAGAGTAATGATATTACTCATAAGAGTAATGGAATTCGCCAATTTCCGAATCACTTTTCACTTTAACAAATTTAGAAAACAAAGGAGAAAGGGGATTTTTCGCTATAAAAGTAATGGGATTACCCATAAGAGTAATACTATTCGCTAGTTTCCGTACTACTTTTCACTTCAAAAAAATTAAAAAACCTAATTTGGTCCATAGTACTTTGGTGTCTTTTTGAAATGTCAACAGACCTTTTTAGGTTTTAAAATTTCAAGTGGTATTTAAATGTCATTTTCTCAAGAAAAATCACCCATAACTCCGTAAGCCATAAGCCTCAAACATAAAAATTAAAATCAGGAAAAAACTTAAAAAATTAAATTAACAAAAATATCAACAAATCTGTTTTGCCCAAAAAAATCTTGTATATTTACAAGTCAAATTTAATAATTATGTTTATACATCAAAGTTTCATTTTTACTAGTCAAACTTGTAAAACTTATTAAAAAAATGGAGTCTATTAATTTTAATTTTCCCAATTATATTAAATCTATGATTGATTTTTCCTCTCAATAATGCTGGGGAAGGCAAAATGCAATACTTCTCCCAACATTGAAAGCGATAATTCATCACCTCTCCCTCTCTTTTCATAAATTGTTTTCATTAAATCAATAGTTCAATTCTCTGATTTGGATCAAGGATTTAGTCCCTTCTATATCCAAAGTGAGTCCGCCATTTTTGGATCAACAATATTTTTCTTTTCATACAAGAAGTGTATTTCAATGATTATGGCAATTAATCTTTTTTTGAGGTGATAAGAATAAATAGTAGACGCCTCCTAATTTGATTTATTATAGGCATCAACACTAGAAGATTTTTTTTTTCCGTAAAAAAATGAATTTTGAAATAACTTGATAATGCCAAATGTCACATCATTCTGAAAAAACAGTTGGTTTGTAATTTATATCTAATGATGAAGTTAACCTTCATTATCTTGAGTGCATTTAAGATAACTAATGTAATCATTTGCACTACGTAGATTTCAAGAAATGAGTTACATAGTTCATAGTTTTATGAGTAGTATGGAGTTCTTGTGTGTGTGTTTGTGTATTTGGCCAGAGAGTTCTTGTGTAATTACATATTACAATTGTTTATCTATAAGAATGTAATATAATTTACACTTTATTTTTAAGGTTGTGTATATGGAACAATCCAAATGGAGTTGAGCCATTTGGACTCCCATAAAATAATCACTTTTTTACTATAAGAGACAAAACACATCTCAAGTTACATTACAGACTCAATTCTTCCCTATTAAG
This sequence comes from Acacia concinna, assembly GCA_037177275.1. Classification (NCBI taxonomy): domain Eukaryota; kingdom Viridiplantae; phylum Streptophyta; class Magnoliopsida; order Fabales; family Fabaceae; genus Acacia; species Acacia concinna. The sequence continues at coordinate 9,942,763 of JBAGKO010000005.1, read as the reverse complement.
TATCTATTGAAGGTGTGTTTGAAATAACGATAAGAAAAATAATTTATTTACAATCGGACTTATGTAAAAATAATATTAGATAAAAGTCAGATTATATAATGTGATTTTTGTTTGGATATGCAAAAATTGGGTAAAAGTCAGATTGTATAATGTGATATATGTTTGAATTAAATGTAACATAAATTACTTGTATGAAAGTGAAATTTATTTGGTTGATATGTTGAAAAGTAACTTTTAATGAAAAATAACTAAAAATGAATGAATCATATTATATGTTGTGATTTATTATACCATTATATATTAGTTTATAAATCAAACAAAATGGTTTGAAGAAAAACAATAAATTTTAATGTTTTAAAGTAATATAATTAACGTTTTCAGGATTCCCCAAGAAAGTCAACTGAATTTTATAATTAAGCCAAATGGAGTATATATTACATGTAAATATATTGTTATATTTATACGACCTTTAGTCATAATTATAAAACCCAATTGGCTTTTTTTTTTTTGAAAAAGTTAAGGAAGTAAAATAAGTTATTTAATCATATTATATGTTGTGTTTTATTATATTATATATTATTTTATAAGTTAAACAAAACATTTTAATACTTTAAAATAATATAATTAATTTTCTTAAAATTCTCTAAAAAAAGTCATATGAGTGTTATAGTTAGAACCGGATGGAGTAAGTTATGATAGAAACAAATAAAATTTCAAAAAAGTTTGAAAAAAAAAAAAAGCAATCGGTATCATTGTAATAAGCCTCCTATTTGTGCTATTTATATAAGTGACTTTTCCCTCGTAAGTCCAATGAGCCCAAACGTGCACCCAAACATGTCTACATGTCCCAACATTCCCAATCTTCCAATTTGGGCATCAGACTAACGATTTGAAGCCTAAATCTGTGTCCCAAACATACCCTAAGTCAGTGTTACTTTCATTCAAACTGAGACTCAGATGTTTAATTTTTAAACAATGAAAAAAAACAGCATCTAACGCAACACTAATCCAAATAGGCATTAATTCAAACTCAATCAATCATGTATCCGTACTTGTAATATAAGAGACATGGTGTAAAAACGAGTTAAGTAAAATTTGGGAAAAGAACTGCTTTTTGCAGTTTTGTTTCATGAAAGTAAGCAAAGGAAGGGACAGAACATGAAGCAGGCATTATGGAAGCTTGCAAACACATGGATTTGTGAAGAACTAGGTAATCCACAGCCAAACTTACCGCCTAGGGTTCACAAAAATTATTCACTCTCCAACTCCCAAAACACAAAAAAAAAGACTGAAATAATCAAATATTCAAGCACATCATTTCTCAAAACTCCCATGTCTCATCTTCTTGCCCTTCCATTTTCATTTCTTCTTGGCCTTTGTGTCTTCACTTCCCAATAAAGATAACATTAAAGTTGTAGTAGTTTCTTAACTAAACAGCAGATTTCAATGCAGAGTCTTTAACAGCTAAGCATGCACTTAAATGATGAGGAGTTCAAACTAGTTATAGTAATTTAATTTCTCTAGACATACTAAGTTGCGCTTTAAGGAATAGCCATAAGACAAACAAATGTATCCCCACTCACGGTTTTAAGTTGAAGAATTTAAAAATGTGGACCCCATTTGCCCACTATATATATCAGTGCAGCGATCTATGCCACTGCCCATCAAACCTCTTATCAGTTCCAATCACACACACACAGACATATAATCAAAGCTTTTCAACAGAGAGAGCCACCCCAAGAAAATTCTACTCGTGTGTAATTTCCTCCTGACCTTCAAATGAGGCCTTCTTTGGTTTTCTCTCTCTTTCTTTTGTCCCTCCTCCTTGCTAAGGTTCAAGGTACTTAATCACAAGATTCAGCCTTTTTATTTAGCAAATGGGAGTTTCTGATTTTCCTTTGTTTTTTTCCCCACAGGGATTCGCTTGGACAGAGAGTCTCTAGCAGCAGTTCAGCAACAAAAACAAGTAAGTGCTCTCTAGTAACTTTCAAGTTTTTAGTGTACCTTTATGGGTTTGTTTCTTCATAAGTGTCAACACAAGTTCACTTTTTTTCTGGCTGCAGGATGAAGGAAGTACCTTGACGGAAAAAAGCACAAATGGAGAAGCTGATGAGGAAGTGATTCTCTGCAAAGATGAACAATGCACAGGTACTCTGAAGAGAAGACTTTCTAGAGTATCAACACAATCACATAAATGGTTACCTCGAATTCATGAAGATTACTATGGACCCAGACACCATGGACCTAGACACCACTAGTTTTCTTCTTCTTTTTAACACAAGCATTCTTCATAATCCTCACAAAAGTTGATGCCTTGTAACTCTCAAAGCAAAATTTGTCCCAGCAACTCCTAATGACTTGTTTTTATTTTTTTGGTTATACAGAGAACCATGCAAGACTTTCTCCTTATCTTCCCTATTTTCTTTTTAAGCATCACACGACAACTCACTGTATCTCATAATATTAAGCATCTTCGATATGTTCTTTATTGCTGCAGGGAAGATGAAGAGTAGGAAACTGGTTACCACATCCATTCCCTCTTCCCATGAACTTCCAAAGGTAGGTTTTAGAGATGATAAAAACTTTATTAACTAACTGTATCAGGCATTAACTCAGAATTAAGAAATCATGTTTATGATAATACCATTATATGCTCTATCGGCAGAATAAAGAGAAGAAGGAAGGAGATGAAGCTCACTCCTCTGTAAATGGCAATACTACTAGAATGGTGAAACACGATGGGGAAGAAGAGGGGATAAAAGTTCAAACTTTGGCTACTTCAGAGCTCCATAATCATGAGCAGTATCAGTATCCAGACCTTGTAGACATAGCTGAGATGGACTATTCTCCAGCAAGGAGAAAGCCTCCAATACACAACTGAGAGAGAAAGAGAGTCTAGGGGAGAAAAAGGGAACAATCAAATAGAGAAAGGGACAAAAGTTTTTATTTAAGCTTAGGATAGTAAGAATAAAATATTAATTATCGGCCAGAAGAAGGTTGGACAGCATTACAGAAATGCTGCAGTTTTTCTAGGAATGATGACTGTACATATTATATATATATATATATCATATTCTATTTTCTTTGTCTTTTTGATGATTAAGTTATCATCATGAGTATAATTAGGGGTAGCTTCTGTTCTCTAGGTTCTTTAAACCCCGAGAAAGAAAGTGACATCAGTTTTCTTTTAGCTTTGGCCTTTTTGATGATTAAGTTATCATCATGAATATAATCGGGGACCAAATTATTCAAAGATCTAAAAAAGTAAACATCTTTTAGCTTTGGTCTTTACTATACTATGAGAAGCTGAAAAGACCCGTACCCTTCTTTTGCTCCCTAGAAACACAGTCCCATATACTTAATTATATATGACCCATGTGGAATATTTTCAAATTCACAGTTAAATTCGGAGTGGTCAGTTTTCCTTTCCTAGTTCATCATCCATTTCCAATTTTATTTCCTCTCTCATCTCAAACTATTTAATCACCAGTCATCTGTCATGAATCTTACATGGGAAGGCTACTTCTAAAGATATGGCCTTATAAAGTCTTAGGTTCTGCTCCTCCAATAGCTAGCTTTTAGGGTATAATTCTCCCAAAGACATGTACATTTTAAGCCATCTAATGAGATAAAGAATGATGCATTATTCAATTGAATTGGATATCTTATTTGTGTGTGTTCAAAACAGAATCATAGAAACAACGTGACTGTGTGATACTCTAACCGAACTCGTTTTCAATATTTGTTTTTAATATAGTATATGTTTAAAGTATAATTTTACTAATAAAGTTTTTCCCCATAAGGGTTTGGCACAAATAAGATTAGAGAAAAAATACCAATAACCACAATTTAAAAATGTGTAAATTGACCAAAATCGTTAAATTTCACCAAACAATTGTTAAACTATAAGAGAATTTGTACTGTTACATTTAACGGTTTTGTGAAATTTAACCGTTTTAGTGAATTTACAATCTTTTAAATTGTTTATTAATTAATATTTTTTCCCCTTCAAAACTTATTTATGTTAGAGGCTCTTTAGAAAAAACTTTATTAATAAAATTCAGTTTAACTCAAAATGACTAGAATTTTTTAACATTTATTTTAGCCACTTAACTTATGGCAACAAGACTAATTAAAAAATGAATTAGTTGCGAACGTTTGAAGATTTGGGGTTGAGGTATTAGTATATTAAGACTACAAGGAAAGATCAAGTAGATAAAATACAACCTCTCCCACTAAAAAACAAAAGGACGTTTCCATGAAACAAGATTCATCAGTCATGGGACTTGAGAAGCAGAAAGAGAAACAAGACCCATTGAGGCATTTTGTCAACCATGTAAAAGGCAAGAGTTAAAAAGTAGAGTTCTCGTACCCTTTAACTTCGGCAGAGGCAAGATTTTGGATGATAATACAGCACAATCTCAGCATTAATTGTAGGAGGATGTGAGGGAAGAAGTCAAGAAGAAGAAGAAAATGAAGGTGATGACTGGTGTGAAAACTTAACAAGAATCTCTCCCACAAACCTCTCTCTCTCTCTCTCTCTCTCTCTGTGGGGGACCTAAAGTCCATGAAAGAGAGATAATGAAGAAGGAAATTGGGAGGGGGGGGGGGTGCGAGAGAGAGGTTTGTCTTTGGGGTTGAAGAAAGTTGGTGGGGGCTAACTTAATTAGTAATGGACTAATGCCTGGCTCAATAGAAACCAAAGGGGTCCATTTTGTTGAGGGGATTGAATGCAAACGACATGCATGAAAGGTCGTCGTTTTCAAGTGAGAAGTGGGGGGCTCAAGTGGTGTGTGATGGGTCGTTTATACTGTTAGGACTTAGGACGCTGGGTGGTCCATTTTGGAGGCTGACCATATTGCTTTGTTGGACCACGTACGTATACACTATTTTGCTACTATAATATAATAATAATGCATTTAGGTTTGCTGCTTCTGAGGTTACTGTTGTCTGGTCACGAGCTTAGAGAGAATATATCCTTTTATCCCTATCTGTTCATCTGACAATTTCAATCCTTTTGTACTTCACGTATTAATTAGTCTATCCACAAAAAATATTGGCTTTTTTTTAGAGGTTCAAGAGTTTCAGTATATTCATTCATGCTACGTTTCATCGGTTGTCTAAATCTGTTGTCGGCTGATTACTAATTAGGGTTTTTTTTCCTACCTACAATTATTCTTCCATTTTGAGGTAATTTTTTTTGTTTGTTGCCTTCGTATTTGAAGTAATATTTAAAGGAGGAGGGGATTAAAAAAAAGATGAAAAAGATATTTTAAAAAATATATATCATATTAACTAATTTAATTAATTTTTTTTAATTTAATCAAAGTAGATAAATGTGTTTTTTTCTTAAGGAATGGGGGAGCAACTCTGTCAAAAGAGTTTTACTTTTTTTTAATTAATAAAGTTTAAACTCGAGATCTCATATTTAAATGGTCAAAGTCCTTTCTATTCGGATCGACAACCAATTAATTTTTCTCTTTTAAATAAAAGCATACTCCTGTCCTGTGGTTCTACATACTCCCTCCAGTCCACAAATGTCTATAAGAATGACTTGTTCCACAATATAAATCACTTATGAAATAATTAATGTTTGTTTTTAAGTTTTATCCTTGTAATTAATGCTTATTTTCAATTTGCACACTCATTACAATTTAAAATGCATTTTCCAATCGGGGTATAAGTAGAACACAGTTGTAATTTAGGATATATTAAATGAGTTAATGATCACTTCTTGTTTTCCGTAAATTAGTTGAAGTGTCCTATATTATGAATTATAGGGAGTATAAGGCAAAGAGAGAAGAATTTTCCTGGTCCTATTTACAAGGCACCTCATCAAAAATTCTGATGTTAGTGTATAATTTTACCCTCCATTTATTATTGTGTTGATTTAATTTTTATTTGGTATTATGTATATTAAATAAAGGTAAAGTTGAAAATTTATTAAATTTCATGATAGAATTAATGAGATTTAATGTTTTTCTTAGTCTATGTAAAAAATGTTAGAACTTAAAAGTTCATTATACTCCTTTGGTTCAATATATATGGCATTTCCAATATTGTTCGTACAGACACAAAAAAAACATTAAACTTTATTAACCCTTCCACAATTTCTGACAACCTTTTAACTTTAACCCTATTTAATACATATTACACCTCATGAGAATAAAGTTAATATAATAATAAATAGAGGCAAAATTGTACATTTATATGAAAATTGTCTTTTACTACCCTATAAACAGGACTGGCATTTTTCTTATTTCTCTGCCTTCTATATAGGATCAGAGGAGTATATAGGGTCATATGAGTTTTATTTTATAATTATTTATATGTTTTCTAGTTAATCCATCTAATTTGAGGTATAGTTTCAATTTGTTTCATTGTTGATGATTGTTTAGTGATGTTGAAAGTTGAGAGATTCCATGAACCCATCTTTGTTTTTTAAATGTGTTTTTATAATTTTTTTGGTGGTTATATCACCTAGATAGCATGACTGTTTTTTATAGGAGTTTGTTTGAGGTGTTTATTCTTAATTTTTCTTTATAAAAGGACAATATTATTCAATAAAATGAGATTAGTACACTGAAAAAGCCTTTCCATCACATATCCATATGGATAGCGTATCAAGAAAGTAAAAATAAGATCTTAAATGTCGGTATATAGTGCTGATCCAATTCAACCTTCGAAAAAATAAATTTGCAAGAAAAAAAAAGGGAAATATCTTGATAGATCGCATTATTAGATGATGATAGATTTGTGCCTGCTGGGGGATGAAGAGTTTCTTTAGGTAAATCACTTGCAAATTTTGATAGATCGCATTATTAGATGATGATATAATTTATTGCCTTTGAAGATTAAACCAAACCTTATAGAATTTGTTTTTCCTCCTTTTATACTTATCCAAAAATATGACCCATCCTTCTGAAGCAAAATCGTTATATCATGATTTGAGTCTAGCAAAGTCAATTCATTTCCCTTCAAAACCACTTATTTACATCAAAAAAGATAGTGATGTAAAATCAACTACACGATTAACCTCTCTAATTGTAGTCAAAGTGTCTACTCTTCTCCTTAATGAACGACTTTGTTCCTTTTCATTCAAATCAAATAGATGATTTTGATATTGCCTGCAAGCTCCCTTGAAAGGCCATTTTGATGTAACCTAATCAAAGACACGTTTAACTAATCTTTAAACATGCCAAAAGTAGAAAAAGCAAAATGGATATTTAAGTGTCCAAACCATTCAACTCCAGCAGACATGTAACAAAAAAATGATCCAACGATTCTAGTTCAGAACATCCAAAGCTGTAGTTTGCATTAACTTTTATAGATGGTGCGATCTCCAAATATTCATTGAGGGAATGACCAAATTCAGCAGTTTCTAAATGAATAAAAAATCTTTCAATGGAAGAGAAATACACCACAGAAGTGTTGAGAAAGAATCTCTATTATGCTGACTAGATGGAGCATTCAGAAGGCGAAATTCTTCTTTGACTGAGTATTTGCTAGAAGAACTCTTGTTCCAAATAACAGAATCATGTACTCCACCAAGGGAAAATGGGAATTTGTTAGATCTGTTGAGCAATTTTTGATAAATAAAGCCTTCGAACCAAATTTAAATTTCATCTAATTAAGGACTAAATTGATAGAAGATACATTAATAGATCAAACACAGTTTTTAGAGCATCCTCTACTCCAAAACTATATTATATAGGCCACCCCAATGTGTTTATTCTTATGAAAAAGAAGTAAGGTGTCATTTTTATCAGTCTGTGTGTTATCCTTACACATAGCCATATTAATTTTTTTTTTCTATTATCCTTACACATATCCTCAGTTGAATAGAGAAAGGTGTTATTCTTGTTTCATATGTGTTGTTTTGTAGAGTAATTTTCTTGGTTGCTTTTGAGATTTTGTATACTTGTTAACTTTTCTACACTTCATGTGGGGGAAACAAGTGAATTGAACAATTATTGTACATGAAATTTGATGATATACCTAAAAATGTATTTAAATACCTAAAAATTGTACGCAAAGATATATACTTCTAGTTCCTTAATTCATGGTGCTGAGGAATAAGAAAATTTTGGTAATGTTTTAGTAGTTTGGTGACAAAAAATAAAATTTACAAGTTAAGAGGTGAAAATGAAATTTGATAATGACATAAATTCAAATGTTTAAAGGGAAAATGACACTTAAATACCATTTAAATTTTTAAAACCTAAAAAGGTCTGTTAGTATTTATAAAAGACACCAAGATATCCTATACCAAATTAGGTTTTTTTATGTTTCTGAAGGGAAAAGTGGTATGGATACTAGCGAATTCCATTACTCATATGGGTAATCATATTACTCTTATAGCGAAAAATCCCCCATCTCCTTTATTTTCTAAATTTGCTGAAGCGAAAAGTGTTTCAAAAACTGGCGAATTTCATTACTCTTATGGGTAATTCTATTACTCTTATAGCGAAAATCATGTTACTGTTCACGTCTGAAATTTGAAAACCCAGATTCCTACCTTAGATTTTTGATATTCTAATAGATGTTTTGGAGTTTTGAAAATTCAAGTGGTATTTAAATGGAATTTTTCTATGTTTAAACATGTTTCTAATTACTGTTTTAATTAAAAGTCTTTGTGTATCCTTGTATAGCCTAAGTGCTTGTGAGAAGTTTAAGAGAGAGCCCAACCCAGCCCAATTGTTGGCCCATAATCCAAATCCATGGGCCGTTGAGTCTTAGTTAGATATTCGGTGAGAAAAAAATAAAAATAGGGAGGGTCCTGTTGAAACGATGTTTATTAAAAAATTGATGTTTCATAGTATTCTCCTATCAGTCTCCCCTCCCTGTCTGGGCATCTTGTCTACTTCTCAATTTACTTTAAAAAGGACACACTGAAATTTTTATGGCCCATCTTCTTTAAATCCCCAATCAGTCACAGAAATATCCATATTTAGAGTTTCGACAACCGAATTGAAGACATCTGTGACTACCAAAAGACTAACGGTGTCTGGTCTAGCAAATCCTTAATGGAAATATCCCGACATTTAAAATAAAATTTATTATAATGGACATATAAGAAGAATAAACATAATATATACTCTTTTTGGTCTTTGGCCTACCGGGTTGGGGATACCTTGCGAAAAAAAAAACATAATATATACTCTTTTTTGTTCTAATTATAAAGTTAGTTGATTTTTTTAAAACCTCAATAAAGTTAATTATATTACTTAATCATATTATATGTTGTTTTTTATTATATTATATATTAGTTTATAAGTCAACGAATATAGTTTGAAGAAAAACGATAACTTTTAATGTCTTAAGATAATGTAATTAGCTTTTCTTATAATTTTTAAAAAAATAAAATTAACTGGACCATATAATTAGGACATGAGGTATTAATTTAAACAGTACAAAAGGTGGATTAGATTTGAATGTTTAGATGCGGATGAGGACTTTATTTCGTTAACCTTGGGTCCACAATCAAAAATTGACTAAGGATTGCGTATAGGCAAACATATGATTGTTCTCTCTTCTTGAGGAGCCTTTTATTGATTCCTAAGTAATCTTAAATGTCATGCAAATGCAATTGAAAATAAGAGAAAATTGGTTTTGGGGTTTTTCAAAATAATAATTAAAAGAGGAATGCAAATTAATTAAATCCTAAAGCTACTATTTTTTGTATTTTTCAAATAATAATGGAATATGAATCTCTTGAGAAATTGGTTCATTGACTTTCATAGTTCACTAATAATATGGGAGTTAAAATTCATTAAGTCTTAATTAAGAACCCCAAGTAATCACATTGGGTCTAACACTCCTAATTAATAGTTACTCCTACAATCGCATTCATAACTATTGCTTAGGAATATTATTAAAGAATCACTTGATGTGTGAAATAGATTAAATTAATGCAATTGTTTCCTCTAATATAAGTGCACAATTGTGACACTCAGATTAACCCAAATTAACTATACAAACTAATAATCACATAGCAAGTATAGTTTCAATGAATTAATAGGAAATATATAATTGAAAAGCACCCAATTGCAATAATATAAATCCAATCACAAAATAAAACAATTTTAGTTTAATATTATGGAGTTCAAATAACTCATAACAAAATCCTACTGAAACTATCTTTGATCTTATTTAGGAATTATAATAATAATAATAAATTCATAAAGAAACTAAAATTAAGAAAAACTCTCTATTGAAGCTCCAAAACTTAAGCC
>JBAGKO010000005.1:9920632-9932428 GCA_037177275.1 Acacia concinna | reverse complement strand
ATAGTAAGTATAGTCTCAATGAATTAATAGGAAATATATAATTGAAAATCACCCAATTGCAATAATATAAATCCAATTACAGAATAAAACAATTTTAGTTCAATATTATGGAGTTCAAATAACTCATAACAAAATTTTACTAATACCACCTTTGGTCTTATTCAGGAATTATAATAACAATAGGAAATTCATAAAGAAGCTAAGATTAAGAAAAACTCCCTATTGAAGCTTCAGAACTCAAGATAAATCACCAATTCTCAAGAATTGGAAGGTTAGCCATGCATGAAGCTGTTTTTTTGTCACCAAAGAACGACAAAACGTAGTCATTATGAGTGAAGGGATCGACTGGAGTGAAAGAACAAGAGTAGGGAATGAGAGAGGAGGAGAGAAGAAGTTGACGGTGGTATGATGGTGAAACAACGATTTTTTTATTGTGGCGGTGGTCTCCTCCTCCTCTCTTCTTGTCCCCCTCTGTTTGCGGCACTGTGCTTTTATAATTTTTTTTTCTTATTCTCTAAGAATCACCTCTTTGATTTTTATTGACATAATTTCCTAATCTGCAAAAAAGGGTAACAAATATATAATATCTTAATTTCAAAAAATAAACCAATTAATGTAAATCATGAAATATAATATATTTTTTTCCCTTTTAAGCTTAATTGATTACAACCACAATCAATCACAATAACTCACAATAAATGCAATTAAATCCAAAAATTGATATCAATTGTTTAAATATGGTAAGAAAAATATTGTAAAAATATGGTTTGATCATATGCATAACCAAAAAAGATCTTAATGTAATTATTAAACCAGATTTTTTGGCTAATAAATTATTTACAAATTTAGTAATTAATACTCTCTCTGATCTTAATTATAAGAGGCTGTTGACTTTTTTAGAAAATCATAAGAAAATCTTAAGAAAGATAATTACATTACTTAATCATATAATATACTATGTATTATGTTTTATTATATTATATATTATTTCATAAGTTAAATAACATAATTTAAAAAATAAAGCGATAAATTATAATGCCTAAAAGTAATGTAATTAACTTTTTAAAATTATTTAAAAAAATTAACGGACCCGGACCGGAGCGAGCAAAACATAATAGAACTATGGATAGGAGAATAATAAATAATGTAATTTATCTTAAATTCTATGATCAGATCATTTAACATAGAATAATTCCCAGATAATAAACTTCATAATATTACAATTTTTTTGACTCTATAATATTAAATTGATCTTCAGGTAAACAGAATATGAATTTACCAGATAATTCATAAAACATGCGTAATTGATACACTATTATCGATGACCGATCATCTAGTGCAATTTGTTTGGGGGGCAAAAAAAAAGACGGCGACATGGGCACACGCACTAATACTATAGATTGCTTGAATCGTGACTGTAATCATCAGTAAAACGTAGAACGAAAAATGGAAGTGGGTATATAATCAAGCGTCCTCTAAAGTTGTGTGACCCATCTGCGCTTTTTCGTGCGCCCATTCCCTCTGGCCCCTCTGGTGAATTTCTCTTGGTGAGCCCCTGCACTGCAATAAAGCGCCAAGGTAAAAGCTTCTACCTTAGCTCCAGTTTTTGCCCTCCCTTTAATCCCCAATCAATCGCCCACTTTCACTCCACCTCGCTGCGATATCATTCTCTGTATTACGAAGTTTCTCAGGATACCTTTGCTTCTGTTTCTAGGTAGCCATTAACTTTCTTTTCGGCAGTTCGGTCTTTGATTGCTTGCTTTGCGATTGGTTTCGCTTGTATTCCCGTGTGTGCCCTATATGGGCTATCATTCTCCTGGAATTTTGTTGGTTCTTGGTTTGTTTGAACTGTCTTCTTTAGATTAAGGGTTTAGGTATTGTAATTCAGTCTTCTCTTTTCACTCGTATTTTGCTAAATAGTAAACCCCTGATCGTTGGGTATTAGTTAATCTGCCTTGGTGCTCCTTATCAACTGTTTTTTTATATATAGATCAGTGCATGCTAAGGAAATGTTTCAATTATTGCAAGTTAGTTATATCAAACAATTGTTACTTGCTAGTCCGTGCAATTTTTTTTTTCTCAATACCCTGAATTTGGCCTCTTCAATTGTAATAGATGTTCATAAAGACGGGACTACTACAAATAATGTTTTAAGATATTCAGAACCTAATTGAAAAACAATAAACCAAATTTTCTGATGGATGCAGCGTACACACTGATAATTCTTTCGTGCATTGCGTAGAAAAGTCATCATTACAATGATAAGGAATAGCCAAATTGATTAATTTGTAATATAATTATTTGTTTGTCTTTGTTCGGACCTGAAAGTCTTCATGTATTTAATCGCAGTCTGTTATTATTGTACCGTAGTCTTGAAACATGAGCACAATGAACAATACACACTAAGTTTTGTCGAATTGTAGTCTCTTCTTGTGGCTGGCGTCTGTTACTTTGGTATGCTTGGTTGACCGTTAATTACAATAGCATGAAAGACACATATTGTGGTTTTCTTAATACTGTCAATATACGATATTGTTATTCATTTGGGCATTGTACGCACCACCATATCAAGTAGTGATAATTGTTTTTCTGTGGGGTTATATCCATTTTAGTATGTATTATGCCCTTAGACTGCATATTGGTATTGCATTTGTTTCACATATACTGCATATGAGGTTGATGATCCAGTATTTCTGCTTAATCCAAAATATTCTCAACCTTTTCATAGATTTTGTAAAGGTTGGGGTCCACAGAGAATACTGAATTATGATTTATGTGTCTGTGTTCTTTTTCAATTGGGAGCATATAGACTTCTTTCTTTTTCTGAACGGGGTTAACATGATTTGTTCAAACCTTTCTGTCGTGGCATGGAAGAAAGAGTAACAGTAAGGCACCACCACGTGTTTCTGATACTTTCCCACTCCTTTCTCAGGTATCATTGTGGTCAGTGAGGAATGGCAAATAATGGTACTGAGAAGATCCCTATCAATAATGATGCTGAAGGTTCAGAAGCTGCCATTGAGATAAAGATTAAAACACTGGACTCACAAATTTATACTCTCAAAGTGGATAAACAGGTGGCTATAAATCTTCTTCACCCGTTTTGAATTTCTTTAGTATGCTTGTTGTAGAGTCTTGCGCTTTGCTTTTCCTTCTGTCGAACTCTTGGTGAATAATTTCAATATCTATTACTTTAACCACTCAAGTGTTTAATTTAGTCAGTTAAGGTTTGTACTTCAACCCTTCATATTGTTAATTTTCATCCATCTTAATAGTTTTTAATTTTAAGCACTAAACCCTAAGGGAGGCCTAGTGCACAAGTCTCTTACTAGGTGGCTTTGGGGAGGGATAGATGTATGCAACCTTTACCTCCACAGTTGGAGAGACTGTTTCCAGGATCCAAATCCGTTCTTCTAATTTGTTTTATGATGATGAAAGTCTTCCACGAATCCTATACATTATCTTTATCATCTTTAAGCTGGCATCTTGTGATTTTAAAGAAAACTTGGTTGATATCTAACCATTTGCCTCTACCTCTGTCTTCTCTGGTGTGTAGATGCCAGTTCCTGCTTTGAAGGAACAGATTGCTTCTGTAACTGGAGTGTTGTCAGAGCGGCAGCGCTTAATTTGTCGAGGAAAAGTTCTTAAGGATGATCAACTCCTTTCTGCATACCGTATCCCTTCTGTTCTCCTATCTTATTTGTGTTAAAGGATTTTTAAGGTGAAAGACGGTGTGGCATCATGTTGACATTGGACTTGTAAAAAATGTGGAGTTTTTCTTTCTCAGACCTTATGTTGCTATATCCATAGTATGTATGTCATGCATAAGGCTCCTTCAAAGGTTATATTGAACCATATTTATGATTGTACTCTAATGTACTAATTAATTTGGTATTCTTACTGAATGCCAGGTTTGTCCTTTGACTTTGGTGGAGTTTTCTTTTGTTGTAAGGATTTTGGAAGGAATTTAGTAACCAAAACATTCTGCTGGTGTGTAGTTGATGATATTCTGTATTTTATGGGGCTGGCGCTGAATGCTTGCATGTTCAAGGGCGTTTTCTTCACCTTAAATGGAGTATTCACTAGTTTTATGGATTTGTGATAAAATTTGCATATTGAAAACTTTTCTTAGTAGATTTGACATTCATATATGCTCTATTTTCGTATTCTTATTTACCTACCTTTTTAAGTCTAAAGAATGAAGAGACCAACTCTATTTTTATTCATGTCTTGGAACATAAGAAGCATGGAAAAGTTGGTTCTGCCACCAAAATTCAATGGCAAATTAGACCAACTCTTTGGGCCTAGATGACTGGTATTGAGGGAAGATTGTAAACGTTTTGTGCATTGGTTGTAGCTGATCATTATGCTAGAATTCAATAACCAATCTAAATGTTTTTATTCAGAATAAATTATAGTTTTGACAATACTCTTGGATGTGTTGAGCATGGGACATGTCTATTGCCTGTACAACACTTCTCAATTTTGCCTCAGCTACAGTGAGAAACTTTCAGCTTTTCTTTTGTGGCAGGAGGCAGATCCTTAGAAAACATTGAGCATCTCGATATTTAACTGATGAACTAACAAAGAAGCTTTCTATCTCATGGCTCAAGTTTTGCAAATGAAAATCTTTCTATTAACACGTTGATGCTAATTAAATTCATAAGTCATGACCTGTGATGGCTGACAATGGTTTGGCTGCTTCTTCTTCGTAACCATGTCGTTATCATTCCTTCAACATTGGTTTCTTTCCTAACATGAGTATAGATGTTGAAGATGGTCATACCTTGCATCTGGTTGTGAGGCAACCTGATCTACCTGGAAGTTTACCCAATCAATCAGGTATGGTTTAATAATGTATATTATCTTTTTTTGGGGTATAATTAGCATGTTACCAGCTTTTACTTAATAGGATTGCATTGAAGCTTGGTGGCTAAAATTTTCAAAATAACATCATCCAACACTGTCTAAGAGAACTGCGCGACAAGTTGGTGCTAAGAGAATTATTTAATCACCAAACTACTACTTGTCAGTAGCACACTAGCAAATATCATGTGTGACAAGAATTAGATGTGACAATCAGTTTTATTCTTCATAGTTGATGCCAGAATTTTACTTTGGCAATAATATCTTATGACTGGATTTAATTACTGAAATAAGAGGTATCATTTAATTTAAAATCTCATGATACACATGGATACATTTAAAGTCCTTTTTCCCTGTGGTCAAAATTCTTTAGTTAATCACAATTTTTCTGTGGCTGTTTGGTTCTGTAGAAAATTTTTTTCTTCATACAAGAAAGATATTGTTACTGGGTAACGGATTGTAAGTGCCAAATGGATTAGTGTGCTAGAGTTACACGTGTACTCAAGTGATTTTGGTTAAGCTGTTAGATTGAGATGCATGATCCAAGAGTATGTAGCCCACACGTCTATCCATTTTGAGTTGTTGAACAAAGTACACTCTCTTTATTCTTTCTTTTCTCTCTCTTTTCTCTGTTTCGCTTGGCCTGTTCCAGATATGGTTTTTTCTGCTAACTATCCCGTGTTGCAGCAACTGACCCACATTCAAGCACAAACAATAGTCACACTAGTCAAATAGCTCCTGGCGTTTTTATTGAAACTTTTAATGTGCCTGTTCAGGGAGATGGAGTTCCTCCAGAGGTTAATAGGGTAAGCTTATATCAGAAGAGGCAAGGGGCATATTTGAGTGGAGGGAATATTTTAAATGTTGATTCATTACTGTGTATTGATGGCTTATCTTGTGTTTTATTCCTGCACAGATTATTTCTGCTATTCTAGGATCTATTGGAATTTCAAATTTTCCAAGTGGCAGTGAAGGGATTGATGTCAGGGTAATGGCAACCTTATCTTGCTGTCCACTTTTTGGTACCTTTGTTCTATGACATGTACTTTTGGTATACATGATAAGTAGTAAAACATTGCTCTCTCTCCCCTTGTGGTGGCATTTGGAGTATATACACCTGATTTACTTGGCTCTTAAAGCTTAGTAAGGTTAAAGTAAGAGGCATAAAGAGTATGTTCAATGAATCATAGTCTCTGATCATAAAAGAGACATTGCTAAAGGACCGTGAGAGGATGGCCCAGCGCCCCAATCTTTTTTTTTTTGGAGGGGGGGGGGAGATGAGACAAAAGAGATTGAAGAATATTTTGCATTTTCAAACAGTTTTGTGACCCTAGGAGATTAAGATCTTTGTAATGGTTGAAAAGTATTCAGTATTTACAAGATCCTCCCTTCAGCTCTGTAGATGTCTGGAGAATTTTACCACTTCAATGCATGTTGTTCCACCTTGTCTTGCTAATGTTGTTTTCTATCCATGCTGAAGTCTACATTGTAGTGTTTCTATATCATTGCATATACTTGTCTCATGTTGTCTCTATCCTATTCCAACATTTAAAACTTACATCATTTGTTGTTGGGTTTCTAAATTGGCTAAAGGGACATGATGCCTGAGGGCTTGGGAGAACA
This sequence comes from Acacia concinna, assembly GCA_037177275.1. NCBI lineage: Eukaryota > Viridiplantae > Streptophyta > Magnoliopsida > Fabales > Fabaceae > Acacia > Acacia concinna. Next base: position 9,925,939 of record JBAGKO010000005.1, on the reverse strand, counting down.
TCAGGTTTTAGTGGTATATCAGATTTATTTCATCCTCAACCTGAACAAGCTGGTTTGCGGAATTCATCTGATAGATCGCACAGTGCATTTGGACTTCCAACAGCAGCTTCTTCTTTGGGATCATTACAGCCTCCTGTATGTTTTAAGCTCTGGGTTTCTGAATCTCTGATGATGTTTCTAAAGCACATTTCTGTTTGGATACCAGAAAATAATCATTTACTTGACTCTTTATTTTTCTGGTTTTTGAAGGTCATTCCTGATTCTTTGATAACTTTGTCTCAGTATCTGAGTCATCTAAGGCATGACTTTGAAGCCATTGGTAAGTCAGCCATTTCAATTTTGTAGAGCATGTTGGGTTTCAGCTATGTGTGAAAAGAATAATTGCACACCTTTTTATTGGCAGTGAGAGAAGGGGGAAATAGCACCCAAGCAGCTGAGGCTCATAGGAATGAGGCGTCAATTTCTTCTTCACCTTCAGGTTCTACACCAGAAGGGCTTTTGTCACCAGCGTACTTGGCAGAAGTCTTGCATTCTACCAGACGGATGTTCACTGAACAGGCTAACGAGTGCTTATTTGTAGGTTTTTTCTTTGTCGTGGATGCTCTGATCACTTAACTATGCAAAAATAGAAAAAGCAAAACTTATATTATGGTTGTATCATGGTTTCCTTTCCCATGTTTCTGTTAGTGAGCTATAGTTGTTGTTTAGCTGTATTGTGCGTGATAGAAAATTAACCTTGATTTACTGTTTAATTTTACAGCAACTTGCCACACAGCTCGAGAATCAAGCAAATGTAACTGATCCCTTGTTGCGGTCAAACACTCGGACCAGTGCTTGGAGGACTGGAGTTCTGTTTTACAATCTTGGTGCATTTTTACTTGAGCTTGGTCGTACGACCATGGCTTTGCGTTTGGGTCAAACACCAGTAGGCTTGGTTTCCAATCCTTGTTTTTCAGTTAATTAGTCTGTCTGTTCCACTAATTAACTTCCTTTGCAGTCTGAAGCTGTAGCTAATGGCGGGCCAGCAGTTTTTATAAACTCATCTGGTCCTAACCATATCATGGTTCAGGTTGTTCTTTTCCTATTCCTTCATACATTTGCTTGCTATGAGGACCATCCTTGTGCTTATTGAAATATTTGTATGCAGCCTCTTCCTTTTCAACCTGGAGCTAGCTTTGGTTCTGCCCCTGTTGGAGCTGTGCAGCCCCCGTCTGGTTTAGGTAGCGGACTTGGTTCAAGTTTTTACCCGAGGCGTATAGATATTCAGATACGGCGAGGTGATTGTCCATGTTTTAGGCTGATTTATTCTGCATTATGCTATCTGCTTGCTTATTTTCCTTTGTTTTTAGGTACATCAACGTCCTCAGCTAATGTGAACAGAGAAGAACATGGGGATACACAATCTGCTTCGGTACAAAGAAATCCTGTTGAAATTTCTGTTAATCAAGCAAGCTCTAGACTTCCAGAGGATTTATCTTTTAGTGGGGAGTCAGGAGTACGGATAGTGCCAATTAGAACCATGGTTGCAGCAGTACCTAGCCACTTAGGTCGCAACCCTTCAGAGTCTTCTGCTAATTCTATAGGGCTTTACTATCCTGTTATTGGGAGATTTCAGCATGCACCTTCTGGACATGGGAATAGTGAATCAGGATCTCAGCCTGCCAGTCAGCATCATGCATCTGCTTTTCATGCAGCGCAACAGTCAACACCTGAATCTACTGGGCAAAGGCAAAGCATGGATGATCCTGCTAGAAATGGTAACATAACAATGACTATATCTAACATTTCAGCAAGTGTTCTTTCCTTGCATCTGCATTTTTCAATTTAACCTTCCATCAATTTCCTGTTCTCTGTTGTATGCATAGCGTGTTTTCTAAAAGGACTATTTATTGTTACTGTATATTCATGTATGATGCTCATTGAGTACTAGTGTAATACGTTGTCCTAAATGTTGTATGGTTTGTCTCAGTGCAAATTTCTGTGTCCACTCATCTATATTAATGCAATTCCATCAATCACTATTATACTTTTGAAGCCATTCATCAATTATGGTTTCTCAAAGAATTCTACCTCGGCCATTGTCAATAGATAGCAAGTGCACATCTCAAAGAAGTATTCATCTATTATGCTCATATAGTTCCCTAAGATCGAAGGCCTTTTGTGGTGTCTGTGAATTTACTTTATTCCATATGACAAGTGTGGTCATGCTTTAGAAGCATTGCTTCTTTTCCTGTGTAAAGGGGCTGTAGTGAACAAATATTTTTTTTAAAAGTGCTGTTGCCCTTTTAGCAGCATATTAGACCAAGTCATGATATTTTCAGGATATTTGACTGTGCTGTAATTTTTCATCGGACAATATTGCAGGATCTTCATCAACTCCTAGCTTAAGACAAGAGCCATCTAATACCCGCAGGGTGAACATCAATATTCTGACGGCTGGTGGACTCCAGAACAACCAAGAATCCGAGAGGCAGATACCCAATAATGTCCTTCAGTTTATAAGATCACTTTTTCCTGGTGGTGAAATTCATGTTGAGGATCCTAGTCCACAGGGAACGACCGGTGGTCCTACCTCAGATCATGCTGGAGTGTCAACAGGTGCTGCTCATGTCCCCGAGTCAGAGCCCAGAGCTAGTGAGGAAGGAATATTTTTATCTAATTTACTCCGAGGTGTTATACCCCTCATACCACGAGCAGGGTCTGCGACGAATGGAACTCCTCAAGGTGAAAATGCTTCAGACAATCAAACAGCTTCTGATTCTTCCACCCAGGTTAGCACGCTTCATTAGTTGCCCTACTTATTTTAACAGTCAAATACACATACAATTGGCTTACTCTTATGCTTCTGGACTTCACTAAGTTTGAATATCTCAATCGCTAGAACCTAGTTCATGCTTAGCTTGTCCAAATCTCAACCTCTCCCCAGGGTGGGGGCTCACAATGGTTACGATGCTTGAATTTCTCCAAAAAAAAACAAATCCAAAAGGACAAACAAGAGGCTGACAGGTGGATTTTTTGCAGGGTGGATCTTCCGGCAGGCCAAGTGATTCTGAGCCAAGCCCTCCAAATTCTAAACGCCAAAAGGTTATTTTTCTTCTGATTATTAGATGACATTCATTATATATAATTCTGACTTGATTGAGCCTAGGAAGGTCTGAAGCTTCTTCAGTTCTTGGTTAGATTATGGTGGCATGCCGTGATAAACACTGAAAAGATCCAATGCTTTTAATTTTGAGATATATTTATATTGCATTTATAGCACTGACCAAAAAAAAAATTGCATTTATAGCGTAAGTAGTAAGATGTGGGTATGCCCATCAGTGTTGCAAAAGAAATTTCTTGTCCGGCTAGTGTTAAAGTTCCTAACCTATTTTGGTGCCTAAATTATAAATTGCAGAGACTGTTATCCAGTTCTTAGTATTGGGTACCAGTTAAATTCTGGGACAACATTTTGAAGTAGATAATATGTCAACATTTTTATCTGGTAGATGAAAATCAAGTTATTATCAAATCTTGAGATGATTTCAACAAGGGCATCAACTGGATTTGTTTTGTTTTTTCCACTGACTGAGGCTTCTTGATGCAGACGGAGTGATACATATGATTAGAGATGAGGTACAATCTGATTGTGGAAGATTTGGATGAAAGCAAAGCAGAATTCACGGCTGATGATGATATATTAGCTTGTCAAATTAAGATTATGAGCTTGCCCATTTATTTCCTCGAGAATGATGATATGACTTTGTCCAGATGTAGTAGGCAATCTTTAGGATTGTGATGCCATGCCATCTTGTACAATGTTGGGCATTGGATCTGAGCTTCTCATAATTTCCCTTTAAAGCAATGGAATGTGTCTTTAATCTCACTTGAGTTTTGTGGGTCTGGCCTTTTATAATGAGCCCTGCATTTGATTTCACTGAGAACTTTGAAGCATATCCTTCAAATAATAATGGTTTCATTTTTTTTTACCAGCAAGAATGGCTTTATTTTAAGTTATTAGGTTGGTTAAGAGATAATTGTATTACTATTATTATATTAAATTTAAACAACTATTCAAGCAGAATATATTTTTTTAGCATAAGCTGGTGTGATTATATAAATATATATTTAGTTTCGACAAAGGTTAATGATATTTTAGTGTAAAAATTCTAAAATTAGAATAGCCATTTTGATGCAACTTTGAGTTTCATCTTTCTTTTTTTAATTGTTTTTAAGGCACTTCGTTTGTTGTGCAACAAAACACCGGTTTTTTTTCACGTAGTTTGGGGGCGTTTGAATTAGTATATTAGAGAAGTTTTGTCTCGGTTTGCGTAAACATAAATTTGGGGGTTTCGCAAACGCTCCAATTGTATTTATATAATCTTGGGAAAATTTTAGAAAAATACTATGAAAATGGTATAAAGACAACTCTGCAAGTTGAAAATCTCATATCAGTCTTAGGTAGGAATATAGAATTTTTGGATTCTTGAAATTTTGTAAAATTACGTAAATATTCATAAATTTTCACAACAAAAGTATCTATATTAACACCTATAGAGATATTTAGGTAATATGAATTTTAAACTGCCAATATAGATATTTTTGTTGTGAAAATTTAAGGCATTTACATAATTTCAAGATTTTAAAATTTTTAGATTCTTACTAAGAATTGATTTAAAATTTTTAGATTTCACAGCATTATATTAGGCTTTTTTAATGATATAGGATGAACAGTAAAAGTATTTAACAAGATAGGACAGTAAAAAAAGTATTTAAGGTAATAAAACACTACAAATCGTGCTTAGTTGGAACAATTTGCGCAAATCGTTCCAACTAAGCACGATTTGCATTGAAAATAAGAGTCCGGAGAGCAAATATTGGGCAAATCGTTCTACAGCAGAACGACTTCACAAGTCGTTCTGCTGTAGAACGACTTCACAAGTCGTTCTACAGTGGCTGCAGTTTCTGCAGTGACTTGTCAAGTCGCTGCAATAATTGCAGCTCCCCCGGCAAATGATTCAACCTTTTGCAGATCACGCATGCCTCCCCCTCTGCGTTCGTTTTAAATTTTTCAACCCCTTGTCACTTCAAATAATACACATATCTTTCCCTAATAAAATCATACGCATTCATACTCATTCAAACCATTCACTCCTTCCTTTCTTTTACTCATGCCTTCCTCATATGCATTCTCAATCTTCCTACCTTTCTTCCTTCATTCTTTGCATTCTCCATCTTCCTCCCTTTCTTCCTTCATTCTTCATTCAGTCTCTTCACTTCTTCTTGTTCCACATTTTCAACTTCTTCCTTCATATTCATTCACAAGCA
>JBAGKO010000005.1:9864465-9883163 GCA_037177275.1 Acacia concinna | reverse complement strand
CTCAAAAAGGTATGTTAACATTTCAAAAAGACACCAAGGTACCATGGACCAAAATGGGTTTTTTTTATTTTTCTAAAAGGAAAAGTGATACGAAAACTAGCGAACTCCATTACTCTTATGGGTAATTTCATTACTCTTATAACGAAAAATCTCATGTTTTCTTTGTTTTCCAAATTTGTTGAAGTGAAAAGTGATTCAAAAACTGGCGAATTTCATTACTCTTATAGCGAAAATCCCATCTCTCCTCTGTTATGGGTATATTTCTCTCTCCTCTGTCACTATGCGTCACTCAGTATTAGTGTCAGTGTCAAAAAAATAGTGACAGATGAATAGTGACAGGGGGGAGAGAAGACAAAGATCAGAAAATTGTAGCAAAATTCATTACTCTTATGGGTAATCACATTACTCTTATAGTGAAAATCCTGCTACTGTTCATATCCAAAAATTTGAAACCCAGTCTAGTCCCATGTCTTTTTGAAATGTTAACAGACATTTTTGGGTTTTACAAATTCATGTGGTATTTAAGTGAAATTCTCCCTAAAACTTTTATTAAAACACTATCGTAGAATTATTTAACTTGTTTATGAAGTATAAGACACTTGCAAATAATTAATCATTAAAAAATAAATTCATATTGTTCATAAGATTATAACATTCTTTCATAGGACTATTTAATTTGCTTATGTGTATGAGTCACTTGCAAATTTATTCTTCTTAAAGAACTAATTTATCTATTTAATAAAAATATTTAACTTGTTCATAGAGTTATTCCACTTTTTTTAATATGTAAAACACTTATTAACTTTAATGTAAATTTGGTAGGAATTTAAGATTGTGTGTGTGTATTATTGCATATAATAATCAAAGAGCATGTCTAGCTCAATGGTCAAGCATTTTTTTTGGGGCTCTTCATCATTTTTTTCATAATTCATTCAATTTTTTTATATTTCTCTATATATTATATTCTATTTATTCAAATATTATTCTATTTTATTCTAATATTTGTATTCGATTTTTTTATTTTTCTTTTTTTATTTCTTATTAACTCTAGAGAAAAAGATTATAAAAATCTACATAAAAGTCATCCACTCCTCTTTTTTCTTTTTTTATTTATTAATTTTAAAATTGAATTTCGTTTGTTGATTAGAATTAAATTCTATAAAAACACCAGCTCCCATTTGCTAGAATTAATTTTTCCTGCCACTAGAGATCTAGCCATCACTCAGTTGGCATTTAGGGGTCTATTGTCAGAGCTCTAGCGAGTTCCCAACTATGGTGGCTGAAAAATATTTCAAAATCTTGTAAGGATCATTTGACATTAATTTGTTTCAAAGGTCCGGTATTAAAATTTTCCTATTGTTAAAAAAATATACATAAAAAATAATATTATCGATTTTTATAATATTTTCTCCTTTTTGTAAAAGAGATAACTAATTTACAATATATATATTATATAATTATGCCTCATCCTTAATATAAACTTTATTTACCTAACTTAATCAGATTAAGGATGTTGATTAACTTAGTAAATATGACATATGTTTTTAAAGTATCCTAATCATTTTTCTTAATTCACTCGTTTTAAATTACTAGTAAGTTCTAAGGAACCCTAGAGTATGAGATTATTCCAATTGTTAAAAAAAACACACTTACACTTGCCTTCATTTTGTTGTCATTACTCGCTCCCTCCCTTATCAGTTCATGCCCAATTACTTGTCAACTCATCATACTCTTTCACTTACCAACCAAATATTATATACTCCCTCCATTCTTTTCTATAAGATACAATTATTTGAATGGGTATGTTTCTTTTAACTAAGATACTCTTTAGAGATTTCTAAATATTTAAAATTCTCTCTCACACACACACCCTCACCACCTTTATAAATAAGGATATTTTTAAAAAATAAATTGTATCTTTTACATATTTATTGTCGTTAATCAATTTTAACTAACTTTTGTTATATAAGTAATTTGGTTGTTAGCATCTTATAAAAATGAATGGAGGGAACAATATATATTTTAATTACCTTCTGTTGATTTGGACTCATTTGCTTAGAATATATAAACCAAAACAACATTATGTGGTAGGTTTAATCATATTTTGAATTATGACTACCACATGACTTTGTTTTAGTTGACAAGTGAAAGAGCATGAATTAACAAGTGGGTGAGCAAGCAATAACAACTGGTACAATGACTTTTTTTTTTTAACAATTGGAATCTCTTGCCCTTAGGATCTGTTTGATTCGCCGGAGGGGTAGGGAGGGAATATGAGAGATGTTAATATTACATTGTTTGGATTGATTGGGGGATGGAAGAAGAGGGATTTTAAAGTTACCTTGTTTGGTTTAAAAGGGGAGAGGAGGGGAAATATTTTGATATGGACACATCTACCCTTATTTTATTTAAAACTTTTTCTTCAATATGTATAATATTTAATAAAATATAAGTGTAAATTTAATTTTATATATGAGAATATGTTGTTATATTTATAAAAAAATAAATAAATATAATTATAATACAACACTCATGAGAAGCAAGAAACCAAATGGGAAAAAATAACAATACTCGTGGAAAAGAAAGAAACTCAAAATTTTGCCATTAAATTTTATTTATTGTTTTCACCATTAGCACACAAACTCTGGCTCTCACACTCAAAATTGAAGTTACTTCTGGAAGGCAATGACAGTAGAGGAAGAGTGGCCAATCTGGGATGAGGGTTTTGATTATGGGCAAGTGGGATAGGGTGGAGGTGGTTGGATGAAGTGGTGTTGCCGGAAGTTTTAGTGGCAGTCTAAGTTTTGACGATGTCTCTATATGAGGTCAAAGAAGAAAGAGGCAGAAAAGACAGAAAGATACAATTCAATGGAATTTAATGGCAGAGTTTTGATGGTGTTAGTAGATAAGGAAAGATGGTCTAATGGAGTCACCAAAAGGTAGAATGGATGAAGAAGGCACCATTTCTTTTTTTAAAAAAAAAATATAAAGGGTGGTTTTAGAATAGCACAAATATTAAGGGATAAATTTGTCGCTGCAAACCAAAATATTACCCCTCCCCTCCAAATTCCCCCACTTTGGAGGGAAGGGTTATAAGGGGAAGGGAGGGGAAATTTAAAAAATTGCTCCTCCCCTCCTACAAATTTGAAGTAGCCAAACAAGAGGAACAGGCCAAAATACATCCCCTCCCCTCAAACCAAATAGACCCTTAGTCCTCGTCTGGTTTGAAGAAAAGTTTGCGATGGAATGGAATGGAGAAATATTTTGTTGCCAACACATTTAGTTGGAAATGGAAATGAAAATGGGTTGACATGAAAATTTTTATTTAGTTGGACGAAAATGAGGTAGGAAAATAAGCTAAAAGACATTTTTACCCTTATTTAAAAAAGTATTAGTTAAAGGTCATTGTTTTAAAAATATTATTTAGAAGCCCATGTTTTCACTTTAGCCCCTCTAACCATATGCACTCAATGGTCACAAATCACTTCAAATAACTCCCACATAATCATAGCTTATTCACCATAGGCTATATGTAATAAAAACGTGGAAGAAAGAACTTTGTTTGCCCCTATTTTAATATAACATAATATAGCAATAACTATGAGATATCCACAAATCACTCATGGTCATACATGAATGAAAGAAAACAACTTTTAACCACGTGTTTGATGGGTGACTCAAGGTTACACGCAACCTTAACAATTTTACTCTTAACTATTACATACATATCACACGCTGCACATGGTCACAACTACTTTCTGTGGACTTATTTTGCTTGAGGGTACATTATGGTTACATGATAATTATCTAATTTTATTCTCGCATGTTAATTGACACCTTTTCTTTCTTTGCATATTTTCTCACAGTGCAAACTAAGTATAGGCATTTAGAATTTCAATGTTGGTCTTGAGGTAATGCTTGAGAGCTTCATGATTAGTATTGTCTCTTTAAGGAGCATTGACTAACCTTCCTAAAGCAATCTTTTGAGTGGCGATGGAAGCATCGAGAAATTGAACTAATCCAATGAAGTGTGTCCAACTTTATAGTAAGTCTTTCATCGAAGCAACCCTCCTCAGGCAGTAGAGCCACCATGGAAGGTGGAACTCTTGGTTGAATCATTCGTTGCAAGGAAAGGCTTTAGAAGATGAGTGAAGGTGCACCCATGGTAGTCTCTTTTGTCAAATGTCTTGAGAAGGTGCTCTTAGATCTAGCGTTTTGAATTGTGCTCAATACCTTCAGCTTTCTATCAGATCACTGTTTAAATGAAAATGGGTTCCCACCATTTTCATTTAAACAGTTGAAAATTGGAAAAGGCGAGAAAATGATTTTCGGCCAATTATTCAAACCAAACAGCAGCTGCTAATGGAAAATAGGCATTTTCCATTTCTCGCCTCCCATTTTCTTCAAACCAAATAAGGCCTTAGGTTTCTTGGGACTTGATAGTAATTTAAACATTTCAAGAGACTTTACAGTAGTAATGGGTCTTACTTAGGACCTAAATGTAATTTTATTTTCGAGGAATGTGCAAAAATACCCATGTTAATATCTCAAATGTACGTATGAAACCATAGTAAAATTTAGGGTACATAAAAGCTTAGGTAAACTTAAAAGAGATTAAAAAAAATGCTTTCTCTATTAACGGAAGCTACATTGACCGTTTGTTTAAAACATTTGACTAAAATAGGTGATGTGGAAGGGTGACGTGGAGAAAAATACAAAACAACGTGGCATTGAGGTTTTGTTTGGAATTGTGAAAAAGAAAAAAGACTCAGATAACTCTAACAAAGAGAAATATGGGAACAACTGTAACACAAACACTAAATTGAAGAAGAAAGATAGGGTTGTCGAAAGAGAGATGAAATCGAAAGAAAGGAAGAGGGCATGTAATAAAGAAAGCAAGAAAGCAATATGATTTTTTAGGGAGACAAATCGATGGAACAACTCTTGGTTTTGATAGAGAATTAGAGAAAACAAGAAGGCAACAAAGTGCTCGATATCAAGAATCAGAGATCGTATGTCATTAAGTTTTGTTGTTATGCACAAGTAGAGAAGACTTCATTTTTAATGAAGAATCAATGAAAATGACAAAGTAATAGAGAGTGTGATGGTAGGAATCAGATGTTGCATTTGATTAGATTCTCATTTAGGGCACAAACAGACAAGAATGAATCACGGGTAAGCATCAAATTAGATAAAAAATTTGTTATTTTGTGGTTTGTATAGTAAAATACCATTGAAGTCCTTTTTAATCAATTGTTTTTTTAATTATGTGGTGGCATACATAATGGCCTCAAAAGGGAAGATTTTCCTACAGTAGGGAGCAAACCAACAATCTTGCATTAGAGAATAAAGCGAAAGAGGTAACTGATAAATTTCTTCTTGCAAAAGCTAGTTGGGAAGAAACTAAATAGCGTTTGAGAGGGGATCATAACTGTATAGTAGATAGTGTACCTACTTTCAAAGTTGGAGGACAAAATGAAACTAAGGGAAGTGTAGATCAAACTGAAGGGAGTTATGTTTTTGGGGAACAAGAGGTAATAGAGAACATTGAAGAGATTAACAGATTTGATGACATTGATGTGGATGAAATTAGGGATGGGACAGTAGATGATGTTAAGGTAGACAAAGAGGATGAAAAAGTTGTTCAATTGAACACTAGAAATACTAATAATGAGGATAAAGAGGGCAATAAAGATAAAACTGATAGCAATGATGATAGTTTGAAGGCTGAAAGTGGTACTTATGACACTAAGTAGCATTGTATTAGAAATTGAGGTGGTAGGCAGGGATGAAAGTGAAGATGATGATGAGGATTTAGGTCAAAATGATGTTGATGGGCCTGTATAAGGAAGGAGAGGAGTTGGTTATGCAATGGTTCAAAATACAAGCCCTTCTTCATGTTAGGCGTTTATTGATAAAAAGGAGCTAATAATAGCTTTGAACATGTCTGCTATATCAAATGATGTTAAGTTTAAAATTGTTAAGAGTGATAAAAGATTGGTAAAAGCAATATGTCAAGAAGGCTTCCATTTCATATTATATGCTTCAAGGGATGGTAAACAATTAGGATTTATCGTGAAGACTTTGTATTTAGAGCATAAATGTGTTATAGTCTATAAGAATCTAAGAGCATCTACACAATGTTTGGCTAAAGAATATAAAGAAAAAGTTCAAAAGAGGCCACAATTTAATATCAATGAGATGAAAAATAAGGTTGAACGTGAAAGAAAAGTGCATGTAAGTATTCATAAGTGCAAGAGGGCCAAGAGAAAGATTATTCAATATAAAGATGAGTTTGCAAAGCTACATCTCAAATCTAAGATCATATGTGAAGGTAGAGTTAAGCAATGAGGCACTCCAATATGGAAGAAGGGGTTTTTAAGGGATGTTTATGTGTTTCAACCCATCTAAGTTGTGTTAACATATGAACTTGTAATAGTATATTCTTACTAAAGAATAGAGTTTCATTATAAGACTGATTATTTATCATTTATGTTTTGTTTTTTAGGTTGGGTGGAGAGAAGGATATAGACCATTACTTAATATTGATGGATCTTTCCTCAAGGGTAAAGCAAAAGGCATTTTGCTTACTGTTGTGTGGGTGGATTCTAATGACTCATTATTCCCATTTGCATTTAGGTTAACTCAAAAAGAAAATGGTGTTCACTAAGGTTGGTTCATTAAATGTCTAAGGCACTCTTTTAACCTGGGTACGGGCTCAATTATACCATAATGTTTGACTTGCAGAAGGTGAACAACAGAAATTGTGTTTTTGTTTGTGTCTTCTAACTACATTATGTTGTTATTGATTGTGTTTTATGCGTGTATTATTAGGTTTTATTTCAAGCTGTAAGTGATGTACTACCCCCAAGCAAAGCATAGACTTTGGCAAGATATATATATACACCAACTGGAGTAAAAAACTGGAGAGGAAATGAGCTTAAAGAAGAAATTTTTCTCAGGTGCATGTAGTTCTTTTGAAGAACAGTTTGCTGACAACTTTAAAACTCTTTAAAAAATTAGTAAAGAAGCAACACAGGTAGCAATTACTTATCTTGTAAATGCATGGGTAAAAGCATTCTTCTCTCCTAGATGCAAATCATGGGTTGTTGATAACAACATTAGCGAGAGTTTCAATTCCTAAATGAGTGTAGTTACCTCCTTACTATTAATATGTTTAAGGGCATTAGACTTAGGATGATAGAGAAATGAGAAGAGAGTGAAAATAATATTTGGTCTTGAAGGAGTAATTACAGTCCACAATGCATGGATGGGTATATGTCAATTGAGATAATGATTATGTGGTTAGTGAGGGACAAGATAGACATTGTGTAGATTTGAGTAAGGAGGTGTGCACATATAATGCATGGGATTTAACTGGATGCCAACATGCAATATACCCAATGTATCATGCTAAGATAAAACCTACAACCCATATTTCTTACTATTACCATAAGGACAAATATCTAGCTAGTTATAGGACAAGCTACAACTAGTGAGAGGCAAGAAATTATAGGATACAAACACATTTTTTCTCAATGTAACCTCCACCTATTTGCAATTTACCTAGAAGTTCAAAAGTGACAAGAGTAAAGACTGATGAAGCAGATAGAAGGCAAAAAAAAAGGGTATCTATGTCCAAAAAAGGGTGTTTCTGTACAAAACAATGGTGATTTTGACCTATCAAATGTTTATGTACCTTAGAAATTAAGCACACGTGGTGAAACACCTAGATACATGTTTTTCCATCAAGAAGGACATTATAGATCAACGCGTAAAGAGGTAAATTCGATTCATATTGAATCTTTTTTAAATGTATGCATATGTTGTTTATTAAAAATATGTTAATTGACTTTAACTTTGTTGCATAGGCACCTTCTTCAAGTGATCTTAAGCCTTCAAAGAAAAGAAAACAATCAAGCTAAAGTTCTCTAGCTGCAAATGTGCCAAGTCCTCCAACAGATGCATACTCCTTGCCAACCACTTCCTAATCAACATCCAAAAGGAAAAATAAATGTGGATACATGCCAAGACTAGAGTGTGGGTTTGGTATAAGGATTGATGAAAACTCAAGGGAGAATTGTGTTCAATGTATTTTACTTGCCTAACATCTTTATTATACTTATCATAATGTTATAGCAATTCTGATGGTTGGTATATTTTATCCTTCCAGCCTTGCTTGACATCAGAGGTTGTCATTTAAGAGGAATCTACAAAAGACTACATATGGCAATATGTTGACCCAAAAAAAAAAATCTCAATCCCTAATGAGAAAAAAATTAGAATGACAAGGAGCTAAGCTTCTAGTGTTGCCAAAGGTTCTAGGGGGATTCAAATCACAAATCAAAACTCTTATGTGTCAAAACCTTATTGACTTCCTTTCAATTCCCCAGGTTCACAATGGAAAGGCAATCTAAGTGTGACCACTTCACAACTCTTGGCACAAAGGTAGAGCATGCTATCAAAGACCAAGGCCAAATCAAAGAATTCAACCATTTAGGATGCTTTGTTGTATGATTGTTATATTAATAGAAGTGATATATAAGTTACTTTTGTAACTAAGACATGTATGGCATCATGGGCCCTTCTGTGCTTTTGTGACTCATTATATATTTGTTGTCCTCTGTTCTTGATTCATGGTGGTTTTTTATTTTTATTTCAAAGGCAATTATATTACTATGGTCATGTTTTGAGGCCATTAAAGATTTGTAATTGACATTTAAGAATTATACAATATATTTTCTTTCCATGTTAACAGGTTGTAGATATTTCTCGTCTCACATCAAAGTGTTATTTACTTCATTTCACTTTCACTCCTTTATTTTTGGGTTCACCTGTTATAGTTGTAGAATATTTTCTTCTCTCCAATAAAGTTGGTACCATTTGAAAATAATAACCATTGATTGCCAGTGCAACATTAATCTTTTTGAAGAGATGATGAATCTAGAGGCGAAACATAAGAGATAGATTGCAAATTTGCAGATAAATCTAACAAGCAAACTTGGGTCACATTAATGTGATACAATTCTTTGAATACATTTACTCACAAACTCACAATTTCCCTTCCCTCTTGATTACCAAGAATAGTATTCAAGTAGCTTCAACTTCTTCCAAGAACCTTCAATATCATACAACCTATCCAAGTCATCAAGTAGCTATTTTATCACTCATCATACAATGTATCCAAGTCATCAAGTAGCTACTTTATCACCACATTTTCTTTCTCCCCAAAGTCACCATCGTGCCACACAAAGATTCTGTAGTCACCATCTTGTCAAATTTTATCACGACTGCTCAATCTCCATCGAACTTTAAATAAATCAAACCAATCTTCATTCAAAACCTTACATTGTAGTACTCAGGCATCCATAAAACCTCCATCCTGGGTTTCCTTCCATCTATAACGTCCAATGAGGAACAACCAACAAACAATAGTAGTACCTCCTTCGTCCCTCGTATTCTTTGTTATGACTACTTTGCCCTATTAATGCAACTCTTCTTACTTGTGATGTATTCGACGATGAAGAAGACGACATCCTTCTCTTTTGTTCTTACAGCGTCTTCACTTGGCCTCCTCAATTTGTTCCAACAGCTTCTTCTGTTTGGTCGACACAGTAATGGAGAAAACGAAAAAGTGGGTGTCAAATTTATTCACCCACTACACCTCTCCCACCTTCCACATACACCTCTCTTTTTTTGTTGCCAACCCGCATATACCTCTTAAATCAAGCGATAGATGCCACCTAGACAAAAAATTCTGACTCACATCTGCAACTTAACAGACATTTCCTTTTGTTAACAGAGAAAGCAATTTTGAACTACTTTTAAGTTTACGTTTGCATTTATGCGCTCAAAATTTTATTACGGTGTCATGCACACATTTGAGATATTAACATGAATATTTTTACATTTTCCCTCTTTTTTTTAATGTATGCAATAAAAGGAATAATTTAGTGACATAGTTTAATAAATTATAATGTACACCTCTCTTTTTTTTCTGTTGCCAACCCACGTACACCTCTTAAATCAAGCAACAAATGCCACCTAGACAAAAAATTCTGACTCGCATATGCAACTTAATGAAGGTTTCCTTTTGTTAATAGAGAAAGCAATTTTGGACCACTTTTAAGTTTACTTTTGCATCTATGCACCTAAAATTTTATTACGGTGTCATGCACACATTTAAGATATTAACATGAATATTTTTACACTTTCCCCTATTTTTACACATCAACTGGTTTATACTTTTTCCGATTTAAATTATAAGGGTCTTTTAAATTTTTTGAAGAATCTTAAAAAAATCTTAACAAAATTAATTACATTATTTAATCATATCATATATTTTCTTTTATTATATTATATATTAATTCATAAGTCAAACAATATAATTTGAAGAAAAACGACAAATTTTAATTTCTTAAAATAATATAATTAGCTTTTTTATTATTCTCTAAAAAAAGTCAATAAGCCTTTATAATTAAGATTAGAGGGAGTAACATTTATTATCTCTTAAAGCTATAATTTATATTCATGTTAAGATGTATCCAAAAACATGAATAGGAACAAGGCAAAAGTGCCGATTTTGTTTTTATAATTTTCACACGAAGTTTTTTTTCCTGATTCTTTAATTTTATAAAATGTTTTTATAGTCAAGAAAACATTGATAGATGATGCCATATTTATAATAATTTTTTATAAATATTACTGATCAGCACCACAAAAAGAAAACCATAATTTGATAATAATACTGTTATGGTTTTGAGGACTAAAAATATAATTTAAATATTAAAGAACCAAACCAAAACCTTGTATAAACTTATAGGATTTAAAGTACATTTGATCTAACTATAAATATGCAGTTTTTTTGCCAGAAAAAGTTATATTCATATTTTCGCTATGATTATAGAGTATACGATAATTAGTCATAACTTAATATGAATTTTACTTTTCAAGTATTGATATATAAAATATATGCATATATATATTGAATATTAGCCTATTAGGTATGATTTATTATTTTTCCTAAAAGAAAAAGGTAATTAGATTTGATTTGGAAGATTGGGCCAAAAAAAAAAAAAAAAGGATTTGATTTGAAAGAGAAAAGAAAAGGTTTTAGTGTCATGCTACTTGCCCCAAATGTAAGAAAGCAGGGGAAATAATTGTAAGTGAAGGAAAGCTAGTCGCAGGTCAGCTTCCATCATCATCCTCTTCTCCTTCTTCATCATCACGAGAATCAACTTCTCTGGGCCTCTCTTTTCCACCTCCTCTCTCTCTCCCTCTCTCTCGGCACTTTCCTTCTCCTTTCTCTTTCTTTCTTTCTTCCTTCCCGCAATGGGTTCCACCAACAGTAGACTTCGGTCTCGCTCTTCCACCCCTCGAGTCAATGGCACTAACCGCTTCAGATTCTCCTCCCTTCTCTGCGGTGGCTTCGCCTCCCGTTCCACTTATGAGGTATTTCATCCTTCTCCCAATACTCGCCATACCTGTCTCGTCACGTCATTTCGTTTCTTCCTTTAATGATAATGATTTTCACCTGCAATTGGATTTGCACGACCCTGGGCAGATTTGGGATTGATGATTCCGATCCATTTTTTTCAATAACCTGAACGGGGAAAATTATTTGGTGCTCGAATATAGTAGATTCTTGTTTTGGTGTATGAAAAAAGATTGATTGGCAAGTTCTGTTTGTTATGCAAATGGCGCATCGATTGTTGATGACGCGACTTTGTGATTGTCTCTCCCTTTTCCCAGATACTTATTGGCAGAAGAGATTTTTGTTTTTGTTTGGAGAACAAGAATGATTGTGTGACACCGTCCGTGCATGAGTTTGTTCGTGGCGAGAATCTGTTAGTTTGCCAGTGGGTTGGCTCTACGGGTGTAATTGTTCTGCTGATAATATAATCTTATGTTGTCAAGATAAAGAGAACTGGTAGAGTCTCTCAAAGACATTCTGTTATATCATGATAGAGCGTCTTTCGATTAGTACTCTTCCATTTCTGGGTGGAAACGACGTCTAGTCAGTGCAAATAATTAAAATTTAGAAAATTACTTGCACGTATATAGAAGTTTTGATATTCCCGTAACTTTTCCATCGATTTAAAGAACTGTCTTTGGGTCAGGTTGGTCAGGACCTCATTGTGCATCAATGTCGGGACTGTGCCGAATGATGCTTGTTTCCAGCAAAACAGAAATTTTAATAAAGGATTACAATATAGACATGAAACTTATTCTTTTGGTCTTATACATGCGATAATTCGACAGTGGCCTTTAGAGTTGCTTAAAGAGAGTGGCTATAATAACATGTGTGACATGCTTACATTGTGTTTTTAGATCGAAGATCAACCAACTGGACTTCAGAGAACAGAATTTAATGATGAAAATCAGAAAGTTGTTGAGGCGTCATCTATACCATGTACAGAAGCTAGAATTGGTTGCAGCCCCCACACTGAAACTGCAAGCTCATCCGATACTAGAACTGAGTTGAGTGAGATTTCTACTGTTGAATGTTCCTCGAGAAGTGTTTCAAGTAGTTGTCAGTCGAAGTACTTGTCTGAAAGTAAGGAGCTACGTTCTCCTCATCAGGTGAGTGCTGATCATAGTTATGATGAATCTTGTAGGGATAGTAGCAACTCAGCTAGTACTTCATTTGTAGAACAGCAGTCTTCAGATCCAGTCTCTGTAAATGTTTCTGCTAACAAAGATGCAGTCATTGACATTGATGGTTCAGTGGATAGTGGTGTTTCTCAAATATATCGCCCAAGGAGCTCAACCTCTCATGGGCAAGGAGATTCCAATGCTGATAGCATTTCTACTGAGAATCACACTCATTCAGCTGTAACTATCGATAATTCTGGATTGGATCATGCTGCTCAAGTTTCCAATTTACCTGTAACTTCTGAGTCGCCTGAAAATGAAACTCGTCAAGAGACAGTACCTTCAGGTGTAGGTTTTCTTGTGTCCAATAGGGAAAGAGGACAGGGGAATGACAGTATGTTTCAAGTTGATGTTGTCGCAATATCTTCCAATGTTTTGTCTGGTGGCAATACTGATGTCAGTGATCGTGATGCTAGAAGGGATAGTAGAAGACTACTTTGGGATGCTTTTTCAAGACATAGTTCCAGAAGATTTGGTGATTCTCAAACCTTTGTCTTCTCAGCTGGTGACATGGATGATCCAAGTTCTCAAGATCAATGGCTTCTTGATTTCAGTAATAATTCCCTAAATGATAGGGTTGGAGATGATTCTGGATATTTAGGCAGTAGAATTCATAGATTGAACGAACGGATGAGGCACTCAAGATCTGAGGTGATTATCAATATTTTAATTGTAGAATTCCTTATGTTTCCTACTTGTATTTGATAGCTGTATTGATGCTTTTTAACTCTTACACAGATCTGGGAAAGACTTCGTGGTGGCCTTGATGAAATTGGTCGGTTGAATCCTTCTTGTCCATTAGGAGTCCACTCTGATGGCATGTGTTCATGCGAATCTTTCCAGATATCTGAGGAGTCCAGTACTCGTGCAAGTATATCAAGAATAGCTATGCTTGCTGAAGCTCTATTTGAGGTACTTGTTACAACTACAATGAATGACTTTTTATATTTGCTAATGCCCTGTGAAAGTCTGATGTGAACCAAAACCAATTTCTTCTATAGGTTTTGGATGAAATCCATCGCCAACCTGTATCACTCGCCCTCTCCATGGTCTCTCTTCCAGCACCGGAATCAATCGTAGACTCTTTCCCTCTTAAGTGTCACAAAAAGATTGACAAAACTGATAAAGGCAATGACGCTGAACAGTAAGTCTCCTTGTTTTTTTAATATTGAGTAAATATATGTGAATTCAGTACCACATGGGATAAGTGTTTTGTATGTCTCTGGTTGTGGTAAACTGTTTGTCATTTCTCATAAGTACTTACGCTTGCTATGTCACAATCTCTGTGTATTTTTTTCCAGATTATGTTTGGTAATTAACTTCATTTTTCCTCCTCCCTAACCTGTTTCTAGATGTTACATATGCCTGGCTGAGTATGAAGAAGGAGACAAAATACGCGTTCTTCCTTGCAACCATGAGTACCACATGTCATGTGTTGACAAGTGGCTCAAAGAAATACACGGGTATTGTCATTTTGACCTTTTTTCTCTTAAAAAATGTTATTTGATAGACTTGGTTTACAAAAGAAGATAACGCTATGAGTTCTACCTTATGAGAGGTTGAGCTTTTTACTATTGGATTCTTGAATCTCTCATTATAGATTTAACTGCTAAGATGATAATCTTAAAGTCCATCAAATGGCAAACACCCTTTGCAGCATTCCCAAAACTAATTTATAGAAGATGTAAAAGCATACTGACATTAACAGTTGGGTTACTGACATTAATTTTAGTTGGGTTAAACTAGTAATATTTTTTTAGATTAGCTTTGAGAATTAATATTTTTCCTTCATTCTTTTTCATCTCCTCATTCCCAAAATATAAATAATCATCTGTTTTTTCTGCTCTCCCTTATTTTACAGTGTATGCCCTCTTTGTCGTGGTAATGTTTGTGGAGGGTCCAACGAGTCTTCTGCCTCTAACGCAGCAGAAGTACCATCGCAATGATAATGTACATATATGAATGTAAATATAAGCTTCATTTCGCTCCTCATCAATGGCATGTATTAAACAGTTGTAAGAGTAAGTTCACTTTACAAAGTGAGATCCTTATAGCTTAATCCCCTGTAAAAAGTGGACCAGCTTTTCTATATGTTCTGATTATTGGCTGAAATGTGCATTCAATGGTCTTTTATTTCAGGTTGCCAACCAGTGCTGGAGGATTACAATAAAAAGAAAGGGGCATCGTTGTCCATCATCCAGGGATAATAATAGTGCAATTTAGCCAAATAGTAATTAGGAGTAACAGGTTACAATAATGAAAGAAGAAAATTGTTTCCAAAGAAAAGGCCATGTACATTTTTTTTTCTTATTTGGTTACAAGCCCAATTCAAATTAGTTTTACCATATGATGCATGATGGCATCTCTTATCACAGATTTTGATGTGTTTTAGGCGTATTTTGGGAATAAAATTCTTCAAGTTCTTCATATCAATACATCATCGAATTCATGCATAATAATGCAGACTATTTTTTTTTCCCCAACAGGAGAACTCTGCTTCTGCTCGAATACAAATGCACACGCACGCATATATAATTCATACAGATCATTGACTGAATATTCACATGCCTTCATTTTCTCTGAACTTTTTTTTTTCTCTTACCTTTACCTTCACTGACAAAATGGGTTGGTGTTGTTCCTGTAAAATGAACCATCCTGATGAACAGAAAGATTTGGATGGAGGTTTTCGTCATCTTCAAACGTTGTCCACTCCAATGAATAGCTGTGTTTTCCTATAACGTTGTTATTGCTACACATATTTTCCATTTCTCGTACGTTGATTTTGATTGGTGTCTTCACATCCAACACACCATCTCCATACTTGATACACCTTGGTCTTCAACACGGACGTAAAGAAAAAAGCACTTTAAGATTATTCTAGATATTGACAAATAGTTTTCTTTTTTCCCAAACCGTTAAGCAATATAATATTCAAGTATACTATATCCTAGATTTTGACAAATATTTTTCTATTTTCTCAGGCCAAAAAAAAAACCGTTAAGCAATATAATATTCAAGTGACAGTAGAGAAAATACATACGAAATTTTCTGATTTAGGGTTGAGGCACTCTGTCCTGTCTGGATTATTGCCAGCTCCTTCTTGATAGTATCTGCAGAAATCTATTCATCATGTTCGTGAATCAGTCTCAATGTCCCAAAAATCTCAATTTGGTTGAATGATGAATAGAGAATAGATTGGAATTGAACAAGATGAGATGAAAGAATTCAAACCTTGTCAATGAAAATATCAGACGGAGAAGAAGCATCAGAATGCACAGCCTTTTTCATAATGTTGGTGTCAGGTTCTTCCTCCGACAACCTTGTAACAAGCTGTGAAGAGACCAGATAGGTTTCACTGTCGGATCTATCATTCAGAGGCAATGGAGCTGTCTCATCGTCCGAATCATTCTTCTTCCATTTCTTAAACCCTTGCTTTTTAGCCGATCTGTCTGTTCTTTCCTCTGTTTCATGACCACTATGTGGCCTTCGAAACAAAATCCTAAACGGTTTCCTCTTTGAGTTGTCTCCACTTTTGTGGTTCTTTGACTCACCATTCCAGAAGGGGTTCTCCTTGGAATACCCAAATTCATTTTTAAAGACAGAGGAAGATCATTTTGGTGGGGCTGAATTCAAATGCAAGGATGGTGAATCGAAGGTGCTCTTTCCTACTATCCTGTTCTTTCTAGGTTTGTGGGAAGAGCCAAAGCTAAAAACAGAGGCGGCTCCTTTAATCCTTGATTTGAGTTTGGAATCAGAATTCTCCTTCTTTATCAAGCATTGTTCATCCATCAGCTTAATGATCGACCATTCTTGTTCTGAAGATCTCTCTTTTTCGCCTTTTGACCCTCTAACAACCACATCACTGCCTTCTACTTCAGCTCCTTGAACCGATAATCTCTCCATCAATGGCCTCTTTGAAGCATAATAATCTTCTTCCGATATGCATTTAGCATAAAGCAGTTCCTGCATCCAAATGCCAATCAAGTAAAAAATCTTAAAATCCTTACAAAATCAGCCCAAGTTTAATCTTCATAAGCTAAACTGAGCTATTATTACCTGTAAGAAAAGCAGCTTATCTCTGAGTATAAGGGGATGGTCTTGTTCAGGAGGAGAAGAAATGAGGGTGTCAAGCAAGTGATTTAAAAATGTGTACACCTCCCTTTGAGCTAGAATGCCTTCTCTGTGAAGACCCATGAGGTTCAAAATCTGATGGAAAGAGTCTTGCTGCCATTTAAGGTTATCTGATTGCAGCCTTGAAAGCCGGTGGTGTTCAGAGGCGGTGGCCGGCAAACGCCGTCTCTTGAAGCTCAAAGGAAGAAGGTTCTTACACAAAGAGGTGATAGAATCGTGGAGGGTGGAGTAGTATGTGGGTGTGTGAGAGTAAACCATGTTTCAAGATCCAAACTCTGGGATCGCCGGGGACAGATTTAAGATAATATAGTAACAATAATATGAGAAATTTACGAGAATTATGATATGGGTGTCTAAATATGTGTGGATATCAATGGCTTGTCGTTCTTTAGATCAATTGCGGGGTTGTTTTCCAGGTGTTGAATTTGGGGGACTGCTCCAAACGGTCACTTGAGGCTGAAACTAGCCGTTGTGCCCGTGTGGGGCGCCCATTCTAGGGGTCAACCCCAACGGCGCCGTTTTAGCTCTATATCTCAGTCCTTAAAAACAGCAAAATTTAGTACGGTTCCTCTATTTTTTGTTAATCCAAAATATTATTAATAGTTTACCTTATATTAATATTTTTTATAACTTTAAGACGCATCCCATGTTAACTTAACTTATAGTAATAAAAAGAATAAATTCTAGAGAAAATAGTAATAAAGTCCAAGGAACAAATATAATTATTAAAAAGTTTCACCAACTTTATCCCTTTATCAAAAAGTCCTAAGGTAGCAAGTGAAAAATTGATAACTTAGTAGGCGAAATTGACAATTTAGTAGACCAAATTTACAACTTTAATAGTAAGTTTTGACAACTCTGTTTTAATATTACTAAAAAGTCTTATCCCAATCTTATCTCTTACCAAAAAGTCTCAAGATCTCAAGAGAAAATTAACAGCTTAGTAGATGTAATTGACAACTCAGTAGGGCAAATTTACAACTATAATAGCGAGTTTTGACAACTCTGTTCCAACATTTTAATAACTATCACCCGGGTGTTATAACAATTGAGTAGGCGAAATTGACAACTTAGTAAGCCTAATTTACTACTTTGATAACAAGTTTTGACAATTCTGTTAAAAAATTTTAACAACTATCATCTGGGCATTGTTAAAATGTTAGAATGTAGTTGTTAAAACTCGCTATCAAAGTTGTAAATTGGGCCTACTAAATTGTTAATTTTCTCTTAGAACCTTGGGACTTTTTAATAATTATGTTTATTAGTGGGACTTTTTATTAATTATGTTTATCCTTTGGGACTTTATGGCCATTTCCCCTAAATTCTATGTGGTACTAGCCTCAGCATTTAACATCCTTCATTTTAACCGCTAAGTCTCATTAAGGTTACAGAATTAATAAAAAATGGTGAGCTTTTAACAGAACAATCAACTGTCTGTATTTTTTTTTTCAAAGAAAGAGTAATACTGTTAAGCTATTCATTGATTGATGTTTGAGCAGCCTAATTTTTTAAATATACAAGAAAAAAGGGAAATTTTCCATTTTTATTTCAAAAATAACCATCCGATAGCACTAATATTTATAAGTTTTTCTATGAGTAATTTTGCTCTATAAATAACCAAAGTAGATCAATTTTACTTAGCCGTTATTTAAAGTTAACTTTGACGGTTAACTACCACCTCCTTTACGTAAGCTGCTTCTACTTCTCTAGCTCATCATTTGCCTCACCTCCTCCCTTTCTTCCTGGCCATCACATCCTTCCTATTTCTCTTCATAGATGGTCACCATCTTTTGTTTCTTTTTTTTTTGGAATACATAAGGCAAGTCAAGCTTGAAAATAATTACATGAATCGAGAATGGTCCTCACGGGACTGATCATATGGCATAAGGCCACGTTCTAATAAGACCAAAACA
>JBAGKO010000005.1:9850371-9864365 GCA_037177275.1 Acacia concinna | reverse complement strand
ATCTGTTGCTTATTTGATAGCAAAGGAAGCTTTCCATGATGCTATGGATTTCTAGTTTTTTACATCAGTATCATCGAATATATATGCTGCTCTTGCAGCTGATATAGCTATGTAGTTTTTTTTCGCTTTCACTTATCGAAAAAATATAAGTAAATAGTTATTTTAACACATTAACCTTTCATTAAAAAGTTCATATTAACAACCATTAATGTCATGGTAATTTTTACTCTTATTTATGATGTTTATGGTTATTTTTACTTTAAAAAATATTTTATGGTTATTGTTGAACTTTTTTAAAAAGTTGAAGGCAATTTAAACATATGAACCTTTTTTAACTTGATGAGACTCTGAGCCTCTTTAGACTTGAGACTGATCACTTAATTTTTTGATTTTTTTTTTGGTCATAGAAAATTGATCTTGTTGCCTGGTTAGTAAGGATGCAACTCTTTTCCTATGAAGACAGTGTATGAATTCTCCTACCAATATGAAGAGATTGTTAATGAGAAATTTATAAATATTTTTATAAATGCTTTTTGAATCTTAAGACATGCTTTAACAATAGTGCCAACAAGACCAAACTCACCAAAATTATTTTTATTTATTTTAAAAAAATTATCTAGCATACAACCCTCATTTAAATTTGAATTAGTTATTGGGTAGTATTCGATATCCTAATTTGTCATTTTCCAACTCTGCCTTGTATAATATGATATGGTTTCTTCCTAATAGTTATAGGGGAAAAAAATACTAACATGTACCAATGACCTCTAGGTTCAATTTTAGGTTAGTGCTTTATGTGGCACCCAATCTAAATTCAATTCTGACTGCATGTAATAAAAAAATACTAACATATTGAGGATTAATAGTTATAATTGATTGCCCCATAAAATTATTAACAATTATATTCAATGTTGGTTTAGTAATGTAAGAGCCCGCTGGATCTATCTGGGTTTTGAATTTGAGTCACATATGAGACATCTACAGTGGGATGGACAACAACAAACCCTAAATTGAATATAAGATAACAATATCAAAAATTTATTTCATAGTTATTGTATATGAAATGTTTATTTCAATTCTTTTAAAAAAAAAGCCGAAATTGTTTAGCTTATATATCAATGACAAATAAAATTTTTAAAAATCAAAATTTCACCCGGAAGATATTAAAAAAAAAAGTATTACTGTTATGTAATTAGAATCATATGTCAAATTTGTTAATCCTTTTAAATAAAAATATAGCGTTCAAGTTGTATAAATATATATATAGATATATATATAGCGTTCAAGAGGTTGGGTTGTAAATTTGTAATTGAAGACAAGAGACACAAGAAATTTTAGTTTAACTTTTTTTCCAACTGAACTATTCACATTTAATGATTGGGTTGGGCTAGCGGATATATATATATATATATATATATAATTTTTATTACGTATGGTTATATGGCTCCACTAAATGTTTGTTGAGGATGTGTATGAAGGAGAGGTGAATAGAGATTGGAGAACAAAACAAAACTACTCTTGCATTATTGAACATGTGGCTTGTTGGGATCTTTGGGGTTGATATTATTTTATTTTGTCAGCTGGCAAATAGACAATCTAATGCCAATCATGCCCCTCAAGGTGGAATAGGAATCAATGAATCCATTTGTGGTGAATTATGTGGCCACTTTCTCCCCATCTTTTTCCTTATATAAGATCAAAATGACATTAAATAAAATTAAAGATTACAAAGTACAGATTGCACAACAGAAAATTAAACAAGAGAAATACACACTCCAGTTTGAAAAAACAAAATAAGCATGAAAAGTCATGTTTCCTTTATATATATATATATAAAGTTTAGTTAAGTTAGATTCTGAGGTATTTATAAATCATCTACTAATAAAATCTTCACTTTTTTTTTTGTCAAAAATTCTTCACGTTGTTAATGGGATCTGAACTCACAATTTCCTTAATGTTAACTTTAATGGTGGAGTACGATTGTAGGATAAAGAGAAAATCTAAGATAAGATAAGATAAGATAAGAAAAGAAAAGAAAGAGAGAGTCAAATCAAGTACCATATTTAGGAGAGGAGGGAGTATAATAAATAGTAGGATCAGTCATATAGAAAAGGAGAAGACATTGTAGATTCCTCTTCCATTGATGGATTGTGAGGATCGGATTGTATGGCTGGCCAGTAGGAATGGCTGTTACTGAGTTAAGTTTGGTTAGACTGTAGCTAAGCTGCAAAAAGAAGGTGAAAAGCTGAGAGATCCCCAGCACATCATACACTCTGGAAATGTATTTGTGGAGAATTGGGGTTGGAGAATGGAGATGTGGCTGCCAAAGATTCACTCTTCAGAATATATTGTGCTAAAGATCCTATGTGACCTACATCACTACATGCCAATGCCATGCATAAAGTGAAACCATTGGGCATCTTCTTTTGAGAGTTTTTGGGCTCCAACTATTAGTGGTTGTACTAATTTATTGGATAATTAATAAAATGATTATTGGGAGAATATCATTTAGGTCCCAACTAAAAAATATATATATAAAAAAAAGTTCACATTTATAGGTGAAGAGCAAGTGCAATTATTCATAGGTGAAAGACCTACTATTGACAAGTTATACGACTTGTCAATATTATTCTGGAAGTGTAATATTAGCTTGAAAGTTTTTTGGGCACTTTTATTCTAGAAGTGTAAAAAAGAGAGCAATTTTCTCTTGGCTATTATCCTAGTTAATTTTGACTATTAATTTATTAATTATAATGAGTTCACAGCCCATATGTCATTTATGTTATTTTTTGTTAAGATATAAATTTGCCCCCACAAGTTTTAGATCTAACTTTGAAAAAATTGAAGTATCACACATGGACTTTTGGGATAAAGTTACACCTCAATAAAAATAACATGGTTGACATATGGATTATTAGCTTAACATAGTTAGTCAACTAACACTAAAAAATAATTAGAATGACGGCCAAAAAAAAATTGCTCTCTCTTTTTTTTATACTTTTGCCCCCAAAAAAATTTGGAGGCAAAATTAACCCTTGGTGACAACTTTTGGGGAAAAATTGCCCCTTTATTTATATATATTATTTCCTTTAATTGAAACCTAAAAGATATTGTCCCATCTTTTGGCCAAAAAAAATTGAGAGATTGTGTTGATTTAACATTGAAGCATTTAGTTCATTGTGATTTTGTCGTAAGCTCATTCTATTTTCCCACATACAAATATACTACAATCTATCTTTCTGCTGAAAAGCCGACGGCTACGAAACAGGCACAATGTAAATGAAAATTGCATGTTATAAAAACGACTGAATCTCAAAACTCCATTCTCAAATGGCAGATTTTGGGTTTGCAGTTACATTCCACCTTTCAGCCATTAGTTAAAGGCAATCACGATTATTATAAAATAAAAATAAAAATACATTAATTGATTTAAATACGACTACAACCATGATTTGGACCACAAATTGACTAAGATCTTAAACCAGCACATCAATCAAATGAACGTTCTAATTTATATCTTCAATTATCCACATTAACTAAGCAAAACATTTAAAATAACAGTTATGCATAAATTAGTTAAACAAACTGTTACAAATAATTTTAAATGTACGACTGTACATACAAAGACTCCAAAATTGAAGGAAATTCCACTTTTGCTTGTAAGCATACTTGTCAATTGTTTCTTGAGTTACAAACTAGTACGAAAAGAGGCATGCTGCACTATCCCACTTGATCATCTTAAAACTGCTTCTTCCAAATGTGGCTTCAACCTGAGTTTCTCCGATGTACATAGCTATCAGTGTCATCTGCTCAAGTTTCTAAATTAATCTAATTGCTCAAATGAAGATGCCCTTAAATCCCTAAGGATAACATTAGCTAATGAAATATTGTTACAAATAATTTGAAAATGATTTGGCATGTTTGTGAATGTACGGTCACATACTACAAAATTGATGGTAGGTGATCCTACTCTGGTATGTTGTAATTCACCATTTGTCTCTTATGCTAGAAACTATCCTACAAATAGAGGGATGCGGCAAACACAATGTCCCTCTTGATCTTTGAAACAGCTTCTTCAAACTTAGCCTCAAGCTGCGTTTCTCCTATGGATTTGGCCGCCTGTATTAGCTGCTGAAGAAGTTCCTCGAGTCGTCTAATTGCCCTGATCAAGCTACCCTCAAAAACCTGAGTAATTTCCATGATATCATAGAATTTTGATCCTTTTGCCCATGCGTATACAGCCTCCATAATATCAGGCCTAAATGAACTGACAAAACCCTCCACATCAATTTGAACCTGTTTTTGTTTTTGTAGTGTGTTTCAGTACAAGAATATGCATTTTCACAGTTAGTCATTGTAAGATAAAAAGGATAAATTTAATCAAAATTGCGTATCTATTAATGATCATGAGAGGGGTATATATATACATGAATGAGAAGCCGGGGCATTAATGGCTCCATAATGACAATTACACTAATTACCCCGATTATATGCTATTTACAATTTTTACATACTCTAACAGTCATGAACAAATAATCCAATGCAGGTAAACAACAGATTCGGTCATTACCTTGCACTCAAGCTGAAGTTGTGCAACCCTCCTAGCAGTTTCTTGCAATTGAGCAAAGAGCAGGGCAAGTTCTTCCCGAGGCTTAGCAGCATCATTGACTTTCTCTTGCCAGACAAAACAAGAGAGCAGAGAAACCATCTCCTCCACCTTTATGTCCTTTAAGACCCCATTAAACATGAGTTCAGTCAGGGTCAGCTCATCAGCGTTGCTAATTTCACCAGCAACTTTCCCTTTCAGTTCCACAACATTCTCGCTTGTAATATACCTGTAAATTAAAATTGAACATCATTGCACACACTAGTCAATCAAGAGAAAGGCGGACCCCAGTGCCAGGCGGCTCCCGCACAATTGCGGGCTCAGGGGAAGGAGACCCCATATGTACGTAGCCTTACCCTAGTCAATCAAGAGACTTATGAAAAAAATAAATACTGTAATTAAGATATTACACTTCAAGATAACAGGAGAAAAAACACTTCAATAATGAAAGTGTACAAAAAATCAGAAAAAATCATTACCCTAGCCTCCGAAGCACTCTCTTTTTTGCCTTGAGTTCATCCTTAAAAGCCAAAGCAGTAGAATTTTTTAATGTTCTTTTAATTGACTTAATCTTTGCAGCCAGTTCTTGCTTCTTATGCAAAGCTTTTAGTTTTTCCTTCAAACATGGGGACTTTGCGATTTCATGCTTCTCAAACAGCCGCTCCAAAGCCTCTAATCTCCGGGATGCCTTTTTGTATGAGTTGCTGTGAACCTAAAAAGAAAAGAAGTCAGAACTACTAATTTTGTTAGAATAAACCCAAAAGATGAAGAGAAGATATAATAAACAGATGAGAAACCTTCATGTCTTCTTCAGGATCGAGAAGGGGCAACCCTTTATCAGAAAATCTAGAAAGAGTTTCTGAAACTTTTTTAAGCATGTTTTCCCGAGCTTCCAATGACAGAAGATCCTTTGGAATATATAGGCGCAGACTGCTCATTGTGTTAATCTATTCAGAATACAAAACAGATAACAGTTTAGCAAACATCATAACCACAAAGGATAGGGAATATTTGATAGCCAAGGCCTCTAAAGATCAAATTGTATATAATGAATATCAAAATCCTAAGCACATAACTAAGAACCTCAATGAAAGTTTATGTTTATTACCATAAACTGACAGCTTATATAAAAATAAAATCCAATGAAAAGCAAGTAGATGATGTAGTTTCAAGAATAAGTTACAAGTTTTGAGAACTCTAGAGTTCGCTGAACTTTTGATATTATTGAATTGAATATGTTGTACTATACAAACTCAGCATTGCTGCACGACAAGAAAATTACATTCCCCATCCATTTATTATTTATTATTTTTTCTCATTTCCACCTCAATGGTGCTACAGAATCACCCCCTATATGGTTGATGCCTCCAGAAGAAACTTGTGTTTGGGTTTTTGTATGAGAAGAAGGGCTTCGAAAATTTGTCAGTGTGGTACTCTCATTGCATTATGTTCCATGATGAAAAGCCTTTCTTATTTCTTTCTTCTTTTTTTTTTTTTTTTGGTGTTTTGTGCAATTGTAGTGTCTAATGACGAAGGGGAGGCAAGGGCAAGCACAAAAGGATGGGAAGTTCAGAAGTGACTTGATAGACAGGAGGTGTGACTATCCCCAAAGAGTACCCCGGATTATACAACGAAGTGAAGTTTCAGGTAGTGAACAAGGGATCAGTAAATGAGAGGTACTAGGGCTTGATTTCCAGAAGTCACAAACGAGGGACAGATCAGGGAATGAGAGGTACTAGGACTTGATTCCTGGAGTAGTATGCCCAGTTTTCCAGCAATTCAAGTAATCTGATTGCTTTGAAATACTTGGTGCTAGTGACTCTTGGAGGTATGAGAAAGGATACAGATAAATGATTAATGCAGGAGGATAAGAGGGTTCAGCATGCCTGCTCACATCTATAAAGACCAAATTCATGCTTACACATTGGAACATGGCAAAGGATTCCCAGGCAAATCGGAAATTTTAGTATCGTAAATCAAACAACAATCCCACTGGATCTATGTTTTGAGCTGGAACTTTCAATCCTTCCAACTTTCCAAGTAACAGGCTCAGAAGCTTTCTCCTCCCAAATTGTGTCTGAGTGGTTGCTTGTGAGCAAAAGGCCCTGGGAATTCTTCAGTGAGAATAATCTCTTTTTTCCACCAAGTAGCTCACACTCCCAAGTCACGTATGGGTAATCCTTTATTCTTTTTCCCAGTGAAAATGAGGTTACTCATGATCAATTTACGGATGGGTAATGGAGATCACGGAAATTAATACCCCCCAATGTGTGGAATGGGAACTGGGATTTGGATCATTGCTAAACTCCGCTTTACTATTGTTGATGTTGGAATTCATATGCATGTGTGTATTGTACCATGTTAACAGTATAGCTAGATAGAGTCAGCAAATGTAGTAACATAATTCCGGCTACAGACATTACCTGAGATATAGGAACTGAGACAACTACAGGCTCTCCAAGCTCTTTTATGGGGACTATCTTAACATTTTTTTTCCCAAATTTTTCTTTCCTCACAATGCATCTCGTAAGAACATCAACAGTGTAATTTGCATCTTCAGGTTTTATACTAGCATTATCTGAAAAGCATATTTGACTAGGTTACAATTGACAAACTAACATGTGAGTATAAATGAATAGATAAACCAGAAACCATAGATTTCTTACCTCCAGAAACGCTCTTGATGCTTTCAAAATTAATGACCAAACCCCAAGTCACCTGGTCCTCAATAGATCGCAGGGCAAGATCTTCATCACTTGTACTGCATTGGAGAGACAAGAGTCTGCCAGGCTGTAAAAAGGGTAAGCAGTACCTTGGAGATAATACAATGTCGCGAAGCTCTCTGTTCAGAAGTCTATACTGCTCCAACAGATTGTAATAATCCTTCAATTTGTCTTCTTCCTCGATCACAATCGACTCCTTCTCCTCTTCAAGACCCTTAATTTGTTTCTGGATATAGAAATATGATTCCACTTTATCTTTAATATGCAAATCAACAATATAAAGAAACATATTTTTCCTTGATAAACGTGAAACAAGTTTCAAGAGCAATATTTAAAGAATATAAGAAAGTAGCATGATGAATTGTAAAAACATTACACAAGATCTGTACACAATAAAGGTTTAACTATGGCGAGCAGGGTCCCCAAACCCCACTAATGATGCACATAGGATTGAAAATGACAATGATATAGAAATGGAAGTATGAATAATGCATAAAGGGAAAAAAGAAAAAGGAAATCGTTCAAAATATGTCTACTTGGGACAAGATACCAGGTATACAATATCATCATCATCATCATTATTCACATTGTCAAGAACCAGTTCAATCCAAAAGTTTCCGCAATTAGCTGAAAGGCCATGATTGGTTTCTTTAATATCTCACATTTCCACATATGAAAAAGCTTTAGAGTTATAGTGTTGGTAAAGCAACTGGCATCAATACTTGTATTTAATAAAAGTTTGAGTAAAATATAAAGATGGTGAAATTGATGGAGATATTAATCATAAAATTCAAGGGGATGGTGTAAATAGAGAAAAGCTACTGAAATTATTTGTGATAAGAAGGTACCCAATAATGTAAAAGGGAAGTTCTATTGCACTCCTATAAGACCACCAATGCTATATGGTAGTGAGTGTTTGGCGTTTAAGGGACAAAATGGACATAAAATGGGAGTAGCTGAGATGACAATGTTGAGATGGATGTATGGCCATACAATACTAGATAAGATTCGTAATGATCACATACGTGAACAAGTTGGAGTGGCTTCTATTGCAAAGAAAATAGTAAAAAATCATTTGAGGTAGTTTGGTCATGTGCAAAGAAGGTCGTTGAATGCACTTGTAAGAAGGGTTGATCAAGTAGTATGGAGCCCCATAAAGAGAGGTCGGGGGAGACCGAAACAAACACTCAGCAAGGTTATAGAGAGGGACCTTTTAGTCAATAACTTATATAAAGATATGGTTTTCGCAAGAGCACAATAGCATCGTGCAATCCATGTAGCTGACGCTGTCTAGTGGGATTAAAGCTTTGTTGTTGTTGAGTAAAATATAATGACCTCCCTTCAAGTTTGCCAAAATTACATAGACCACCTCCCTATTTTTAAACCCACACTTCATCCAATTTTTAACACCGTTAGGAATATTCCGCTACATATTCTAAAATAATTAATAATTAATTTTATCAATTAAAATTATGTCACAATATTTAAAATTACTAATTTTCCCTCATAATCAAACTGTACACTCTCTTAACTTTAAGGAACTTTTAATAATTAAGGTAATATATCAATACACAATAACGTGATGCGATCCATATAGCCAACTCCACCTAGCAAGATAAAGGTTTTGTTGTTGTTGCTGCTGCATGGTAATATTTCAATACATTATTTGAAAAATATTATATTCAAATTAACAGAATTCAATATAAAATAAGCATGAATTGTATTGACTAATTTATCCTCGTTATATTAAACTACTCCTAATTCATTAAGCCTTTTTTGTAGATATGTGCTTGATACATTATTTTAGCCAACTTATGTATTCAAATTTAAAAAATTTATAAATTAAGTTTAAATAACTAAAAAATCAAAATGTGATAAAAAAAAGTTTAATAATATGTATATATAACGTATATGATTTTTAAATAGCATTAATGTTACACGGGGGATTTTGATCTAACATGTTATTTAAGTGGCATTTAATAATTGGGTGGATTGAAACAGAATCTCAAGGAAACGGGATGTATGAGTTAGATTTTTTTGACTTCAGAGAAAGTTTAATAGTTTATATATGTTTCAAAAATAGGAGGTCTCTAATCATTGTAAAAAAGAAGGGTATCAAGTTTTACATCTTAAAAAGTTCAAGGTTGTCACGTGTCAAATATTTGGAGATGTGATTAATGAAATAAAATAGAGGCATCTTAGATGTTTGCGTTCAAAACTTAAGCATCAACATTTGGTATAACAAAAATACCTAGGTACAGATGCTGAGATGAAAACAATGGTATGTGAAACACCTCCCCATACCATCCACTACTCAGTTAAACAGGAAGCCACTACCAGAAAAAGGAATTGCACATGAACAATACCAGACAGCTTCATTTGTTTACCTTATGTTGGCTCCTAGTTTTCGTTTGTTTGTGCTTTTAGAAGATTTTTTATCCTTATATAAAAAATAAATAGGGAAGAAAATTCACATTTAAACTCTCCATAAAATCAAACAAACCTCAAGATCAGGAATGGCACGATCAGCTTGGAACTGAAAAAACGAATTACGAAGCAAATTTTGAGGGTCACCATCCTCACAGCGCATCTGGTTCAAAACTGTGTTGTAGCTTAATCGAAAGGCACTGATGCAAATGAGGGGAAAATAATTAATAGATAACAATTCATATTAAAATAATTAAGAAAGAATGTAGCACTGAATTGTCTGTTTTGGTGGTGCGTCAATGAAACAAAAAGACTAGAAAAGCTAACGAAACACAAAGCAAGACAATTCCTTAATTTGTTTCAGTTTCCAGCATCACACAGTGAAGAAATCCCTATTTAAGTAAGCATTAAGGACTGACGAAAACCATAAGCAGATTCAAGGAAATTTAAACATAATATACAAAGCAACACAAACGAACAGAAAATAATCAGTAAATTACCTCAATATTTGTGATATTATGAATGTCCTGGACACTAGCCACAATATTTTTCCACTCCACTCCTCTCCTCTCTTCTCACCGCACCCTTTTTATACATCCATGATACTACAAATATTCTTGCCCAAGCCTTCAATTATTCACCCATTAACCTTTAAATGGGAGTTTACCACATACGTCTGCTACTAAAACTACCCAAAATTGTTACATAAATAAACTTTCTCGAATAGTTTGAAGGGTTTAGATAATATGGATGCTCTTTGGGGTATTGAGATGGTATGCATGCTTGAGGTTTGGTTTGCTTGTAGCCCACTAGAAGACCAAGATTTTGAATCTAGAGTATTTGTTTAGGGGGCTACTATTGAACCAAAAATGCTCATGGCTACCAAAACTCTGTTACCCTGTGGGAAAAATGAAGGTCTTAGAATTGATTCCACTATCCTTTTACAAATCAGAACGCAGGGCACAATTTATGAGAGGGCTATGATTATTGTAGAAGGATCAGGTCCCAACAAGTAGGGCCAAGAGAACATAGGTAAAGTAGATCTTTAAAAAATAAAGAAACCAAAAACTAGGTCCTAACAAGACAGTTTATGATAGATCACACAGGCCTCTGTTAGTTTATACGAGAGAGAGGCTTTCAGTGTAGTGTTATTGTTGGAATTTCAATGTCTTGTGCAGTTAGTTATTATATGCCGTTCAGGTTATTATGTAACTTCTGAAGTGTACAGGTTGTTGTTGGTTATTTAGGAGTTTATGTCGGTTATGTCAGTTGTCTTAAGTATTTCAAATTAGCAGTTATGTAACTGGCCTATTTAAGGAAGTTAGAACATCATTTGTTGGTATGAAGAATTATTATGAAACGAAATATGACTTTCTTGGTCTAGAATTGCAGATACTGGTTCTAGAATCACTTATGTTCCCTTCTCTTTCAAATTCTAACCTATTCCTAAGCCACTCTGAAACCAAAAACTCTCAGTTTATATGCAGGCTAATGAGAAAAATAATAGCAAAAAGGTATGCTGCTTTCAACTATACTTATATTAAAGAAATGAAATATAAATAAACTTTAAAATTTAAGGGGGGGATCCAGAGATGGTGCTCAAAACCAAAGGCCGTCAAAGTTAACAACTATTGTCTAGCAGCA
This sequence comes from Acacia concinna, assembly GCA_037177275.1. Classification (NCBI taxonomy): domain Eukaryota; kingdom Viridiplantae; phylum Streptophyta; class Magnoliopsida; order Fabales; family Fabaceae; genus Acacia; species Acacia concinna. The sequence continues at coordinate 9,852,965 of JBAGKO010000005.1, read as the reverse complement.
CCATTGGTAATGCATGCTGTACACAGCAAAAAGCAATTTACCTGTTTAAACTGTCAGCTGCACCTTTAACCATCATTTTAGCAGTAGAAGGTTCCATTTTCTCATCAACCATGAGGATACATATTCCCCGTTCATCAATACCTCGTCGGCCAGCACGACCACTCATCTGTATATATTCACCACCGGATATCCACCTAAATTTATCCCCATCAAATTTTCGGACATTTGTAAAAACAACTGTTTTTGCAGGCATGTTCAAACCAATGCTGAAGGTCTCTGTGGCAAACAAACACTAAAACATAGATATTTCAATAAGTCTGAGAATATATCATGTCAATGGTATTTTCACAAAAAAAAGGGGCCGATAGGAAATAACATGACTGTGTCAAAATCTAAAAGAGTGATGTTTGCAGATTAGATATGAAGAAAATTTCACTAAAGAAAAAAGGCCAAGGAGAAACTTCTTATTGATATTGATATTCTAGGAAAAAGAAAATAACAGGTCAATGAACAAATGACATTCTAGAATTCAGGTACAAATCTACTCATGAAATATTTACGAATGAGCACTTGGTACCATAAAATTCACTTAGGTGCAAAAATACACATTAACTTTTCCAAACGGGGCAAAAATGTTATAAATGTTAACTTAACCTTACATCTGTTACTTTTTAGGGGTGGGTAAGGCCTGCATTGTTGTCCAAGTGTAATGTGTTACTCAGACTGACATGGACATGCAGCCTTATTCCTTAGACCCTTTAAGTATTTAAAATATCAAAATCAAATTTCCAATAGCAATACAAGCAGCATCACCAATCTCACAACATTATTTTTAAAAATAAAAATAAAAGAAAATACTGCCTGTAAGGTTAAGGGTCATTAGTGCACAAAATCAGATTGATGCCGACGGCAAAAATTGAAAGGAATCCTTTGATGAGGAGTGGTGTAGGAGATCATAGTAAAGAAGTTAATGCAGCTCTGATTTAAATCCATGGAGATAGTAGACTCCGGGGGAGAGGGAGAAGAAGCAAAGTTGGAGAAGGTGACTGATAAAGACTCTAGCAGATGGGTCTCAACGATCAATAATGCACTTATTTAAAGGAGACTGTTATATAAAATCCCTAATTCCTAATCTGTATAGGCTAGGTTGATTTAATTAAGGAAAGAACAACAATAGCTAATAGTGGCGATAGCTATCTTAGGAATAGCGTTAGCCAAACAAGGCATTAGCTGTTTTCCTTAATTGGCTAACTTAGTGATATAAATATAGGATTAGGCAAACATGCCCTTAATATGATTAGCTTGTAGCTTAAGTCAGTAAATAAGAGGCACTACCAATTGTAATTTATGTTGTTGAAAATGATAAGATGCGTATTATTCAGCAACCCTTGTCTCACTACTCTTTCTCTCTCTCGGCACTGTCTCCCTTCTCGCTGCTTCTTCCTCTTCCTAATTCACTCTAAACCTAATTTCTATAATCAGGTGCTGTTAGTTACAGACATGTATCAAAGACCATCGATGAAGATGAAATGATGAGGAAGGAAGACATGGGAAGGGAAGGAAGAAGTGTCACAAATGGTTGTGGTGAAGAGGTGTCACCACTCACCAGTAGTGAGGAAGTGGGGAGAGAGGAAGGAGAAGAAGAATATGGCAAAGAGAGGTTGAGCATTTTGGTCATTTTCTTCTACTGCTACCTAGGACATTAATAACACCATATATGCATCCCTGACAGCATTTTCAGCCAAAAACATTCTCTACTTTGATAAATGGTCAACGTAACAACAATTGGCGGGCATGGCATTTTTTTCACTTGTTTGGCAAAGTTTCATGTACCTTTACAGTTTACACCCAAGTGAACTTTATGATGCTAGGCGCACATTCAAGAAGACTTCATGACTATATTTGTACCTTCAACCCTAGATTCTATTCTGGATACTAATACACTCCCTATGTTGGCACTTAATAAGACAAATAACAACTATGAAATAAATAATTTAAGCATTTAGAGAAACTTAAAAATTATTTCTAATATGCCAATATACACAAAACAAATAAAAACCCCTTATCCAATTAACTTTTCCACTAACCTTAACTAGCCCTTCTTGAAATAATATCTCAATCACTTCCTTCAAAATTGGGAGCAAGCCAGAGTGGTGCACTCCTATTCCACGTTTCAGCAAGGGCAACATGTTTGAAACCTACAATAAATTACACACCAGACAATTGCCTAACACATCCATATACAAACGTATCCAATTATAATGCAGTTCTTTAATGCAGACAGCATCCAATAAAGGATAATGATCAAAGTTCAAACAATCTATATATAGTTGTTTACTTTTAAATTTGGGACAGATTTTGTGGAATCTTCTAGGATTACTAAAAATGTTCAATGGTATAGACAAATATGATTTGAATCTTGTTTGTATTCATTCTGAGGACAGGAATATACACTTGGTATTAATGACTTGTAATTAAACAATAATGTCATTTTTTCCCAACAAAAAAAAAATCATATGTTATGTAAACATAGTGTAAATCCCTAGAATACTAAATTGGTATTAGCTTAATTCAATTTAGGGAAGAGCAATGTA
>JBAGKO010000005.1:9801912-9812357 GCA_037177275.1 Acacia concinna | reverse complement strand
TATCCTTGAAGTCAAAGAGTCATTTGTGTATATTACTTTTTAGTTTAATTTAGGTTTGTTTCATGGTTACCTTTCACTCTTAATATTTAAATCACTCAAATTAGGCGAAAGTGTAATAATTGATACTTAACCGGGTTTTGAAACCAAATCTCCGTGTGAACGATATTTACTTATTACTTTATTACTTGGCGCGACTCGTGCACTTGCGGTGCGAACACTAAACAATGGATTTAGTTTGATTTTAAATATAAGACCCAAATCCATGTTATTTTTCATATTTATGATTATTTTCCCTCAAAACATCCCTATTACGGGTTTCTTAATCTAGGGTAATTCTTTTTTCCCCCCAACAATTAAGGGGTAATTCTATTGCATATAATTAAAGAAGACATTTTAAAAAAGTCTACATACATTTGTTATAAATATCTAATTTAACTAATTTTTTTAATATTTAAAGTTAATTATTCAGCTCTTATACTGAATATGAGTTGTGATGTTGAGGGTCAACCAATTGAATTAGCATTTGGAACATTTTTGCAATGTGTTTTTTTAAACTCTTTAACTTCAATTCTTTTTTCAATTGGGCAAAGCAGGTGAGGGGGAAAAGTACAGTGGACCTAGCATTAGGGAGATATTTATTTATTTATTTATACCTAAGATATTTACATATTTGTTTTGGATGAATTACAAGCGCTCAAGAAAATTTAATGTTGCCCTAGACGAGCATGATGCATATAACGTGTTGCTTGATCCAATCCGGTGGGGACGAAAAACTATCAAAACCACAAGCTTCAGCTAGAGCCTTCCTTAGCCATCGGCAAAGATGAAGAATAGGGTGATTTTCATGGTAGGTGTTGCTGGTGACTATAGTTCTTTGAAGGGGGTGATTTTCAGAGGGCAGACTATTGGAACAGAGGAAGAACAATACATAGAACATAGGAGATCAAAAGTGGTATCTCCTAGCAATGATCTCCGATGGATGCCTCCATGGGTCTTAGAAGTGATATATGGTTTACCTTTAAAAGTCAGCAAGGCTGGGTTTGAGGATTTCGTTTGTGGCATAGAGGTAAAGTTTTTACTTGTTCAACCTTTAAAGGGAAGAGTAACAGATAGATACTTGAGAATTATCATTTTAGGCCTTTTCAGCGCGGTTATATATGATGTTCTTTTTGGCTTTGCATATGTCTGTTCAGTTTGGTGTTTACCATTGTTCATTTTAAGTCTAAGCATGAGCTTGTTTAGTATATATAGCAATGTTGTTCATTCTTAGGCTGAACTTGTGATTCTCTTCTTCATTATCTATTTACTAATGATTTATTTGTTGGTATCTTGAGAGTTGTTCTCTTTGGGTTCACTTTTGTCTCAAGGAATTTGGTCAAGTATCTTTGCATATGTATTCTCATGGAAGCAGTTACAATAGCTGAATGGATTACCAATGCTTCATTGGAAGGGTGTTGCCTTATTGATGAGGTATCTCAACCCTTATCCTAGTTGCAGGCCTACTTCATGTATGGCGGTGAAGCAACTTCAATCCTGTTAATATACTATCTTTGTATTGAAAAACTTCTTAGTATTTGTCTTTCTAGTTCATTCGTTGGTGCCTGCCTTTCAATATATATGTTTATATGCTTTGATTGTTTTTCCTATGAGACAGTGTAACCCTGTTTGATCTTAATATTATCATCTTTGTTGGCAAAAAAAAAAAAACGCTAGAGCCTTCCTTGCCAGAATATCTACAACAGCATTTGCCTCACGTGGGCACTAAACCACATATTTATTTTTAGGGTTAAAATGCAATTTACCCCCTAACATTTTCAAGAATAAGCAATTTTAGTCTCAAAGGTTTTCCCCCCCAATTTCAGTCCTAACGTTATTTATTTAAGGTAATTCATATCCTTACTAACACATCTATTAAATTGAATGTTAAGTGAGGTGTGTTAACTAATGATAAGGCCATGTGGCTGATGAAGTGTATCAAATAATATGATTTAGCATGTCATTTGACTGAAATTAAGTTCTATTTTTTTAACAAAAATGAAGCTCACTCTGTCGATTGTCGAAAACAAGTGTTCTAATTCAGTCATATCATATTATTTAATCTATCTCATCATCTATATGACCTTATCATTAATCAATGCACCTCACTTAACAGTCAACTTAACAAATTTGTTAGTGAAGATATGAATTGCCCCAAATAAATAACGTTAGAACTAAAATTAGGCAAAAAAAAAAATGTTAGGACTAAAGTTACTCATCCATTAAAATGTTGGGTAGAAAATTGCACTTCAACCATTGTTTTTATTAGCACCAACATTTAGAGTGTGCTTGGCAGAAGTGAAATGGTGGAAAGGGGGATGGAAAATTTTTAGAAGCCAGTTTTAGTAAAATTAGAGAAGTGGAGTTATAAAATTTTAATAAAGATAAGATGTAAAATAAAAGAGTAAGAAAAACTAATTAAAAATTTTTAACCCAACATTTCTATTTTTTAAAAAAAATTGGAGTGAAAAGTCTCCCTTCCCCTCCAAATCCTTTGTACCATAAATGTTTACCAGTGTTTAAATGCAGTTTTTTGTTTGTGCTTTCATGCTTTCACTTTCGTACCAAACAAACCTCCAAATCCTTTGTACCAAACAACACTAAGGGGGTGTTTGGATTGACTTTTACGTAATAACTTTTGGAGCAAACCATGGTTTCCAGAATAGATTTTTCAGAATAGCTTTTGTGAAAATCTAGGTTTTGATAAAATGAGAATGTTTGGGTAAGCATAGATTTTACGGATTCTGAAGTAAATATGTGAGAGGAGTTTTGTCTCAATTTGTGCAAACTTATGTTTCATAATTGAAAAGCAAAAAAAAAAAAAAATCACAGATTGAAGACCATGGTTTCCAACCTAACTTTTGGAGAAATCATGATTAAAATTTTTTTTGAGGTGTTTAGCAATTTTATCCAAATCATAGTTTCCAACCAAAGATTTCACCAAACCATGGTTTCAAATCATGTTACTAAACAGGCCCTAAGTGTTTACATTTGTTTAAATGCAGTTTTTTGTTTGCTTGTTTTCATGCTTTGCCCTTTGCCATGTGGAAAGAAGGAAGAATTTTGTTGATAGAATATTTTTTTAAATATTATCGCTACATAAAATTTTATTTTATTTTGTACACTGTGGGAACGACAAATTTTTAATGAAATCTATTAATCGTTGATCCATATATAATAGTAAATGAAAAGCTTGATGTTAGTATCTTAAGAGTACTCTAAAGCACTACAATCCTAATATATATTATTTGGTTTATATTCTTAGCGATGACTATTAGTGTACTAATTATAATTGAAGTGTTAGCAAATCTTTAACCCACAAAAAAATATCAGGAAAGAAATACCCATAAAAAAAATACCTTTCCCGTGACTTTCTTTTCTTTTCTTTTCTTTTTTTGAAAAAAGACACTTAGTTATACTCTTAATTGGAATAAGTCGTGTGCAAGTATATTTATGTGTAAAACAACTTAATAGAAGATTATTACTAGCTTAAACTTTTAAACTTATACGGTTAAATTTCCACTAACAATAATTATTTTAATATATTGATAACTATTACTACCATTTTAGAGATTTTAGGTTAAAACTTAATGTTGGAAAAAAAAGGTTGAAACTTGTTTTTTTGGGAAAATTGAGATTTAGTCCCAACCAAGGGATTTTAGAATCAAACGGTTTCGCAAAATTGTGTAATTGTGGGGCTTTTTTTGTAATTAATTCTTTAATAAAATAATAATTTCTCTCTCACACTCTGTCTGAAGCCTATTGTCTGACGTCTCTGTCTCTGTCTCTCTCTCTATAGGTATAGTTGTCAATAATATAATATAGAGTTGGCAATAGTAGAATATTGAATTGTCAATGGCATAATGTGTGTTCCCACTGACAACTCAGTGTTCTTCTATTGACAACTCACTGTTATACCATTAACAACTATAACTTTATAGAGAAAGGGAGAGAGAGAGTTATAGTTGTTAGCGGTATTGAGTTGTCAATGGCAAAGCACTGAGTTGTCAATGGTATAACATGGGTTTTTATTGACAATTCAATGTGCGCTACAACTCAATGTTATACTATTGACAATTATACTTTTAAAAAGAGAGAGACAAAGACATCAGACGTCAAACAGGGTGTGAGAGAGAGAGAGAAATTATTATTTTATTACGGAATTAATTGATTGCAATTAAGCGATTTCACGAGACTATTTGATTATATTTTTTGTTGGGTGGGATCTAAATGTAAATTTCCCTTAGTTTTTTGGGTAACTAAAACAGTTGAAACTTTAAGGATTGCAATTAATGGCAACAACAAAGGGTTGGCCAAGCATTATTCTTTGTTTTTCTTAAAGAATTGGATGACAAGCATTACACTTTGAAGGTTACAACAAAATAGCAACAATAAATCAACAGAAACCTAATGTTAGTCTAAATCAGTTAACATTAGGCTCAAACATAGGGTTAGTGGTATGGAAATGAGCCTTAGTTCCATGTTCATTGTATGAGCCAAATTGGCTATAAGGTCAGCACAACAAAGAGTCTCCATGAAGGCATGTGCAATTTCAAGGTTCACATAAGAAAAGATAAGTGATATAGTCTTTGTAATCTCAATCTGCATAGGGTGAAAATTACCTCCACTTGACATTAGAGTGCAAATAGCTTGAAACGAGTCTGAATACAACTTCGCTCTCTTTAGACTCAAATTCTTGCATATAGAAAGGCCCGCTTAGGGTTTGTTTGGATATAACTTATTTTAAGTGACTTATTTTTTTTTATGGGCTTATTAGAAATAGCTTTTAAAAAAATGACTTATCATAAGTTGTTGTGTTTGGATGTGACTTTACAGAAGTGACTTTTTTTTTGTGAAACATGTTTGGATGATTAATAGAAAAGTGACTTATGATGAAAGTTTTAAAATAATTTTTTTGGTTTCAAAATAAGTAAGAGATGTGTAACATCCCAAATTTTTATTCACCAAATTTCTTAAGTTTTGGCTAATTTTTAGAATGAGACTAGTGACAGTCTTATTGTATATCACTTTATCCTAAGCAAATGTTATTAAAAAATTATGAAACTTTTTAGTCTAAAACTAAACATGTCACGATTTAATTAGACATGTCATTTGCATGACTTGGATGGAGATATGAATTTTTGAAGTTTGTCCAATAAAATTTGCTAGTTTTTGGAGCAGTGTTCAAAAATGAAATTACTGAGATTTTTTTTATTTCAATTGAACCAATGAAGTATTTTTTCCTAAAACTAAACTTAATAATGGACACTTGAGTTTTATAATTACTTCAATTAGATATTTGTAAAATTAGATATGAATTTTTAAAATTGGGTGAAAATTTTGTCCAGGAATCTGAATCTTAGAAATATAATGGTATAGTTGTAATTTGTGGCCCAACCAAGGATGAAGATGAAAATAATGTATAAAAAAATTGGGGAGTATCCATGAATTATTTGGAGACTAATGACAATCAATTTACAATTTTCTAAGACAATCGATACACCGATTCTGTAAAAAATGCAACCAAATAACCTTTTGTCCCTTCTCTATCCTCCTTAAAGCCACAAAAGCTCCAAATTCAGCTTCATGTTTTGATACTTTTGATGCTCCAAAAGCGATGGCTCCGTTTGAATGTAGTTTATTTTAAGTGATTTATTTTTTTATTGGTTTATTAGAAGTAACTTCAAAAAAATAAGTGACTTATAAAAAATTGTCGTGTTTGGATATGACTTTGCAGAAGTGACTTTTTCTTTTGATGAAACATGTTTGGATGATAAGTAGAAAAGTGACTTATGATGAAATTTTTTAAAGAATTTTTTTTTGTTTAAAAATAAGTAAGAGATGTGTAACATCCCAAATTTTTATTCACAAAATTCCCTAAGTATATGACAAGATAAATGGAATAAAAAAATTTTTGGAATGAGACTGGAGGCAGTCTTATTATACGTCAGTTTATCCTATGCAAATGATGCTAAAAAATTATGAAACTTTTTAGACTAAAACTAGACATGTCAAGCTTTAATTTGATATGTCATTTGCATGATTTGGATATATATGTTAAGAGATATGAATTTTTAAAATTTTGTCCAATGAAATTCATCAGTTTTTGGAGCAGTGTTTAAAAATGAAATTATTGGGAATTTTTTTATTCCAATTTAACTAAGAAAATATTTTTTTTCCTAAAACTAGACTTAATAAGGGACACTTGAGCTTTGGAATCACCTCAATTGGATATTTGTAGAAACATATATTTTCAAAGTTGGGTGAAAATTCTGTCTAGAAATTTGAATTATAAAAATATAATGGTATAATTGCGATTTGTGGTCCAACCAAAGATAAAGATGGAAATATGTACAATAAAAATTGGGGAGTGAATTATTGGGAGACTAATAACAGTCAGTTTAGAATTTTTTTGAGACAATTATATACTTACTCTGTAAAAAATTCAATCAAATAATAATTTTGTCCCTTCTCTCTCTTCCTTAAAGTCACAATAAACTTCAATTATTAGCTTCAACTTTTGAAGCCACAATAATAATTTTATTCAAACACTTAAAAAATTATAAGTAGCTTAATTTTTATAAGTGATGCATATAAGCTAAATAAGTTGCCACTCAAACACACTCTACAAAGCAACTTATTATTATTATTATTATTATTTTGCCATCTAAACACTTATTTTATGATAAGTTACTTAACTTTTTAATGTGAAACCAAATAAACCCCATAAATTGGAGTCCGGGTTCTCTCAGAATCCTTTTCTCTTCTTCCCTTAGAAACCTTTAGTTCTGTGTGTGTGTGGTTTTTTTTTTTAAAAAAAAAGATGCCAAGATTAATAAAATCAATAGTTCAGGTTGGCTGCTTCTGAAGGAAGAAGAGAGAAGGCTTCTGAGAAAATCTCCTTCCCCATAAATTGACATCCAAATACACCCTTAAAATTGCCAAGATCTCTGCAGCCATTGATGGACAAGATCATAAGTTCTGTTGAAAGCCTACTACCCAATAGCCTTGACGGTCATGGGTGATACCATCACACCATGTGCCGCCTGCCGATTTGATTTAACTGAACCATCTATGTCCATAGCATTATTCATATATTGTTTGCTCCCTCGTTTTAATGTGTGTTTGGGAAACGTTATGGGAAAACAAACTTTTTGGCTGAAAAATGGAGGTTTGTGGTTACCATATCTTATTCGCATATTTGGAAAAAAAAAAAAGTAATTGGATTTATATGTAATAAGTGACTTAATCCTATAAGCACAAATTTGGTGCTTATTTTCTAAGGACATTTTGCTTATTCATTTTTTTCTTTCTTTTTTTAATTATGAATTACATAGCATAAAAATATACAACATAAAATATTATTACAAAATTTATTTTACTTCCTTAACTTCTATAAAAAATTTAACTAAATTTTATAATTAGGACGGAAAACAATATAAATATTACAATATATTTATATGTAATAAAACTCCGTCTAGTCATAATTATTAGACCCAATTAGTTTTTTTAGAGAGATTAAGAAAGTAGAAAAAGTCAACTAGTTCTTATAATTAGAACTAGAGGTAGTATAAATATTACAATATATTTACATGTAATAATAGTCCCTCCAGTCTTAATTGGAAAACACAGTTAATTTTTGTTGGAGAGATTAAGGAAGCAAAAAAAGTTAACCAGGTCTTATAATTAAAACTGGAGGTAGTAATTATAAAACCCAAATAAATTATGTTTGTGATGAAATTAGATACCGAATTACACGGTGAGGTGATCCGATTAGTAATTTAGTGTTATTTCATAACAAATTTTACATTTCTTTGCTTTCTAATTTATATGCATTTTTAATCATTTAACTTTGTTATTAATTATATAATTTTAGCTTTTATTCTTAATTTTTGTTAAAATTAATTTTTATTTTTCTGGTATAATTTTTAATTTATATATATATATATATAACATGTTTACCAATATCCATGTCTCTTTCAGCCATTTACAATAATAAGTTACTTTTTAACATATCAACTAAACACATTTTATTCTTACATAAGTCACTTACCACCGTTAATCCAAATATAATCACATTACACAATCTGACTTATATCTAATCTGATTTATTTATAAGTCCAATTATAAATAAGTCATCTATCACACTGTTATTCCAAAAACACTCTTAATTAATTCTAACATATATTCACATTCGGATCTATGTTCATAGCATTATTCATTTATTGCTTGCTCCCACGTTTTAATTAATTCTAACATATATTCACATTCGGATACACTACTAGTAGATTCAAATTCGGTGTTAATATATTTGTATGCGTTTAAATTGACATGATACAGAAAAAATGGATTTCTTCAACTACAATAGTCCTGTTTTTCTTTTATGATTATGAACTACAATAATCTAACAGTATTGAGATAAAAATATTTTTTTTAGAAGAATAAACTTGTAACTCCATCATTAGATTATTAGTTTACAAAATTTGTTGGAAAAACAGGTTAGTTTACAATTTAATAATTAATATATTTGAATTAACGATTTTCCTCTTTTCCTATTTATAAGACTCTTTTTAAGAATCCTAAGAAAATTTTTAAAAAGTTAATTACATTACTTAATGATATCATATATTGTGTTTTATTAGTAGTTTATAAGTCAAACAGCATAATTTAAAAAAGATGATAAATTTTAATATTTTAAATTAATGTAATTAGATTTTTAAATTTTTTTTTAATATTTTCTAAAAGAGTCTTATAAATAAAATTGGGAATGAGATTACATTATTATTTGGTAATTCCTAAAATTAGGTTCAATGGTCGGCGCATTTAAGGAAGTAGCTGCCGGCCACATCCCACATGACCACATGACCCATCATCTTCTTCTTTCCAGGACAAAATTCTTTGATATTTTGATCAATAACCCCAAAAATATAGTGTAATAATAATAATTCAGGATCCTCCTGAAATCACGATTCAGGTTGTACTTGCAGTCTTTAGGCTCATTAGATCCAATCCCAATTTCGGAAAACTTTCTAGCTTCAAAAGTATACCAATAATACTCCAATTTGTTAGTGAGGTTTCTATGTTAAGAGATTTTGAACATTCCGTTTGATCATCAGAGAAATTTACCAGAAATCTTAGGATTGTTTAGTTCATTTAAAGGAGAAAATAGACACGAACTAAGCCAAATAAACAAATGAAAGAAATTCGATTAGCTTCTCTCCAAGAAATGGAATGGTCAGATACAAACACCGCCAAACTGTTAGATTCATACAAGAACCCTTGATAACCCTTATAGGTCAATCACCTTCAGTTGCTATTACAGAGATTGAAACGAATTGAGACCTAAACTGAACCAAAACATGAAAGAAAAGGAAATCAGATAAGTTAATCTCAGAACCTTAATTCACAAAGCCATTATGATTCTTCTCCTTTAGTCGCAGATCTGCGAAACTCAAGGGAGGCCTTCCGGCAGCCGGAGAAGAAGAAGGTGAGGAATGAGCAGAGCAAGCGGCCATGGCCAAGCTTCCATCACTCCACGACCTCCGTATCGGATACGAGACGTTGCCACAGATCGGAACTTTGGCGGTGGTGTAATTGCCATTGTGGAGGGCGCAACCGCAGTTGCGGTGGTAAGGCCGCCGCTCGATACCGTTGTCGAAGCCAGAGATGCATCCTTCGAGAAGGCACCGGAAAACACCATCGGCGGCGGCCATATCCCCTGGCCGGCAAGGAGATGGGTTTATAATCTGTATCTAAATTCTCTTTCCTCGGAGATTTCGCTAATGGAACACAATGCGCGCGGTGGGGGCTATATATATGGAAATAGAGATAGATACAGCAAATACAGGTGTCGATGTAGAATTATAGTAAATGCAGGCCAGCGAGGGAGAGAATATAAACGGAAAAAAAGAAAATTTTAATTTATTTTAAATTAATTTATTGGGCAGGCAACGGAAAAAGTAAGGTCGTGGGTAAGCGGCATGTGCTTGTGTTGAAGCAACGTGGAAGCCGTGTCTTGTGCGTCTTTTTGAGGGACTTTTGTGCTGTTCATTTTGGAGTGTTTGTCGTCTTAATCACGTAATCGGTAATGTTGGCAAAAAAAAAAAAATCACGTAATCGGTAATTCTTTTGCCGGGGTATTATGGGCCAATGTCATATATTTTTTAAGATTATAAAATTCAGACCAGTCACTGAACTAGTTAGGATGCTGAGTCAAAGATTAATGAGTCAGATATGAGTCAAACCGAAATTAAACCGATGAGAGAGAGAAAATTTCAGGATTATTAATAAAAAAATTTTAAGAAAAAGTAAAAAAAATTATTTATTTTTTTAAAAAAAGAGATCGGGTTGACCTATCGAATCGGACCGATCGGTTTTGGCATCGGGTCAGCGGTTCCTGGGCTGGACCG
>JBAGKO010000005.1:9765847-9794143 GCA_037177275.1 Acacia concinna | reverse complement strand
TTAACCAATCACACATACAAGTCTAAAACTCATATATAAATAAATACTGAAATTCATACATCAAACTTGCATAATCAATTTAGGTCTTAGGATTACAATCATAACCCTAGAATATAGCAACTCAGCAAATCATCCTAGATCTAGGAGAATTACAAAGATGAAGAGAATAAAATCCTAAATTGACTAAATACTCCCCTGATTAGTTCTCAGAGCTCAAACTTCACTTCCCACCACCGAGAGGCTAAAGGTTTAGCCTCTCATGGCTTCAGATCTCCAGCTATCACGTTCAATCTTCAGCTCCATGAGTGGTTGGATTTTGGTGGCTGTATGGTTAGGGTTTGGAATTGGTTAGGATTTAGGAATTTGGGAAATTTGGGGAATTAGGGTTTGTGGCTGCCTGGCTGCAAATTTGCAGACGCAGGGCTTCGCTCCCCTTAAGCGTAGGTTAATCTCCCCTATATATAGATGCTAATTTCGGATCATATCTATCATAATTTGAAATCACATCTATCCAAATAGAAATCTTCTTCTGAAATCTCGTCTATGCAGATTACGAACTCAGGTCACGACCTACACTTGTCCAAGTCGTGAACTGGAATTAGGCAAATTCCTTCCAGGCTCGATTCTGCTCCAAAACGCACCGTTTCATTAAACTCTTCCTAGGTCGTGACCTCAGGCTCGAGATCAGCATCCTCATGTGTTTTTGGGCCTTCAAGCTCTGGTTTCTTCATCCGCGATCCAATTTAGGCTCTATGTTCTCCTCTGTTTGCCTGAAAACATAACAACAAGGAGGCTTTGCCAAGGCAAGTGAAAAATGATAATAATTAATATGAAATAATCACAATTTTACCCATTATTCAGCAAAATGCAAAGTATGAACACACAATCCATAAAACTTTAATTACTATGCAAATTGAGAGTAAATGTGTGCTATTTAGATACAAAATACTCACGAAAACCATATAAATATTGTTTAAGATCAGCTCATCTTGACTCTTGAATGAAAAAAATTCCTACACCAATTTCGGTAAACAAAAAAATAAAAAAAATGAACACAAGCACCTACTTAAAAAACATGAAATGATTTAAATGTAAATTTGAACATTTAGATACTTAAGAATTTCAAACTTACATTAAACACATCAAAGTCATCCACTTGTTTTGGGTTAGGGGCAACAATGGATTTTGTGAAAGAAACTTGGGTAGCATTAGAGCTTGATGCAATTCCAATATTTGAGGCTAAAGATGAAGATGCTCCCATAGTTTTATACTCATTGAAAACATTATACAACTTAGTCTTCACATTTTCAACCTTATCATGACAATTTGTGGGATCAGTTTTTGCAAAAGTGAACTTTATAACATCAAGTTTCATCCGAGGATCAAGGATAATGGCAAGAGCAAGAATGACACTATAGTCACTCCATATACTCTAAGCCATTTCTTGAATCATAGGATCTCCATTATTCAAATGTCCCTTCAGTAAAAACTCAATCGTAGATATCTGGGTGAAATATATGTTGGAAGTGGGATATGATGATCTAGAAATCATGTTTGTTATCACTGCAAAATGGCTTCAAGAATGTGCACATCGTCTCTACTCTAGCCCACTCTTCATTTGATAGGCAATGAGTATAATTTGTGTCCATCAAAGCCAAGCTAGCAAAAGCACGATGTTAGCCGTCTAGCTTAATCGCAAATGTACGGGTGGCAAGTAATATAAAAAGATTGTTCCCAAGAGGACTATGACAAAATAAGCGTTAATTATCTTAATTAAATTCTCAGTTAGGTTAAGCGACTGTATTTTAAATATTTAACTAACTAACTATTTTTAAGTAAAGAAAAATTAAAGAGTAAATGTTACACCTTTTCTTCAAGAATATTATCCCCCTTATATTTCAAGAATACTTATTTGAATCCCTTCTTTTATATACTGCCTAAGATCAATTATGCTAACCAGGATACTATTATACCTATAAGTGCTCTCTCAAGTCTCCAAATATGTGTTTAATTTAATTAATATATTAATCTCTCAATAAATTAATTAAATCCTAATTTCTAAACAAATCCTTTTTTTGGCTATGTGAGGTAAGCAAGTATATCTCTATATTGACAACAAAATTATCTATTGATCATGCAAACTTTAAATTCTCACACGATTAAACCCAAATTCTATACTCAATTTAGCTCTTTCAAACATCTATAAAAAATTTAATCTATCTTATTAGTGGCCAATTAATAAGAAGCATTAAGTTTAGAGTAAAATAATATAAAAGAAACCATATTCATACATAAAAGAAAGGGAAAATAAAATATTCAATTCATATAAGGGTTCAAATAATCTAAGAACAAGTAAATTTAACTACTCATGTTCAGAATCAAACCAGAATCAAAGAAATTAAATTCAGATTCAAAAGACATAATTATAAGAGACAAATAGCTACTTAAAGAAAGATTAAGGGTGCGGTTCTTGATTCTCAATCGCATTTTGATCCCTTTCTCCTAACATGTTGGATTTGAAGAAACTTTGCCCAGATCTACTACTCCATCCTTCTCGTCCAAGCACCGCTCTCATTTCTCCCTAGATATGAACTTTGTCAGTAGCTCTGTTCTCTCTTCGTTGTTGCATGCCGCCTTCAATGTGCTACTTTGTTATTCCTAGTGCTAGGAATTAGGGCCGGCCCTTGAAAGCCCGAGTTCAAAAAAATTCTGGTTTTTTAAAGCTCGGCCCGATAGCATTAGGGCCAAGGTCAGCCTTCAGGGCCGGAAGCATTTTACACATTTTTTCAACAATTTTTTTGAAGACATAAAATAGTGTTTTACAACACTTAAAAATTCTAATTTAACACAAATTGTCTCAATATGAATAAGTAAATAGAGACTGTGAGAGCTCGAATTCGTGACCGTGTGAGTCCCTGCAAGGCTTCGATAGGTGAGAATGTGAGATCGGCCTCCAATCCTTGATGACAGTAGCTCAGAGCTTTCGTCGTCTTGACTGGAGGGAGTTTGAAGAACTAGAGGGAGATGCCGAGGAGGAGCCTTCTTAACTACCATCGAGATGAGGGAGATGCCGAGAAAGGGACGCCCAAACTCTTATAATCACAGCTCGCAAGTCGCCGTTGGCAATCTCACTCTCATCGCAATTGGCAAGTTAAGGGTTCTAGGTTTGAGTCAAGTGGAAGTGGTGCCGTGGACCCGTGGTGGTATAGACAGTTGAGACGTGGTGGACTAGAGTGGACCGATGGGATGGTGTTGGTGTTGTGGTTCTGACTTCTATAGACTGTTGGCCAATTATTGTGTGGGCTGTGGGGTTGGGTTACACACACACACACTTAAGTTTTAACCCAAAATATTTAGACAAAGCATTAAAAACATTAAAGGGCTTAAAAGGGCCAGCCTTTTTAAGCCTTAGGCCCTACAGGGCTGGCCCTTGTAGGCCCGATTTTGTTTTCAGCCTCCAAAATACAAGCTCGACACTTTGTTTAAACGAGCTTAAAAGGGCTGGCCCGACGGGCTCAACCCATTTTCCCGGCTCTAGTTATTCCCTTCAAATCTCTCTCCTCCTCCATCTTTTTATTGTGCGCATCTTGCGTCTTCTATATTCCGTGAAGATTGTCGCCAAATCTTTATTCCATATATCCATGCTTATCTTTGTTTTTTATCGTGTCTGTTCTCTTCATTAAATTGCAGCCTCTATTTTTGCATAATATCCAATCCAAATGATAATAATACCACTAAACGTTGTTTCCTCTTTTTTTCCTTTTAAGAATATGGTATTATTATTTTATTTTTATTATTAATATCATAGTTTTTTTAATCTTAATTTTGATATTTAAGATGAAGTCCCTTAAATCATGCTCTATATTGATATCTTGACAAAATCCTATCTAAATTCCTTTAATTAGTTATGGAAAACTCCCTAAATATATTAAACTATATCCTAAATTTTTCTAAAAATAGGGAGTTATCACTTGACATATTTCAGTGTACTTTCGAGCATTGCATGTGTCGAATTCCATCTAGTTGGGACATCATATCGTAGACCCACTGAAGTGTCAATACCACCAACTTGATCAACCCGTTTTCTAAACTCTATCATCCTAGCCTCTAATTTCCTTACATACATGATGTTGTTCCTAATTTTACTTAGAGCACCCTCTACTACTCTTAAGCCATCTTGAATTATGAGATTCAAGATGTGGACCAACATCTCACATGAAAAAACTCAATTGCAAATCAAGTTATTACTCAAATTCAAGTTCTCTTTTAGTATTCGTTGCATATGGAAGTTTGATGAAGTGTTATCTAGAGTGATCAAGAATACTTTCTTCTTACTCCCCCAGTCAATCAATATCTCATGTGCCCTGTTTGCCAATTCAGATCCAGTATGAGGAGGCTCCATCTTATAAAATAAAAGTATCTTGCTATTTAAATTCCAATTCTCATCAATAAAGTGAGCAGTCAAGCAAAGATAACCTTCGAAAGTTATTGCTATCCAACAATAAGAAGTCAAGCATATTTTACTCAGACTAATGGCTAGTTTTTTCTTCAAGCTTTCCTTATGATTAAGATAAAAATTCCAGACATCCACTACAACAGTTTTTCTAGAAACAGTCTTATAGTCAGGATTTAAATACATGTGCAACTCCCTAATTCCATCATACTTAACAAAAGAATAAGGCAAGTTATGTTTGATGATGCAATAGGCAATGATATCTCACACTTTACTGTGGTCAATCTTTGTAGCTCTAACAATGCATGCTTGGTCTATCATCATGTTCCCAATGTCCTTGTATTTTGGGAGTTACTTACATTGTTCAACATGCCGCTGAAGATGTGAAGTCCCACAATCCTTGCTTCCCACAACATATGGCTTCTTACCCATTACATGTAGCTCTTTCTTTGCCATCAACAATGCCAATTTTTGTGAAATATCTCCACACGTCAGATGTTGCAGCTCTCGTCTTTTTTCTTGCACTAGTAGCATCTTTATGTTGTGTTTGTAAACAAGAGTTAGCTTTATCTTGTAAAGGTTGTTCAAACTCAATTTATGTTGCCACACCATCGATATCCATTATAGAACTACTGTCAACATTGTGTCTTTCATTATCTTTATCCTCATTATTGAGAATTGTAATGGTAGCCATCTTTTTATAACACCAAATCAATAAAACATCAAGCATGCAACAACAAGCCAACAACAAAATTACACAAACACAGAATAGAAAGTTCATCATAAATCATAAATAATCCAATTCAGAGAAACATAGCACTATATCAGACAGATTAATACCATTAACAACAACATAACTAGATCCAATAGACCAATACCAATACATCATCAGAGAAACATAAAGATAACACTATATCACAAAGTCACAATTACATATTAATAGCTTTAGAGAAACATAACTAGATCCAAATATCCAATACTATAATCATCAACAGCTTCTTCTTCAAGCATTGACACTCAAAGGCAACATTGCAGCAACAATGAAGAAATTACAAAATGTACTTGAGTGTATGAGAGTGAAACAACAAAGCTTACAGAGACCGGAGGAGACGAGAGTCTGAGCGTCAGAGATTCAAACCCCATAATGGAAGGACTTAAGGATACACCTTCATACTCACTCACTCTCGAACTCTCGCCGTGGCTGAGATCTCCATCCCATAGCGTCATCTAGCCGTAAGAGAGAGTGAGATCTAAGTAAGATATAGACAATGAAGTCTCAGACTCTCGACCGTCACCCATCGGGGGATGAATCACGAGCTACTTGTAAGTCTGTTGAGCTAAGTTGCTACCGAAAGGCTGTGAGGAGTGAAGCCATCAATGCTGCAGTTGCTTACTACTCACTGGACTGTCACCTATCAGCATTGTCGCGTTGTGGTTTGGTCTCGTGGTCGTCGTCGTTGAGCTCTCAAACTCTCAAAGGGACTTAGGGAAATGGGAAAGGGAAGTGCCAATGAAGATCGACAGTGGTCATTAGTCACTGCCTTAGCCTCACGCTCACGCCCTCATTGGTGTCTGGTGATTAGTAAGGGCAAAACTCTCAAACTCGAAAGCCAAAAGGGAAAGGGAAAGTAGGCTCGTGGGAAAGGGGGACTAGTGGACGTGTGGTGTGGTAGGAGGAATGATTGAATAAGGAAATCCAATTTGTTTTTAAAAAATAAAAATTAAACGGGTTAGCCCGTTTAACCTGTGGGTTACCTGCCCAACCTGCTGGTTAAACGGTCTTAACCTGTTTAGCCCAAATTCCAATGGGCTTCCAAATCTATTACCCGAGCCTAAATATTTAAACAGGCTAACGGGCTCAGCTAGTTAGCTCGACCTAAAATCCTAGTTCTACACACATGACAGGGATGAGACATATGCAACTTGTCATATTACATTGGTTTAAATGCCCTATATACACAACAGGGATGGGACAACCCAACTTGTCATATTACATTGGCTTAGATGCCCTACATATACAATATGGATGTGACATACCTAGCTTGTCATATTACATTGGTTCAGATGCCCTACATGTACGACAGGGATGAGACATACCCAACTTGTCATATTACATTAGCTTATACGCCCTACATATACAACAAGGATGTGACATGCCCAACTTGTCATATTACATTGGTTTGAACGACCTATATAAAACAACAGGTAAGGGATACACCCACCTTATCATGTCATTTTGGCTCGAGTGACATATATTGTACTAAAAAGTTAAAATACCTAAAGGCTATTTTAAGCGTTGTATCTTGCATTATGGCTTTGATGCCTTCCGATTACGCTTTAACGTCGGGAGCCAACACAACAATTCGACTTTATACTACCCTCGACATGACGGATATAACATTGCTTCTTTAATGCGTTAATGTATAATTGCCACACTTGACTTATACGAGTGTTTACTTCGCTCCACTGAACTAGTGCGACCTTACCTCCTCTCTTGTAAAGACAGGTAAAGCTATATGATTTGCTTACATACATGATTGTCCTAGCTCACATCGTGGCCACGATGTATATATGATAAGACAAAATACATTTGCAATCATGAATGTCGATAAGCTAAACAAAATTAAGTTTAAGAAGGCCTTATACGACCAACGTATCCACGCCCAGTAATGGGCTTGCAATGAAAGGTAATAAAAAGCGGCCATGTATAACCCTAACATCCATACCTACTAAGGGCAAAAATTAGTCAAATCAAAAGCGATAAAGGCTACAAGCAACCAATATAACGCCTTACAGAGGCTAAATAGGTAGGAGTGACTCTCATTGAGAGCTTTGATTTGCCACCAGAGTTTAGGATATCTCAACAACAAGGATAGTCTGAATAGGTACTGGCTTAGACATCGCTCCATAGTGGTCGCTCCTACTTCTCCACCAGCTCCTCCTGATGCTCCCATGTCCACCCATCATCCAAGAGCTCCAAAGCAAACTGGCACTCGTAGGTCTCCTTATAATCTTTGATAGTCTGGGTAGGATCCTACATGGAGGACCTACCTTGTTGGAACTCCCACTGTGCCTACACTCTAGATTGGAGAAAGGCCTCAAATGACGCATCAACTACCTCCACCTTCAAGGCCTCGTTTTTAGCTGTCAGCCCATCCACTAGCTCTTGGAGCTCTGTTTCTTTCTCTTTGGCCTCCACCAAGTTCTTCATGGCTTCTTTGATGTCTTTCTCACAGGCACACTAAACAGACTCTAGGTGAGACAACTAGATACAAAGTTTATCTTTAGCCTTCTTGTAGCATATAGGAAATAGACACCGACTAAGGCCTACAATGAAACAACTCTATTAGGAGTGAGACTAACCCAGGACTAATCAATTAAGTTGTAGAAAATTTACATGAATCAGGGAAGACAGAACTGTGTGAGCAGTTTCGAACTGACCTTGGCCTGCTAGAATAGCGTAATCATTGTGGAGAGTAGAGGCTGAGCATTGGCATATACCTTACCGGCATCAATAACCAATGAGACGAAAGTAGGACTTCAATAGACACAACACTCCCTGAGCCTCCTTCATTAACTTCCTCTTTTTGCTGGACTCGATAGGTGCTTCCCCCTTGAAAGGCCCGATAGAAGGAGTGATAGGCGAACCAAGTGAGATATGAGAGGTGGATGAGATCTTAACCTTGGGATGAGGCTCAGAATCTCCAGATCTTAAACGGGATTTGATATCTTTCCCACGAATGACATGAATGATTGACTTTATAGCTGCGCATATTGAAATTCAACAAGAATGAGGTTAGACAAAACATAGAAAATGGATGCGATCATATAGAGTTTTGTAAAACTTGCTGAGAGGGATGCTATCTAATTGCAAAATCTTTTGGATGTCTTTCCTCTTGGGGGAGATGGGCAAGACAAGGTTGATACGCTCTTTACTGAATCCTTTTGGCAAGGATTTGTTACCACCAACGTTTGCAAAAACAAAAAAATCCTTTATCATAAGCACACAAGAGATATGTGTGATCTTTATGCTTGCAAAGAACTTACTCTCGTAGTTCTAGGAGGAACGGATAGGAAGACCATTGTCCATGACTTGGTTGGACCTCACAAAAACAAATCGGTCCTCCCACCCCCGTCATTCATATGCTTGCCAGTGATATACAATGGGGATTTATTCTTGGTGAACAAGGTGTAGAGACCATTCTTGCGCATGATAAGGAAGTGCGACTAGAGAAGATCTTTCATTGTTAGCATTGCCTCTGCTATTACACTCAACCTTTCCAGCGACATGGCTATTCGGCATACATGTGACATCAGTTGAGCAGGAGCCAAATCGAAACGCCTACAAAGGCTAGCAATTAAAGAGGGAATAGGCATGGAAGACCCATACCAAAAACATTTTACATATGTGCTCATCCACCCTTAAGAATCAGTGTCAGCGATCTTAGCGGGATGGGGGATCTTAACCTCTACAGGTGACAGGATCGTGTAACTAAAAGAGATGCTGTCCAATTCTTCTATTGAGATACTATAATACCTAACACAATGCAGAATCCTACTATCTGTTCGACATAGCCTCAGATCAACGTTAGTGGAACTACTATGGCCAGATTCGGCCACCCCAGATAAAACCCTAACCTTATAGTCAGAATCAAACATTCTCAAACCCACAAGAAGTAGACATAAATCACCACTCAGACTACACCCCACTATAACTCCAAAGTTAGATGAAAACAAACACCCAGAAATATGAAGCAAAATCACAATAAATATCAGACTAAACCAGAAAACGTAATCGCGATCAAACGATAGAAATGTGACGAGTCCTTGAGTAGAGGTTACATGATAACAAAAGAAAATGAATGTGCCATTAAAGAGAACCTAGAGCCGGTGAACAATTACAATCCCTTATGAAGATGAAAATCAGAGAGAAGAACAAAGAGAAGAAAGTGGTGGCTAAGTACAAGAGAGTGGGAAGCCGTTAGTGATAACATGATCGATTATATAGGTCAGAGAGAGAAGATTATGGGAAGTTTGAAAGGCTTCAGTAATTGCCCAATGTGAAGAAATTTCCTCCACTCAATATAATGGCGCCTTATGGAATTTGCGTGAACCTGAGACTTCAAACCCAGCTATTAGATGAGTCAAGCTAGTAGCGATTTGGATTGTGACACGTCAAGATGAAGTGGTTGTAAAAAGAGCAACTGTCAGGAGGGGTAGATGTGTGCAATGTGGCAAAATAAGCTTTTACTCTTCCTACCCTCAAGAAGAGTAAGGGATTTATTGTATACCCAAAAATGAGATTGGGCTGTATAATAGCAAGGCCCAAGAACGTAGTATTTATCATGAAGGCCCAGATGAAGATCCATCTCTTGAGTCTCGGTCAGAACCTCCATAAGGACACGTAGAGACCCCATAAACGATCTATCCCTGCAAACCTGGAATCTCAGGATAGATTGGTCAGATCTACGGACGCTGCAACCAACTCCTATACGTCAAACACACACTGAATCACTCACGAACACTCTTGTATTCTAGATTTCCAAAATTCATTGTACTCACACTCTTACATTAATAAATTGCTCTAATATACCATGCTTGATCTACTTTTTCTCTTATCTAAACTCCTTTGTTGTTGGTGACCCAAAACCTTTTTCTTAATTATAGAACAATAAAATTCTGCTCAGACAACGCATTTCGTCATTTCCATTACCTATATAGTTAATATGGCCAGGCTTTTCTTTTCGATTCCCATCCTATCACTTGATTGCAAATTTTTTCTGACAATAAAAAAATGCCTCCAAAAAAAAACCCCTCCTTCCCCCACCCTATCATCGTCAGAGCTCCTGAGGGTGGCCAGCTGGCGGCAAGCCGACGGCCAATGGTGCTCAGGTGGGGGTGCATTTTTTCTTTTATTTTAAATAATTCAGGCTATTTTGATAAATGTGTTAATATTTCCAAAACCTAATTTAGTCCCTTGTCACCTAATTGTTATTTTCAAATGTTAGCAGTCATTTTTGAATTTTGCAAATTCAGAAGGTATTTAAGTGAATTTTCCACTAATTATACTCTTTTCTGTTTTAATTATAAGACCTAGTTGACATTTTGGGAGAATACTAAGAAAGCTAATTACGTTACTTTAAAGCATTAAAATTTGTCGTTTTTCTTCAAATTATTTTATTTAATTTATGAACTAATATATAATATAATAAAACACAATATATGATATGATTAAATAATTTATTTTATTTTTTAAATTTCTTTAAAAAATTTAACTGAATCTTATAATAATATATTTTAAAACAATTAATTCACCGTTCTGAGTATGTGACACACAGCCACACAGTCCGGGAAATGCCTAACCGCCATCATGCATCAAAATTAAACAAAGGAAGGAATCTTCTTTTTTTTTTTGTTAACAAAAAAGGAAGGAATCTTCTATAGCCAGGTAAATCAGGCCGGATTATTCCTCGGGTAGGACTCGGGGCAATTTGGCCGATCCATCTCGTTCTACTCCAGTCCCAAGGGCCAGGATTCCGAGGCTCATTCCTCAAGATCGGGGAGCCGTACACGTCAGCTTCTGAAGCCTGGCTCTCTCCTTCGACCACCGTTGAAGCTCGGATCAACGGTGCAGGTTCAGCTCACCTCATATCCCTAACGTGTTTGCCTGTGTCACATTGCCCAATGCCTTGTTCCCCACGACCGACTCCAGAAATATAACTCAGTATTCTTCTTCACCAGACGAAGCAAAATCTCCAAGGCAATCTCAACCATGGGTGGTGGTAGCAGAAGAAGAAGATCGAATAATAATAGCAGCAGCGGCAACAAGCCGCACAGAAACCACAGAAGAGGATCGACCTCATTTGTCAGTAAAGCAGACCTCTTTGTTGATGGTGGATTTTTATCTGATTGGCAGCTTCATTCAACTCCGTCGCCCTCCAACCGAAATCTAGGTACTCTTTATCTTTTTTTCTGGCCATGGTTGAAATGTGGATGGTAAATTGCAGTGGATTTGGTAAAAGAATCTGTAATTTGGGGAGCCCGTGGGGTTCGGTTTATTCATTTGCTACTGATCAAGAGGGGGCCAATGGATTCGAGGCTTTTCTTTTATGCTTTGTTTTTTCTGTTGCACTTGAATTGCAGGTAGAAATGCTGGTTCATCAAATAAAAAATCTGGTTCAAAATCTGGGAATGTTGATAGACCAGAGGCCACTGCGTCTGGAAGCAGATGTGGATTGTCTTCGGGATCTGCTATCGCATACATTTATCCTTCGGTTAATTTACCGGTATGCAACGCCATATAAAATCTCGATCTTATTCTTCATGGATATTTCATTCAATATTCAACTAAAAAAAGAAGAGAAAAATGCCATTTTTATTTCAGTTACGCTTGAAAGATTTCAAAAGGCACGAAAAATTTAATGGGCTTCCATCTGATCAAATCGTAACATAGTCCATATTTTTGGACTTCTCTTGTTAGGGTTTACTGAGATTTTTACAGATGAGGCTCTGAAAGAGATGAAAGGGCAAGTTTTCTCTACTTAGAGATTTTCACAAATGACCGGCTCACCAGGCCTATACACTATTTCTGTTAATGCCTCTTAGGAAGAGAAATATAAATATGTTTTTTTCCTCTGTTCTAAGTCTGCAAATTTAGGTGAAATGATTTGTTCTGTTCAATGAGCGTAAAGTCCAACTCTCATGATTGTGCCAATGAATGCGACTATTTATTTACATATGAACATAACTATCCTGGAGGAAGAGGTTTGATGGATTCTAGACTGGATGAGCTATAAGGTCTGTATGTTCTTTATCTTTTGAACATATGGGTTTTATCTTATGCTTCTAGTCAAGTATCAAAGTGATTTTCTTAAAGTTCAGATGGGTATGTCCTGGTAGCTTCACAATAACTTTGCATGTATTTTGTTCTATATTGACAGGAGGTATCATGCACTGGGAACAACAGTGAAGTTATTGACCTAAATCGTCTGCAGCCTTCAGATTTGAAGGATTTCAAACACAATAATGTTGTTGCTCATATGGACCAAACACCTCCTTCAAAACCCAACGATGTGGAATATACTTATAGTTTTGGTACAGAGTTTGTTTTAGGTGATTGCTCTCACAGAGGATTGGGGTTCTCTGAAGAACTCGATGAAACCCCTAGTGACATTGGAGCACCCACTGAGCAGACTGAACCCCAATCAACTTCAGTTTTTGACTCATTGACCCTGGAGAAGGATATTCATTCTAATGAGGATATTGACTGTGAGTTAAGCAATCACATGATAGAAGACTCACCATCTAAATCCCCCTCTACAAGAAATTCTGGCTTTCTCTCTGTTGGAGGTCTTAGATTTTATACTGAGGACATCTCAGATAGTGAAAGTGATGAGGACAGTAATGCTGAGTCCCAGGTTGAAGAATGCCCAAAATATTACAACTCAGAAGAACTAGATAGGTCAACAAATAGCATTAGTTCTGAGGACACATCTGATAGTGATTCAGACGTTGATGAAGAGGTTGCTGAAGATTATTTGGAAGGAATTGGTGGTAGTGATCACATCGTAGACACAAAATGGTTGCTAGATCCGGCTTTGGATGTTTCAAATGACGATAGTTCGTCTAGCAGTTGCTATGATGAAGCTTTGGAGAAGTTGGGTGGAATGGCCCTTCAACAAGCTTCCATGGAATATGGTATGAAAAAAGCTCATCCATGGAAGAAATGTTCTGCAGATTATAGATCTCAAGGGTCGGGCAATAGATCTTTTGGAAAGAAGCATGTTGCACGGTTTCCACAGTCATGGCCATCTCAGGTTCAAAAGAGCAAAGCATCCAAAAGAATTCATGGTAATATTAACAGCACCCATCTGTTTCAAACACCCAATGTCTTTTTTGCTTAATCTAGCTTCTAGATTTGTAATTCAAGCAAATTGTCAAGTTCAAGGAATCTGCATTATTACCTTTCAAATATTTGAAATATTGTATTTTCCAATTAAAATGATGATTTAATTACCAACGTCACTACATAAAAATAAGAATCTGCATGATGTTGAGTTTCTTATTTTGGGATGGCTAGGAGGTTGGAAGTTGGAACTATAGTGGGGATTGGGAATGGCTAGGCAGGTAAGGTGTGTCCATTGTTATCACTGAGCTTCCTGTCGGGGCTAAAAGTTTTCAAGAATACTATGTCAGATCGCAAATCTTTTATTTTTTGAATTTTATGGTAGTTACGGAACCATAAATTTTAATGCTGGATTTAATGATTTTCCGGCGGGGAAGTCTTTAAAAAATTCAAGAAAGAGATGCGAGTAGTCATTTATACTCATTAATCTCCATTCACCAGTATGCTCATGGTACAAAAAGCTTAAAAAGAGCAAATATATTTTTCTGGTTTTAAACTTAGTTTTGGTGGCATTAAGAATTTTTATTTGCGATATATTGTTGAGACACATTTCTTGCAGGTGAAAAGAAAAAACTTCGTCAGGAAAGAATAGCTGCTAAACGCAAAGCAAGAATGTTACGTCGTGGGGTTGATCTTGGCAAAGTCAACTCGGTAAGGGAAAACAGGAATGTGTTTATTTTTAATTTCCATTTGATTTCTTGGTTATGTTTGCCAGACCCAGAGGATATTCAGTGTAGTTTTCTGTTGGCGACATCCTGTGTTTTATATTTGACATAATTCATCTGTAATTGTCGTCAATATTGCCCCTTTTCTAAAATCACATTCACTTCATAGTCTGTTTTGCACTGCAAGTGTGTGTCTCTCAGATATGGGGATCCTCCCCCAAGCTTGATTCCACCACTTTGACTCCGTAAATAGCTTGAATTTTGTGATATTCGATGTGACCTGGAAGGTTCCTTCTGATAAATGATTAAATTCTGGGTGTTTACATCTCTAAAATAACTCTTTATTTGGTTTGGATTACCTCTTTTTTTAGTTAAATTACCTTTATTCTCCAAACGGTAGACTTAGATGAGGTTGTTTATGTTAAAAAATAGTGTTAGTTATTGTGTCACATTCAAACTATTTCCAGAATATGATTGTCAATTTAACATTTCTATTATCTGTAGAAACTAGAGCAGATTGTTTTGGAGGAAAGAGATATGTTTTCCTTTGAGCCTATGCATTCTCGGGATTGCTCCCAGGTATTTTTTTTTCTTTTGCTCTGTTTGTTTATTTACGCTAGATTCACTATTAGCTGTCTATTATATTCTTCAATGGTCAATTTGAGCTTACTATAATCTGAATTGCATGAATTCTTTTCTGTGTGAGTTAATGGTATGGATCTTTGGTCTAAATTGAGTCTCTGTACTTGAATATATATATATAATTTAACTTATAGAAGATTCTTCATTACAAACAAGAGATATTACCATAAAGAAGATCCTTTATAGGATGTATAAAGTACTTGAGATAGGGGCTATAGATGTGGATGCATCACACATGCGTGTGCGCGTCCTCACTTATATGTGAGATGGATGGGGTGCATGTTGACATGGGCATGGGCAGGACCTTGTGCACCCCTACCAATCAATAGAGCTTGGTTGTTGCCTACTACT
Source organism: Acacia concinna (assembly GCA_037177275.1). Taxonomy (NCBI): domain Eukaryota; kingdom Viridiplantae; phylum Streptophyta; class Magnoliopsida; order Fabales; family Fabaceae; genus Acacia; species Acacia concinna. The sequence goes on along the minus strand of JBAGKO010000005.1, from coordinate 9,779,127 downwards.
TCTCAGTTTTTTTTAAATAAAAAGTTGTTACTTTTTAATATATATGATTTAGAAATTTATCAAAATTATCAACGTGCCCTCACCATAATATACATTATACCTCTGTTGTTTTTGTTCCCTATTTAATTTGTCTTGGCTTAACTGAAAAGCATTCCCTTTGGGTTCAGCGTGCTTAATTCTTACCTTTTAGGGAACTCTAATTTTAATGTGGATACTGGACCCACAGTGGGGTTGTCATACCTCTTGTATAATTTTTGTTCCCTATAAAGCTCGATGTATTTTGGTCTAAGTGTATTGGTCTCTTCTCTAAATGATTGAAGGTGCAACGCTTAGCTGCGATTTATAGTTTGCGCAGTAGCTGCCAAGGGTCTGGGAAAAAGAGGTGATAGTCCACCCATATTCTTATAGAAGTCGAAATTAGTTTTTGTAAAATGTAACAAATCAAGTTTGGAATATGTGGTTTCAGATTTGTGACAGTAATGAGAACACAGTCCACATCCATGCCATCTTCAAGTGGGAGACAACGGTTGGAAAAGGTTCTGTATCATTGCTAATTGTATCTTGATATTCAGTCAGTCATATATTGCATGTGTTTCTTACTTGTGTTCAATCATTACACTAGGCACAATGCAAGGAAAATGACCCAACTTTTTATTTTCTCTCATTTTCCCTACCCAATCAGATTACATTAAACTTTGAAACCCCCAGTTGAAGTTTTGATGTTCGTTGGTTGCCTCCAAGAGCTAGAGCTTTTTGGATAACTACCTACTTTTATATTCATCTGCTTAAAGTAGTTATAGCTGATACTTATTTATTTATTTTTTTTGTTAATAACTTCAGTTGATAGGAGCTGACGATGAGGATGTGGACTTTTCTGTGCTTGACTTTGTGAATGAAAAGTCAGCGAGTGGAAATAAGAAAATGGGAAAGAAAAATTCAAAGAGAAATGTTTTGAGCCCACCAGAGAGCAAGGCATCAAAGCATAATCAAGCCAGTCAAGGCAGCAGCAAAAAGAAAGACAAAAAAGGGAGTGGAAGGAAAGTTTCATATGCAAGTCAACCTGTGTCATTCATATCAAGTGGTGTTATAAATTCAGAAACTGAGCAGATTAGAGCTGCAGATTCTGAAGGGACTGATGGCGCTAAGAAGGGAAATAATGTTAACTCTGCAAATATAGGTTCATTTGAGGTACACACCACTGGTTTTGGATCAAGAATGATGGCTAAAATGGGATACATGGAAGGAGGAGGTTTAGGGAAACATGGTCAAGGTGTAGCAGAACCCATTGAGGTTATCCAAAGACCCAAATCATTAGGTCTGGGAGTGGAATTCTGCAGCAACCCTATTGAGCCAGCAGCAAGGAACCCTGTTGAGCCAGCAGCAAGGAACAAGTCTACAACTTCAAGCATTGGCGCTTTTGAAAAGCATACCAAAGGGTTTGGATCAAAGATGATGGCTAAGATGGGTTTTGTTGAAGGCATGGGATTAGGCAGAGATTCACAAGGGATCACTACTCCCTTGACTGCTGTTAGGCGTCCTAAGTCCCAAGGACTTGGATCCAAAAGCAAGTAGTTTTGCAACCATTTGGTTGTTGCAATGTTATATTGGTATCAATGGAGTCAACTAGTGGGAGGACTAAGGTTCGATTCCCACCTTGTTAAAAGACCTCAAGGGAGGGATATCATGGTCACAAAGCTTAAATTTAAATTATTCAGTTGTTCGGATATGATCCATAAAAAGCGCTGGATGCCAAGTGGTCTAAAGGGTTATAAACTAAATAATGGAGTCAACTCTTATTCTAGGTCTATTTATAATTATGCTATAGGTACAACCTCTCTAGGTAGGTCTCCCTTTAGCTTAATTTATCACCATGGCGTTTGAAACCGTTTATATTCAATTTCTGTTATTGTGATCAGGTCGTGTAATTGTGTTTTAGGGACCATCTAAGTATCTAACCGTATTTTCTAGTTCATGGCGTAGTGTAGAAAAACAGGTCGTGTTGTCTACATACTTGTTGTGAATATAGCGTGCTTTGTTTCTGTTTCTGTTGCTTTGATTCTGTTTCACAAAAATAAAAAGGAGGAAAAAATAAAGAGGAAGTGAGTAACTGACTGTGCTTTACAATTTTTTATATAATAAAATCAATAATTAACTAACCAACTATGCCTTACAGTTTTTTAAATACAAATTAATTATTTCAAACAAGAAGAAGATAATTAATAAACCATATTCAAGACCATTCAAATAAGATGAAGCTCTTCGTAATAATATGTTAGTAATTTCTTGTTTATAATAGCTATATAAAAACGAAAAATAGGAAATTTCTAATTAACAATCTTATTGGTGAGAAGGATCAAAATTAGGATAGTAATACTGCCTAAATTTATCAGGTTCTTATCACTTATAAAATTTTCATGGGGACCACAATTTTCCATAAAAAAAGCATTGCTGCATTAATTACCAAAAAAGATTGCACGAAATTGATTTTTCTTAATGATTATTCACACTGGTCTTCTGTGACTGTTATACGAATGTTTGCATGTTTATAGCAGAGCTGCTTATTATAAATGAGGAAAATGTGAACTTCTCATATCCTAAACGTATAACATGATTTGGAAATGAGTTTTGGTCAGTACAGTGTAAGATTTGTTTTCCGTTTTATCTATAATATTTATTGTTTTTCAAAATTAATTTGCCTAACTCGGTTTTTTTTAATAAAATATAGTAAATAGTAAATTTATTTAACCAAATACAATATTAAAAAAAGTATTTAAGCAAATGTAACAATACAAATCGTATTTAGTTGGAACGATTTGTATTAAAAATTGGACCCTCCCTGTCTGAATTTGTAACAAGTCATTCTACTGTAGAATGACTTCAGTCGTTCTACAGTAGCAAACCAACCCCCCAGCATGCACGTTGTTCTCTTTTGCAACTCACAAATAAAAATTAAAAATAAGTTGGAACCTATAAAATATAATGTATGTGTATATGTATGGGACTACCTTTCTAGAATCCAGAACCAAAAAAAAAAAAACACTTGTGGTGCCCCATAGAGATACACAAGATTTCAAGTATTAAGTATTGTATGTATCCAATAAGAATGTGTTTATAATTTTGTTAATAAAAGTAGGACCATCAATTTAATTAGTAAGGAAAATAGCATACCTTAAACTGAAAGACCCTTAAAAAGCAACAGCTCTTATCCTTTTTCATACACTTAGTGGTTGGTATCAAGTTTTTTTTTGTCACTATAATTATATTAATCTTCAATGAAATTAAATTATACCAAGGGGCTGGATTTGATTTTTTATTTTTAAACAGTGACTCAAAGTTATTAGATACAGGCTTTTTATATTGTAGTATGAAGTATGAAAAACTGAGTCAGATTATTTATCACGTATAAACAGTATGGTTTTGTTGTTGCTGTGAAATCACTTAATTCATTGTCATTTGATGTGTTTAAGTAGTAACTTGTTAAATTATTGTTAACTTACTGTCATTCCATTCTTCCAAATTAAAGAATATTTCAAAGGAGGGAAATCGAGTAATCCCAAATAAATGTTTGTGTAATTTTTGTTAGTCGTAATTAAAATTGTAACTGAATTTTTATGTAACATATAGTTCTTATCCTATAAAAAATGGATGAGCGTATTAAATTACATAATAATCTCAATGTTACATCGGAAGGCCTATCACAAATTTGTCCATTTACAAATATACACACCTTTTCCTTCCTACCCTTCATTATTTTTCCTAATTAATGCATTATTACAAGTTATTAAATGACCGAGAATAAATTGACACCCAATCATCTATCTATATCGAAACTCCAAATTATGTTTGTATTATACATTATTTATTTTTTTTTAAAAAAGGGGAACGCCCCACTAAAACTTTCACCACTTGTGATTTTCATTAAATTGTAGTATTTATTCCATTGCAACATTATTTATATGGGAATCTTCCATTTACAAATATTAAGTGTATAACGACTAAAAGATTATTAAGAAAATGGAATTCCTTATTTTACTAACAATTTTCACCTCAATTATCTCTAATGTTTTCATCCCAACAAACTTCTAAATTTTCCTAACTACAATACATGTATTATTTTTCTATTGTTAGGTATAAAATAGGTAGCATATAGGGGCCAGACCAAACACCTAATAACAATATAACACGATTTTCTCAACAAAAAATAAAGTACAGCCAAGGACGATATTTTTCTCAACATATAACCTATTTGTAAATTTCATTTCATTATGTTGAGTAAACATATTTTCCTAAATAACGTATTTCTTTTACTATCATAAAATATAAACAAAGACATTGAAAAGAATAACATACTTATAACTGTTACAAAAATAAAATAAAACAATCACATATTCAGAACACAATAATACGATTAAACTAAAAAATTTTGTATCTTACACTTCATAGTAATAATATAACACAATATACGTACAGTTAAATATGATGCTCCTCTTTGATCCTTCAAGTTCCACAGGAATACAAAACGCCTACAAATAAAATAAATAGCAACGTCATAGTTACTAAGATCATCAAAAATATTTCAATATGCACATCTCAAAGAAATTATATACAATATTACTTACTATAATTATATGAATCCCAAATGAAAGTGAAGAAGGAAGCTGAAGAACTAAGTGTTGCTGAAGAATGAAGTGTTTGTGAATGAATATGAAGGAGGAAGTTGAAAATGTTGAAGAAGAAAAAGTGAATAGACTGAATGAAGAATGAAGGAAGAGAGGGAGGAAGATGAAGAATGCAGATGAGGAAGGCGTGAGGAAAGGAAGGATAGAGTGAATGGCTTGAATGATGCAGAATGAAGGTATGAATGTGTATGTTTTTATAAGGGAAAGAGATGAACAAAGGTGTGTACAACACTTCATTATTTGAAGTGACAAGAGGGTTGAAAAGAAAAAAAGAAAACACAGAGGCAAGGATAGGCGTGCTTTGCAACGGAAGGAAAAAAAGGAAAAGGGCTACACATGCATTCGGGAGGTGGGGGTATGTGGGGTGTTTAGTCGTCTACTATACAACGACTTGTTCCAAATTCAAACGGGGAGGGTCCAATTTTCAAAGTAAATCATGCTTAGTTGGAATGATTTGTACAAATCGTTCCAACTAAACATGATTTGTACAGTTACATTTGCTTAAATAATTTTTTTAATATTGTATTTGGTTAAATAAATTTACTGTTTACTATATTTTATTAAAAAAACCCACATTTATCTCTTCTTGCGGTACACTAACTCACCCACATTGTCTTACTCCTTCCCCATGTCACTCCCACATTTATCTCCCACCTATAGCATAGAGTTCCAAATTGAGATATAAATGATTGAGTGAAACTGTTTTCTTTTTCTAGCTACAGTGTGCATTAATTATTAATTTGGTGTGTTCAGTCAATTTCTGGTAGGCCACTTAACTTTATATGCCTCCATGGCTCCATGTTCATTAAACAATGAACTACTCGCGTATATTTCTTTGGCTCTGGCAATTTATGATATCACAAACACTTATCTCTCCTTGTTGTACATTAACTCCACCACGTGTTCTTTTTGTTTTTTGATACATGAATTTTTAGAAGGGGGTCGGGCTTACCCACGATCTAAGGGTAGGGTGAAATCTCCATTTCTCCTAGGTGATACCAATGTCGGACAGGGCGAGCCGTCAATTACCCTCAGGCGTTAACTTAGGCACCCTGGAGCTAGGATGTCTCCCCAAGCGCCGCAACTGGAACCACAACTAAGTGGTCTTCCCAGGGATCGAACATCACTCTATTTGTGAGCGTATTCAACCCCCTTACTAGTTGAACCCATGGACGATGGGTACTCCACCAGATGTTCTTGCTTTATCCCCCATTTTACTCCCACCTAACCAAAGCATAGAGTGTTAAAATGAGATATAAATGAGTAAAAGGGAATTAGCTCAATTAAAAAATGAGTAACGAAAATGTTTGATATATTGATATACTCCCTCCATCCTTTTTTTTTAAGCAACCACTACTAAAATCATGCAAATTAAGTTGTTGGTTAAAATTAGTAAATGTGGCAGGAAAATATTTTTTTTAAAATACATCCTTATTTATGTATGTAAGAGTTAGTCGGGGTTATGACAAAAAAATGTATGTATATATATATATGTAAAATGTTCGTTTATATTCTATATGATCCCTAATATAAGAGTCAGGAGTCAAGACAAAGAAAAATATGTACAAATATATTGAAACTTGATATAATAGTTACGACGTTAAATGTATAACATATACAAATAGGGATTAATGGAGACATTTCTCTCCCTTATATATACCCACATACATATATGTTTACAACTTTCTAACGGAAAAAAATCAGTTAATAGTGGTAAAGCCTAAAGTTTTAATGTGAAAATCTCAATACATTTTAATAGACATTCACTACTACAAAAAGATTATTTGACGTCTCTAAGAGACGTCCCTTTCTAAGAATAGGGAAGTAAAAAGTAAACACGATGGCATTCTTGTAATTTAAAGTAATTTTAGAGCACTTTTGACGTCCATAAAAATGATTAGAGACGCAGTAGGAGACTTATGACGTACCCTGTTAAGAATAGAGACATTTCTTCTTGTTGTACATTAACTCACCCACATGCTCTTGCTCCTTCCCCATGTCACTCCCACATTTATCTCCCACCTATCCATAGCATAGAGTTCCAAATTGAGATATAAATGATTGAGTGAAATTTTTAGTTAACCTCCTTTCTTACAATTTTATTTCAATCAATCCTAAAAGAAAATTCTGAAGCTTCGTTGCTTCACATGGACTAAAATGAAATTAAGTTATGTAGGTGAAATTATAATGATTGAAACTTCATTGGTGTTTTTTTATATATGTATTTTAGTTGTTCATGAAAAACTACACATTTATAAATGGAACTTGTTCAATTTGTGTTGTTCATATGTTTTTACTCTCCCTCCCTTTTTGCTAGCAAAAACTACTAAAATCAAGCAAAACTCTATGTATTAAAGTAATAAATGTGTGAGAAATGTATTTTTTTTCCTACATATCCTTGGTTATGAAAATGACAAATATGAGAGGCAGATAGTGGGAAAATTAAATGAGAAAGACATTCATAAGGAATTGAGAGAAAAAATAAAAAAAAGGTATTAAATATGGGGTTAAACTGCATTCAATGTCCTAAAGTATTTTTCATATGCATCCAACACCTTGAAGTATTTTTCCATATCCATCTAAAATATTTTTTCAGATATCTTGAACACCTTAAAGTATTTTTTGGTTCACCCGATACCTTGAAGCATTGTTTTTAGGTGCTTCAAGTATCATGACTGTTTTTTAATTCCTGCATCAAACACCTAGGTATGAAAGAATTTTAGAGTGATGGATGCACATAGAAAAATATTCTAGAGTATTTGACATATCACAAAATATTTGATGGTACTGAATGGCTATAAATCCTTAAACTTTTAGACGAAAAAAAAAAATTGTTCCTTGTATATAGAACCTTACAAACAAATATCTAATTTTTTGGCAACAAAAAAATAAATAAAATCTTTGACAATTTATATGTCATAAAGATTATGTCTTGGTATATATCCGATAAATACTTATGACAAATATATACGCCATCCCCCCACCCTCGTCCTCCGATGCTGTCCCCCCACCCATGCACTGACACCTTCCCCACCCCCACCCCCACCCATGTCGCCCGACGCCCTCCCCGCACTCGCGTGGTGGCGCGAGACCCCCTCCCCCAACCCAAATCGCAGCGATGCCCAGCATAAGATAAAATCAACAAATGATACTTTATTAAATGCTAAGAGAGAGTAAACACAAAGTTCAATTCATAAATAGGTTCAAGATAATCCTAAAATGAGAAATTTAAGCACTCATGATAAAAAAGGAATAACAACCACAGAGTCTTCATGTATATAGTAGAAAATAAGAAAATAAAAGGGAGGAAATTCAGATAACAAATGAAAGAGTGCTTGAATCTCTTCAATCTCAAGCTCCAAGATCTTCAAAATCCGAAACTCTAGCGTTTTTTTTTTCCCCTCTAAAACATATTACATAGCCATTTTCTATGTTTATCGGTCGAATGTGGCGTCTAACGATGAGAAAAATTGGGTTCCCTAGGTAATTTATCCACAAAATAGAAACTGTAGATTTTTTGTACATCAAGGTGTTATGACATTCATATTGTTGTGCCGTGGCACCCGAGGCGTTGTTTTCTGTCTCTGAATAAAATGCTATGGCACCTCTGCTAAGTTCCTTGGCATCCGCAAATCTTTTAAACTCGACTTCCACATTCAACAGATCCGTCCTTCATTGCTTAAAATATCCATGCTTACGTACCAAAATAAACATTTATGTGTGAAGAAACTTGCTTGCTTCAATTTTTAATAATTTTACATCAATTTCTCAATAATATTGACGTTACACTCATTTGATGCCTTTGGTCAATAAATTCATCAAAACATTTCTAATTTTCTATTGATGACTCCCCAAACACAATCAAAACATACTTCAAATATATTATGAAGGGGGAGTCATCAATGACTACCTAATCACATTTCTTTTTGGCCGCTTGCACTCATTCTAATTAATAACAATACATATTATACCCCCTTAATTACTAATATTTTTTAAAAAAAGTAAACCCAACTTGTCAGTTCGAACTGGAAACAAATCAACAAACCACTCGTATAGTCTGATTTAGTACCTACATTAATTGGAGGAAAATAAGTCTGATGTGTACCGACATGAACCTGTTATGTATCTTGTAGCCTATTGAGTTGGGTGGGTTACCTGAGTTATTAATTGTTTCCCAAATTGATGCAAAACGACACTATTTTGCTTTTTTCCCCCAAAAATTAAAAGGAAGAAAATTTCGTACCTGGTTCAAATTTGAAGTCATAAAAATTAGTATCATCAACAACAGCATACAAAGCTAAGAATATAAAATGTTATCCTTTAAAGAACTGAAAATTGATGTTTAATTATTCCTACAAAAAAAATTGTTGTTTATTGTTCTTCCCTCGTTTCAAAACATGTAATTCTTTCCAACTATTAGGCATTAATATTGGTAAACACTGCTACAAAAAGAAGCAAAAGTGACACACCTTTTGTGACCATTCTTAATAAAGCATTAAAGCTTTTGTTTGATTTTTTTTGAAAAATAGAGAAAATGTTGCATTTTTTAGAATGAGTGCCACAGTTGTTAAATACCTAACATGACACTATTTTTTTTTTTAAAAAAATACCACAATAAGTCACAATTGATATATATATATATTTTAATTGAAAATGAGAAAATAGGATCCAACTAAAGTTTCGCCCTTATTAGGGACAGTGCTCAGAGGGGTAAGTGAACGCCCCCCCCCCCCAACACAAAAAAAAAAGGGGGCACGCACCCCTACTGGGGGGAACTTTTTTAAGAGGGTGCCCTTTAATTGAAGGATTTTTATTCCTCGTCAATTTTTATTCTCCCACCCCTTTCTTCAATCTCACTCTTATTCGTTTCTCTTCCCCCTTTTTATATTTCTCAGTTTATCATTCATTAAAGTTTGAGGTCCACTATTGCTTTTTCTTCCTATTGGTCTCCACTAAAAATGTATGTCGAACAACTTTTCTTTTGTTTCTTTTTTCTTCATATTTTCTTGTTCTCTTATACGAGCTATTCTCATAAAATCCTAGAAATTATTTTAGAGCATTCAGAACATCATGCGACAGTCAGAATAATTTTTAGAGGCCATATGAATTTTTAGTGATTTTATGAATATTTTATTAATTTTTTGTCAGACCGAGTTTTTGGCCAGAAATTAACTACAACAGATATCTGAAGTCTCATTGTTCTAGACTGTGATTTGGGAAAATTAGTAGAGCATAAGAGAAGGTGAATGAAGTTGGTTAGAGCTTGAGAAGAAGTCTAGAGAAATTTTAGAAAATTCTGGAGTATCAGTTATCGCCGGTATAAGGGACTTCTTCGCAGAAAAATTATTTTCTGGAGTTCCAGAATTTAAAAAATTCTAAAATTTTTATGGTAGCCTTCTAGGCTATTTTCAAATTTTTGGGTAATTTTTCAGAACTTATTTGGTGTAAAATGAATTTTTTAGAATTTTCAGATTAAATAGGACAATACAGAAGAAGTTGAGACTGTATACTGAGTTGGGTGGGACCCACAGGCCCCACCAAACCCTACGCCAACTTTGGCTTAAGGAGAAAGTCAAGAAATGTCTAGAGCAAGGTGATTTGGCGCATGGAGAAAGGAGAGCCATAATTGTTGACTTTTGTGGCATTTTTCCTAATTTCCAACGCTACCCTTACAAGGCTCTATAAATAAGAGTTAGCACCCTCCCATTTTGGCGCAAGATAGAGGTCCCTTGGGGAGGTTCTGGCCAATTGAAAACTCGACCCCCGTACACAGTTTTTCAAGGAGATTCAAGCCATGCTATCCGAGCCAGCAATTAAGGTAAGTTCTAGCCCATATTTTCTTTTATTCTTCTCCTCTTCTCCGCGGTCTCTAGGGCATTTCATAAGGGGAAATGTTGTCTGTGGATCTAGCTAAGTAAGAGGAGGAAGAGTTTGAGGTTGTACGATGTTTATTCGGGCTAGAAAAGGCTCATAGATAGTGTGTAGGCTTGATAGAAGTTGAGATTTTTCCTTGGTGTGAAAGGGGGGTGTTCGGCCAAGACCCCTAGGATGTGATGTGATTTTGATTGGTTTGATGCTTCCAATGTGTTCAGAGCAGTGTTTTACCAAAGGAAAGGTAGAAAGAACACGTGTGGAACGCCGAATCGATTAAATCACTGGGGACCCCAAGTTAAGGGATGTTTTGGCCAAGGGGGAGAGGGTAGAAGGAGCTTGATTTTGATCAAACAGAGATCACAGATGGATTCAGGGGAAAAAATTATGTAGGGTTTGCCTATGAAATCGGTTAAAGGATAATGGGAGTTAGGGACCTAAGTTTATGAGGGGAGAGGTTTTGAACCAATTCCAGTAGCATGTAAGCATGCCTAATGATTGTGTTATGTTTAGGCATTACAGAGAAGTCCATCAGTATCCAAAGGAGCATAGGAAAAGCACCTGCAGCGTTGGAATAAGCAGTAGCGTGAACTCTTAACTCCAACCTTTTAATGCTTTGCTTGTCTGCTTTATATTATTGCTTGTGTTACTGTGTTGTGATTGAGCAACATGTTATGTTTGAGATGTATGACACGGTAAGTGCCAAGAGAGAGAGTGCACTAGATGAGTAAGTACGAGCATAGTATTTAGAATGACTTGCATTGCATTATTATGTTATTGTTAGTGTTTTACTACTAAGGTTTTCCAATAAACCTTACCATTTCCACAATGCAGGTGAATGTACATCGGGAAGCAAAGAAATGAAGTAGAAAGAGAACATTGTTTAGCATCCCTGTTTATTTTGGATTACTGTATTATGTAATATACTGGATACTGAGCTGTTGTGGACTAGTTTGAATTGCTACTAGATATGTATTATGACATGTTGTAATGTATGTGAATACCTTTACCTAAGCCGTTATGCTGTCCGAGTATCGTGAGAATAATGAGGAAAAGGGAAAAATAGCATAGCAAATAGTATGGTGAAATTGACATTAGGTTTTTGGCTAATTCAGGCTTAAAATTGGGTTAACTATAGTTTGAGCAAATGAATGAGTTTGACTACGAGCCTTTACACGCTAATAGAGGATATTTTTAGCTACAAATGGAGTGGTAGATAATGTCATTTAGAGTTTTCTAACAAAAGTTATGCCTTCCAAAAGTTAGGTCAAAAATCTAAGAAAATAGAAAAATGACAAAATGAATAGTGCCAAATTGACCGTATGAATAGTGCAACTTTGAGAGGTTGTATGTGGCTGATGCTATGCAATCAGGATGTGAGATTATTTTTTCCTTATAGAGGATGTTGAGAGCTTTCAAATGAGCCTGGAATCACGCCATTCCGATTTTTCTAGAATTAGTTATGATTTTTTTAAAGTTGGTTAAAATTAATGGGCGGATGAATAGTATGACGATAAAGTGAAAAATTTTTCCCTTATTTTTCTAACTTAAAGTCATAACTAGTAATTTTAATAGCTCTTATATAATAAGATAAAGGCTATGAAAGGAAGGTGTCACAAGTATACTACATGTAATATTTATAAATTATAACATCACTATACATGTAAACAAACTTTGTATGGCGAAAACCCCCCGCGCTGGGGGACATTAAAAAGCAATTGAACACAAAACCAACTCACAGTTGTTTCTTAAAAAAAAAGTGTCCTATAACAAAAAGCCATCGAACACAGAAGCAACTTTATTTTTTAAAAATTAATAAACAATATTTTTTAGGATAAAACTGTACTAAATTACAACAATTTTCTGTTTCAAATACTTTGTTATATTTTGTTGATTCAAGAAGGCGTGATACTCCTATTCTGCTCGATCCAAGTTTTCCAGAGGTTATCATATTGGTTTTTGGTGATTAAATTCTTTCATAAAGACTTTTTTATTTTTTCTAGTCTAATTGCAGACAGGTCACAGAGTCTAGTCCTGTCAGTGGATACTTTTTAATTAGGAAAAGAAGAGTTATAGTAAAATTTACCTTACAACATTTTTAAAGGAAAGTAATTTTAATCTTAATATTTTTTTAGTTTAATTTTAGTCCCAACATTATTTTTTTAGGGCGATTCATATCATCATTAACAAATCTATTAAGTTAATTCTCAAGTAAGGTGTGTTGACCAATGATAAGGCCATATGGTTGATGAAGTGAATTAAATGATATGATATGATATGCCATTCAATTGAAATAAGGATACTTGCTTTCGACAATCGACAGAGTGAGTTTCATTTTTTCAAAAAAAATAATTTATTTGCAGTTGAATGGCATACCACATTATATTATTTAATCAATTTTATTAACCACATGGTTTTATTATTAGTCAACACGCCTCATTTAACAGTCAACTAAATAAATTTGTTTATGATAATATGAATTGCTTTAAATAAATAACGTTAGGAATAAAATTAAATAAAAAAAGTTAAGATTAAAATTACTCTTCTTTAAAATCGATAGGGTCAATTGCACTTAAAAAAAACAACTTACACGTAATAAAACATTTGTAATTAGTTTATATTTTCAAATTTTTCTATCTTTTCCACCGTGCACTCTTTTTTTTTTTGTTTTAACCTGAAACCGATCACTCAAATTGATATTCATGGTTTTTCCCCTTTTGGGTAAGTTAC
>JBAGKO010000005.1:9754463-9765747 GCA_037177275.1 Acacia concinna | reverse complement strand
AAATATAAACAAAGACATTGAAAAGAATAACATACTTATAACTGTTACAAAAATAAAATAAAACAATCACATATTCATAACACAATAATACAATTAAACTAAAAATTTTCGTATCTTACACTTCATAGTAATAATATAACACAATATACATACAATTAAATATGAGGCTCCTCTTTGATCCTTCAAATTCCACAAGAATACATAATGCCTACAAATAAAATAAATAGCAACGTCATAGTTACTAAGATCATAAAAAATATTTCAATCTATACATCTTAAAGAAATTATATACAACATTACTTACTATAATTATATGAATCCCAAATGAAAGTGAAGCATGAAGCTGAAGAACTAAGTATTGTTAAAGAATGAAGTGTTTGTGAATGAATATGATGAGGAAATTGAAAATGTTAAAGAAGAAGAAGTGAATAGACTGAATGAAGAATGAAGGAAGAGAGGGAGGAAGATGAAGAATGCAGATAATGAAGGAAGAGAGGGAGGAAGATGAAGAATGCAGAAAGGCATGAGGAAAGGAAGGAAGGAAGGAGTGAATGGCTTGAATGATGCAGAATGAAGGTCTGAACGCGTATGCTTTTATAAAGGAAAGAGATGAACGAAGGTGGGTACAACACTTCATTATTTGAAGTAACAAGAGGGTTGAAAAAAAAAGAAAACGCAGAGGCAAGGACAGGCGTGCTTTGCAACGAAAGGAAAAGAGGGAAAAGGGCTACGTATGCGTCCGCCAGGGGGGGTTCAATTGTCTACTGTAGACAAGTTGCTCTACTGTAGAACAACTTGTTCCAAATTCAGATGGGGAGGATCCAATTTTTAATGTAAATCGTGATTAGTTGGAATGATTTGTACAAATCGTTTCAACTAAACACAATTTGTACTGTTACATTTGCTTTAATACTTTTTTAATATTGTATTTGGTTAAATACATTTACTGTTTACTATATTTTATTAAAAAAACCACCTAACTCATAAACTAATATATAATATAATATTATAAGTACTTTATAAATATAATCTAATATGTTATGATGTGACAACTTTTTGAACAACGGGTGTGAAAAAATAATCAGTTAACCCTCATAAGCCAAAACCATTACCATGAATAGAGGTAATCTGTTTGAATCAATGAATGAGGGAATCTCTAGCTGCTTGCTCCTTTTACAAATATAATTATGGTACTATCCTTTTTCCTTATCTTTATTCAATATGTTTTTTTGGTGCTTCATCATAGGATATCTAAATATTGTTGTGTTTGCTTTAATAAAAGATACCTGATAAAAGCTTTCATGGTCAGAAGAAGAAAAAAGATGAGAAGGAGGGAGAGAAGAGTGGTAGTGGACAGTGGTGAAGATGATGTAAATAGGGGTTTTTGAATCCTTTCCTCTGCTTGAAATTGTGATAACCGTATTCTCTCAAAGAAGCAATGGGATGTGTTGGTAATTAAATTGTGGGTTCTCACTCTGTAAATGATGTTGTGTTTGATAAAATTATGTGTTTTGATTCAGCTGTTGGACCACGAGCGCACACACACACGTTAGTAGATTTTTCTCTTTAACTTAATCTTGCATTTAGTTTCAGACCAAACATGCAAGGGCAATTAGTTTTGGATCGAACTCAAAAGTGCATTGGTTGATCATGTTGGTCACAAAATATGATACTTTTAATAGGGCCACAAAGTATGCTACTTTTAATTTCTTGAAACAATTTTGTTGTGTTATAAATTATTAATACACATACCATTTAAATGTTTGTGGTCAAACTGGTTTTTCTAAGTAGTAAGCGTGGTGTCTGCATATCCAACAAAGATGGTTGAATGCTCTTTTAGACTTGTACACTTTTGTTTTCTCAGAAATAGTATTTGTGATTTGTGAACTCAAGGGGTATATATTCACTGTCTATAAGGTTGTCTCTTCTTTTAGTTTGTCTACCAATTCAAATTTTCCATTCATGTCTTCACGCACATGCACACACTTGCTTATAGACTACTGCTGTGAGTTTGTGCTCATATTCAAGCTGTTTATTGGGTAACTAATAATAAATTGGTTGACTATATTAGAAAATAAAGATAAATTTTAATTAAGAATAACCCGTTGAATAAAATCTGAACCATTTATTTAACTCTCTTGTGACTTGCGGATTTAAATTTATGCAAGTTTTTAATGAAATAATTCAAATCAGAAGTGTCAATGCATGCTTGTGATAATTCAGGTAAAATAATTCTTTTAATAATGTGAAAAGTTTAGTTAAAAAAATGTGTAATTTTTGTTTATTTTATTATCTTCATTGATGATAAGTAATATTGTAAGATTTTTTTGCTTAATAATAATTTCTTCTAATTTTGGTGGTATCATGATATCCACTTCAATAACAGTGACTAATATCTTTGTGTACATAGATTTGATCATGACACTTTTCATTTACACCGATAAAGATAAAATCTTTGAGTCGGTGCTTGAAGAACCCGATAACTTATATGTTGGGTCTCGCAGTTTAAATTTTCTCCAATTTCATCGTCATTGAATTTTATTTATTTTGCCTCAAACGTGTGGGGAAGTAAATGCTTGTTAACTAATATAACGTCTTGCACTTTTTATTTGGGTAATTTTGATATTTTATAAAAATTAACCAATTTTAATTATTTTTAACTTACTCTATGTAAAGTTGTAGAGTTGTTATCAGTGGCTTTTTAATAGAAGATGCATTATCAATTTAAATAAAAAATTATATATAAATTTTTATTTTCTTTCAAGGTTGGGTGGACAGAATGAAATCCAGTGGCTTTTGTTCGTCCTCCGTGTGAGTGACTGGCAACCACTTCTTCTTCTTCTACCTTCCTTCTCTTTTGCTCTGCTCTCAGTCTCTCTCTGAGCGACAATGTCACCCACCTCGCTCTCTTCATTACACTCCTCTACTGTCACTGCCTCTCTCTCCTTCTCTTTACTCTCTCCCACCTCTCCTGCCTTGTCTTCTTCTGACCAATGTCTTTCTCTCCCTCGTCTTTCCCTCCAGACTCAACCTCTCCGCTCGCCCAACCTCTTCCGGGTCACCCACTTGAGAATAAACCCAAAACCCAAGGTTAGTTTTTTTTCCCTCCCCCAGAGCCATATTGGTTTTTCTATATGATTCATTGATCATTGATTCTTGTAGTGACATGCAACCATAGATTCGTAGTCTCGTTTTTTATTGCTGCTTATGCTCTTTTTTCTTTTCCAGAAGGGTATGAAACTGAATTGTTCGATGAAGGAGCCATTGAAGGTCATGATATCAGGTGCGCCTGCGTCGGGCAAGGGAACTCAATGTGAATTGATCGTCCAGAAGGTACTTGCTGAACGTAATTTTTGTAAGATTTTAGGATGGCATAACGATCTTGGTTTATAAGCTATATGTATGAAGGCGTGAATAGTTATGAAAAGCTTATGCAACTGATTGTTTTAATTGGTTCTTTAGTTTGGATTAGTACACATATCAACTGGGGATTTGTTAAGAGCTGAAGTAGCAGCTGGGTCTGAAATTGGAAACAAAGCCAAGGAGTATATGGATTCTGGTCGCTTGGTTCCAGATGAAATTGTGACTGCTGTAATAAACTCGAACTACTTACTTAGAAGTTTTTTCCCTTACTGGTTGGTTTTCAAAAGACTGAATGAATTATTGCTTGTTCTGATTTTTCCCCCCTGTAGATGGTGACAGCGAGATTATCTCGTGATGATGCAAAACAAAAAGGTTGGCTTCTTGATGGGTACCCTCGGAGTATCGCCCAAGCAGAGGCTCTGGAACAAAAGCAGATTAGGCCAGATATCTATATTGTATTAGATGTATGCGAACAATCCCGTCCTCGTATCACTTCTGATTGATTGTTTTCTGATGTTGCTTTCCTACATTTTCATTTCTGTAAAAAAAAATAAAATAAAATTCTGTAGAATGCGCAACTTCTCATATTTTCTGTAATGTGGTGAACTCTCTTATTTCTTTGGCAAAAATGTTAACTATTGAAGTGTTACATTAACTGCTGCTATGATTAAGATTTTAAGCTTTATAGAACAAATATTATATAGCTAGTGTTTTGATTTCCCAGACTTACATTTTTCATTTAGAAATTAATGAATGCAATAGAAGTAGGTTTATCTTCTTTGCTGAGTCAATAAGTTTTCTAATACTCAGGTTCCTGATGATATTCTGATCGACAGATGTGTTGGGAGAAGGCTTGATCCAGTGACTGGGAAGATTTATCATATAAAAAATTTTCCACCAGAGACTGAAGAAATCAAATCAAGGCTAATCACCCGTCCTGATGACACTGAAGAAAAAGTATGATACAAATATATTAATTCTCATAACCCTCTTTATAAGAAACTGAATTAGCCGTATGCGTGCCTTACTATATTAACTCTCAAGGCTATCATCTTCTGTTGGCTTATGTTTGACATATTGTGAGGCTTGTGGATTCAGAATTAGCCGTGTGTGTGTGTCTTACTATATTAACTCTGAAAGATATCAGGAAATACAAGATGCAAGATAGGAAAATGGTCATAGCTTCGTGATTTAGTTGTAGAAACTGCTGAATTATTTTTAGAGTAAATCACACAATTTCAGAAAAAGAAAGAAGATGTATAATTTCAGCAAAATTCACAAGAGATGTATGTAAATTATCCTTATTCTCAACTCTGAAAGAAGTGAATTACAAAGGATTAGTTCATGTATAAGTAGATTTCCCCCCTAGTTGCATTCTCATACTTTGTCGATGCCATTCTTTAAACATGCTAGCACATATTAAGATCACTTTGTCCAATTCTTTATTTTTGTTTCATGTGTGCAATTTGTTCATGCGTGTGTCATCATTATAGTACTTGATGCCATATTCATGTTGATTTTCTCCTTAATTTACGAGCATAAAATACACTAATTTTATCTTAGTGAAAGAGAATGATCTAACAATTATGCACCCTGTCTGCCTTGTATGAAAATATTTGATTCTTTTCAGGTTAAGTCCCGGCTAGTTATATATAAGCAAAATGCAGAAGATGTGTCTTCCACTTACTCAAGCATAACAAAAAAGGTTCTTGGATACTGTTAACATTTAGCTATGCATCTTAATAACGTGTATCTGTGGGATGATTGTTTACTAAACTATTTTTTGCTGACATGCAGATCGATGGAAATCACTCAAAGGAAGAAGTTTTTAAAGAAATTGACTCTCTGTTATCACAAGTGTCAAATGACAAAGGGAAATTAATAAAACCAGGTTTGAATTTTGGACATTATTTAGTTGCACGAGGAATATATATGAAATATTTTTTAGGATCTTTTTTGGTTTAAAACAATTGAAGGCATGTTATTCATCAACCTATGTATGAGTTGTGCTAAAGAAAAATAAATTTAAGGTGTTTTTAAGATTATTTATTAATCAATTCATGAATTGATTTCTATGTTTGAGAAAAGTCAGTACCTGATATAAAGAAGGGGAAGGAATCATTAAGCCAGGTAGATGTTATAAATTGTGACTGTTTATTCTTTTCTTTCTTTATTTTGCATAGTTTTCTCCTTTAATTCTATGGTGCCTTCATTCCTCTATGTTTTGTTATTTCCCTGAGCTTGTTACAGAATAAGTGGAGAGGAATTCCTACTAGACTAAATAACATTCCCCATTCCAGAGAGATCAGGAAATAATTCTATGATGATGTACTGCAAGCCACAGAGAGGGCTATAAGAGATGGAAAAACTCGGTTGAAGGTTTGTAGTTGCCATCTTCTTTATATGTAGTCATAGCCATGTTAATGTTTCATATCATTTCCATGAATTACCTTTGATTATTGCATATTTGGTCCTTGAATCCTATGAATAATGTCCGACACAAAAAATTAAAATTAAATTATTAAATTCACTTTGCTCAGATTATGTTGCTTTATTACTGACCAAACTGATATTATTGACAATGCTGATACGTTCCTAATTTTTCATTCCAAACCCGAAAGATCTTGCTGGAATGCCACTGCAGCTAGCTGGAACCCGAAAGATCTTAGAGTTTATGGATTGGGGTGATTATGGTGCCAAAGGGATCTTCATCAATATTGGTTCCATAGGTAAAAGGGATTATAGGATTACATTTTAACATCAGTCTGTAATTCTGTAAGCACTTATTTTCTATCTCTGTCACAGTCACAAATGAACTGCAGACAGCTGCATTTTCATGTTTGTATTATAAATGGAAAAAAAAGGCATTTTCCCACGGCTATGAACTACAAAGCTAGAGGTGGTGTTTGTAGACCAAGTTCATTTTGGAATTATCTATATAGATTTTGCCTTTTGTTATGCATGATCTAGTTTCCACAAAGAAGTACTATATAAGTGTAACTTTTTAGTTTCCGATCTCAGGTGCGGCGGAGGTTGATGAGCAAGATGACATGTATATCTTAGTGGCTCCTCAAAATGCTGTGGGGAATTATATTATTGATGTAAAGACATGAAGAATGGAAAACCTTGTTTCTTTCAGCTTCGTTTCAACTTCTTTTTCATTTTTTAATATTTTGGAAGTTTAATACTACAGGATCTAAGAGCGATTACCAATGCTGATAAACACAAGCCAGTTATCCTTATCAATGCTAGGCTTAAGGTTCGGTTCCTATTTTCTCATTGTAATTTCTTTCCTGTGATAGTTGTGTAACTAGCAAGTTCATTTTAATATAGTGTTGATTCGTTACTGGTATTGATGAAGTTAATCTGATATTTGATGAACCTGATGCCAAGCCATGAATTCATAAAAAGCACAGTTGACCTAATCACATGGAATACGAAAGCCTCATCACGTGCAAGTGTGAAATATTTGTTGCCTTGACTCTCAATAGGGATTATCTGAGTTTTTTGCTGCAACTTGAAACCTCAATTTAGTAATCTTTTTTGCAATTATGCAAAACTGAAACGTTTCTGGATTTCTTTGCAATCAGGATTTGCCGGGTTCCAGTGGTATAATGCAGGTAAGTGCTGAACCAGAAAGTTTCATGCAGCCTTTTTTACCCTTTTTGGAAACATAACATTGAAACTTTGCCTTCTCACACACAGACAATGGGACGGGAGCAGAGACTTGAGTATGCGGCATCATTTGGAAGTTGCTACTTCTTTCGGCTTCTCTATTATGCAGGAACTCAGTATCCCATAATGGGAGCTATCAGGTTAGATGGGGATCATTGAGATTTTATCTTTTAAGGGTTTGATAAAAGAAGAAATAATTGGACCAACCCCAATCCAGGTCTTGACTTGCTTCATGATATGGCCTCTCAGAAAGAGAAACCGCTCTGTGTTGTCATTGTAAAATTATTAAACTGTAGAAGAAATCCTACAAACTACTTTTAATTTTCTAAAGATTTTTAGATAAACAAGCCTATAATTGAAGCTTCAACTTATCATGGCAAAAATTAATGTATTACATTTCTGCTCTGGAAGAGAAAAGTCGCACACTGGAATTTCAGAGTTATAGTGATGAAAGGTTTGCTAGGAGCAACTTTTATTCTACATCTAATTGTGAAGCTAATTCATTTAGTGCCAAATCTCAAAAGTCACCAATTGTTACCTTGTAAATGCACTTCTTATGATTCAGGATGTCTTATCCGTTCCCTTATGAGCTTTACAAGAGGGTGGATGAATCATTTGGAAAGGAGAAATATGTTCTCTTGTCAACATTTCCTCAAAGGCCTACCACTGATGAAATTAATGACACCTTCCAAGGAAAATCAAGGTAACAACACTAGCATGCCTAATCCTCATTATCTTGATTTTCTTCCTTAAAATCAAAGATATAAATAGTAAAAAAGCATCTCACTGAATTGTTTCTTGAACCTCTTGCAGGACTGAAACTAGGAAAGCCTCTGGGATTTGGTTAGTAACTTATTATCCTGAGCTCTCAATTTACATGATAAGGAAATTATTTCTCTCTGGTATTTTAGTTAAATCCATTCATTTTTCCTCCATTAACATAGCCTATCTTTTTCTTAGGGGTTTCCTGAGTGGCATTCTTTGAGCAGAATGAAAGCTTCTGGACAGTTTCTGGTGGAGAGTAGAAGACACCTCCATGGCTCCTACCCTCTCTCCATCAAGTCAACCAGATTTTTTTGCTGATTAGTGTTAGGGAAGTGTCATATAATCATCAGACCTTGTAGTTAAACCTTGCTGATGATGCAATCTGCAGTTTACAACTGAGTGAAAGAAGACGAGGATTCAAGAGTTGAAAAAGGGGGCTTTTTTTTTTTCCGGTCATTTTGTTATTAATGCTCACGTTAGTAGGGTGGAAAAATTTGTACCAACTTGTATAGAGGGAAACTAAATATAATTATATTATGCAATTGGACCAATTATGTTGCATCCTTATACGTAAGAGGTGAGGTATAATTAATTATTATGACCTTTGGTTGTATTCATTTGGAATATATATTTATACACATCATGTGTTTCCTCAATTAATACAACTTTTTTGGGATTTTATTGAATGGTTGTGAATGCACCTTCTTACAAAAGCAAAGTTTCTTCCTTTTCAATGCTTGACTTCTTACCTCTTGTACTATCTCTAAGGTTGATATTTGCATTCTCTTTGTCTCGTGTCTAACTGATCTTCTTAGTTTGGTCCCACAGGAACTAAAGTTTCAAGCTCTTTAATAATCTCTTTCTTAATATTGACAAATGGCAACTGATTACTACTTGCAACAACGTCTTAATGAGCACCCTCTCTTCCCACATCACACAGCACCACCGCCTTGATTATTGTATAATTAGGCTAAATTATTCTTTATGTTATTCTAATTTTGTTAAAAAAAAAATTAATGAGGCAAATGTCATTAATATTCACAAATTGAAGAAATTATACCATCACTGGTTGTTATACCCAAACAAGTAGATGCCGAATAATAAGCATTGACATAAATAAAACTGATATAACAAAATTTTGAAATACCATTTACTTATCAAATACAAACACAATCCTTTAGATTTCCATTGTATTCCTCACGGCAGATCAGATGCCTTGAGTTAGACAAACAACGAAGAAAGAAGCAAACTGAACATAAATAAATATCTTTGTTCATGCACAAACACTCACATCAATACACACATGTATCAATAAAAATTTATTATCATCTAAGAGTATGTTCCTGTAATTGTATCATAGTTTGACTTTTAACCCTTACGTTTCTGCCAACTGATTTCTGAAAGACTGAAACAGACATTAAATAACAACAATTCAAAGATATTTGTCTCATTCGTTTTCCCCTTCTGAACTAAATGAACTTTGTGGCAGCTTCTAAATAATCCATCTCCCAACACAGAAAAGCTTTCTCCTTTCATCACCGGAAAAAAAAAAAATTCTCCTTTGTGGATATGGCAGGAGGGTCTTTCGCAGGAGGAGGTGGTGCTTTGGATAAAGAGAGAGCGAATCAGTACAAAGGAAGAGTTACAGCTTATGTAGTAATTGCTTGTATTGTTGCTGCCACTGGTGGCTCCCTCTTTGGCTATGATATTGGAATCTCAGGTTTCTTCTTCTTCTTCTACTTCTTCCTTCTGATTCTCAATTTTCATTGTCATTGCTTGAAAAGGTTGAAATGGAAGGGAATTGAGTTCAAAATCTGATTTTTGCAGGTGGGGTTACTTCCATGGATGATTTTCTTAAGGATTTCTTCCCTACAGTGTACAGAAACAAGAAGCACGCACAAGAAAATAACTACTGCAAGTACAACAACCAAGGCCTCGCAGCTTTCACCTCTTCTCTTTACCTTGCTGGTTTAGTTGCATCCCTCTTGGCTTCTCCCGTCACCAGAAAGTACGGCCGGCGAGTCAGCATCATCGCCGGTGGTATCAGCTTCCTCATTGGATCAGCTCTCAATGCCTCAGCTGTTAATCTCGCAATGCTCCTCTTAGGTCGAATCATGCTCGGAATTGGCATTGGATTTGGAAATCAAGTAAGCATATGTGTGTGTGTGTAGCAGCTTCATCTTCCTCTATACATATCCTAACATAATCTTCTTTTGAAGGCTATTCCTCTGTATTTGTCGGAGATGGCACCGACACACCTACGAGGAGGTCTGAACATGATGTTTCAGGTAGCTACAACGTTTGGGATTTTTACGGCAAACATGGTAAATTATGGGACACAGAAGATTACGCCATGGGGATGGAGATTATCTCTAGGTTTAGCAGCAGTACCAGCTCTGTTGATGACAGTGGGAGGGATATTTCTTCCTGATACACCAAACAGTTTAATAGAAAGAGGATTAAAAGAGAAAGGAAGGAAGCTTCTGGAGAGAATCAGAGGGACGAAGGATGTTGAAGCAGAGTTTCAGGACATGGTCGAAGCAAGCGAGTTTGCAGAGTCGGTGAAACACCCTTATCGGAATATACTGGATAGGAAGTACCGGCCGGAATTGGTGATGGCCATTTTCATGCCGGCGTTTCAGATTCTGACGGGGATAAATACGATTCTGTTCTATGCTCCGGTGTTGTTTCAGAGTATGGGGTTCGCCGGAGATGCGTCGCTATACTCGTCGGCGACGACCGGAGGAGTTCTTGCTTTCTCAACCTTCATTTCCATTGCAACAGTAGACAGATTGGGAAGAAGGCCTTTGTTGATCAGCGGCGGCGTCCAAATGATTACGTGTCAGGTACCAATGAACCCACATACTCCGTCTGATCTTCTTTGTAAAGGGCGTTTACTTTTTTTAAAGAATTAAAAAAATTTTTTTTAAAAAATTAATTATATTATTTAATCATATTATATACTGTGTTTTATTACATTATTTATTAATTTATAAGTTAAATAACATAATTCGAAGGAAAATGATAAATTTAAATGTCTTAAAGTAATATAATTAGCTTTATTAAGATTTTCTTAAAATTATTCAAAAAAAGTCAATATGCCATTATAATTAGAACATAAGGTAGCACAACTGTATTTGCTTATCTTTTTTATCTAGGGAAAATCAATATTTGATAATATCAATATAATTTTGACCAATTCTTGTTTTGATCCCATAATTTTAATTTGGTTGCCACTCATTTCTTAAACTTTACTACTTGAGTGCAACTCAGTATTTTTTTTTGGGCCCAGTCAGTGCAACTCAATATTCATCCTTGTATTTTAAAAAGCAAGATCATGGGCTTATTTGGTAAGTCACTTATAAGTGACTTATTGCGTAATATGAAAAAGACATCTCTCACATATTTACTTCATATTCTACAATAAGTCACTTATAAATTATTTCAAACACACACTATATATTTCATAAAGTTTTGGATT
>JBAGKO010000005.1:9721464-9741148 GCA_037177275.1 Acacia concinna | reverse complement strand
TTCAAAACATACACTAAAGGCTTTTTAAAACATACGTTAAAACTCTTATTTGTAGTAGTACGAGAAAGTTCAAACGCAAGTGAGAATTGAGACAGTGACAAAACCGATGGAAATGTGGAACCAACAACCCATGTGATAGTGATACCTCTGCAAACCTTCATGATTGCCTAATTAAAACCGTGCTTCTTTTGCTCCTTCTTGATGTCGAACAAGATGAGAAAGAGATCTCCTTCCTTTAATCAAGTCTCGTATCTCTCCTCTCCTATTCCTCAATTATTACTTCTAGCTTTCTATTTTACTGGAGATCATAGAAGAAAGGGAGGCAACAGTAATAACTTTTTTTATCCTCACAGCCTCACCATTAATCATCTCACCTAACCTGCGACTTGCCACGTTGAACTCTAACTCACCAACTGAAGACAGGTTGGTGAAGAGGCTAGCAAACATTACTTGGAATAAACAGCTGGGTTATTTTTACTTTGCTTTTAAATGAACATTAGCATTTTAATCCTTAAAAATTGTCTATAGTGCTGGGTGCTCCTTAGAAAAAAGATCGTAGGCATTTTTGCTCTACTTTTCAATGAACATGGGCATTTTAGCCCCTAAAATTGGTTCATGGTGCTGGGTGTTTTTTAGAGAAAAGATTATAGGTATTTTTGCTCCTTTACCCTAATTTCTATATGAGAATCAAACTAAAAAAACGTTTCTATTAAAAAAAAAACAATCACATTGCCAAAATAAACATTTTTTTCAAAGAAAACCCCATAGCTAATAAAATACTTTTGAAATAATTGCCGTTGCAAGACTTAAACAAAAGAACTAGTATTTGAATTCTCCTCTTATTACCCTCATTGTTGATTCAAAATACACGCCTCCAAATTAAAATCCCAACATCCCAAGTCTTTATATTTTTTAAAAAAACTGTTGAAAAATACTTATTACCTGATGTCGGATGGTATGCATTTGACATTTTTTTTAAAATTTAATTTGTTATATACATATATATATTGAATTTAGTCCCTCCACGATACAAATATGTAATAGACGTTTCAAATTCATATTTTTATAATGTGTTCATAACGGGAATTTTTAGCAGTATTTTTAACTTTATTGGTGAAGTGATATTTGAATTAGTTGTCAATTTAAACGCAAAGCAGATAACTTATTAGCCTTCAAAAATCAAAGTGGTATGTAAAAGTATTAAATTAACTCAAATTAGAAAGTTATTGTGACAGAGGAAAGCTGATTTTAAACCCATATAATATTTACAAAATGATATTTGTAAGCGCTAAGGAAGGCGGCTTAACTCCTTCACTGCTATATAAAGTACATATTCTCCAACTCAAAATCTTTACACTCCCGGCCATCTTCGATTTAAAGATACCAAATCAAATTTAGAGGAACTGATTTTAAGAAACCGAACTGATTTCAAGAAGCCACAAAATACCACTTTTTGAATGATTTCAATTCAATGATGTTTAATTTCTTCCACAAATTCGGATCCTGTTGCCGTTCTTTGCAACAAAGACAACCCACAACCTCAGAGGACGACTTTCTTTGTCGCATTGGTACCTCTGGGGATTGCCATCGCATGATGAGGGACAACAAAACCTATTACCAAAGGAATCGCAAATCAAGTTGGCATCCAACCACCCTGCCTGTGATCTTGGAAGATATTGTGTATACAGATTATGACATCAACGTTAACAAGAAATCCGATGAGACATCTAGGAAAAACAAATCAAGAATTTATGGACGTCAAGACAAGTGAGTGCTTCATATTTAACCCATCAACAAATTATTTGGCTGTTGTGAGTTTTGAATACTCATGATGTTTCTTTTTTTATTCTCAGAGAACGCCGTTTGATGCCAAAGATACGCTTTTCATCGTTCGCTGTTGCATCGTACATGTTTTAAGCTTATAGACATGGCCATTACATATATTTTCATTTGGTTTATTATTTGTATATTTTCCACTTCATTGAGAGGCTGATAACACCTAAAGATGGTTACTTTCTTATCTTTGTTGCGATTAAGATTATTGTAAATTTTACATTCAATGATAAAGCCATAGAATTCCTTTAAATTTCACATTCATAGATAAAAGGAATTATTCCTATAACATCTATTCATATTGTTAGCTTCTTCTTGATTGGCGAAGTGTAATGTCCTCGTCATCGACATAATCTTCAATTTTCTTGTAAATCTCATTTTCCCTTGTACTCTCAATCAACCCAGTAAACTTTTTAGGTTTTCAATTAAATAGTTGGTTCAATCAAATATAGTTTCTTAATAAACCATTAAATTCTTCTGTTAGTGTGTATTAGTATTTATAATATTCTATCTAATTTATTAGAGGAGGGCCACTTGTTTGGGAGAAGGAGTTGATTTATAATATTCCGAAGGTAGTATTATATCATTGTAATACGTTGCTACGGTATCATGTTAATATCTCACCTTGTTGACGAGTAAACCAACAAATTTAATTATAAGTAATATAATTATTTTTCTTAAAATTATCTAAAAAATTCAATTAATTGGAACCAAAGGTAGTATTATATAATTGTAATATGTTGCTACAATATAATGTCATGTTAATATCTCACATTGTCGACTGCTTTGTGGATGCGGACAAATTATAATAAAATGTTCCAATTCAAAACATTAAAAAAAAGGATAAGGATAATCTTTCCGGAAAAAAAAAAAGGCTTAAGGCTTGGATGCAAAAAAATTAAAAAAAAATACAAAAAATAGAAAAGACGTGCTTTTCTATATATGGTAACCTTATCAGATAAATAACATATGACCCCTTTATACCCAATAACCTTAATCTCTGGTATTAGAGCCAGTTCGATCTTGGTATCATACCTATAGTTCTATCTTAGTATGAGAGCCAAGTTCGATCTTGTATCATAACCCACAGGTACCAAATCAAAGCTGACTTTGATATCAAGATAGAGATTAAGGGTATCTAGGTTTAAAGTTTTGATACTTTATTCATAGAAGTTATAATAAGCATACCATGTGTTGTCTCATGGTCTTCGTTTTGTCATCTAATGAAGGTTGGATTTCATCAACGGCTAACATTTAAGGGTGAAGGGCTATCCATAGCTAAATTCAAGAGAATTTTGAGAGGGATCAGACTTACTATGATATTAGTAAGAAAATTCGATTTGTTGACCTTCCGTAAAGACAGCAGATGAGTGTCTATCAGACACAAACGTAAATTATGTGAATAACTATTTTTCAAACTATATATAGTTGTGAAGGAGTCTTGCCCCGTCACATCCATATGCAATAGGAAAGCTTAACAAGCTGGGTTTATCACTGAAGGTCAACTGCATTAGAAATGCTCATCAGATCATATACATTACTTACTTACAGAGTCTTATTTAAACAGTTAAATGAGTTAAACATTCATGAAGAACTATAAATTGAACATATTTTTTTGGGCATTTGTATAGCACATGGTTCGTATAGCTACTAATCTGTGTTGTAATTTTACCTAGAGCTCATGATAGAGTGATTAACCAAAAATGTGTTCTTTGTGTCTTCACCGTACAATTTTACATGCTGATTTCCCCGTCCTAGGCGACCGTGAAGCTAATTAAAAACAAGGAGTTGTTTCTCTAGCTAGTTTTAAATCAGTATTTTTCTTTCATCATGTATGAATATAACAGGAAAATTAAAGTTTCTTCACTTGCTGACTAGCCGATGTTTAGATTGAAATTTTCTTAAACCTAGAAAAATGGGGCAGATTTTATGGCAGTTACAGGACCTTTACCTGATTCATAATGATGGCCTGCCAGTCTCTCATCTCCTCTGAGCTAAAATGTGAAGCATTGGAATACAAATATGTAAATTTGCCACATGTCTGGATTATGAATTGGTTCAGTTGATCTCCTGATTTTCTGTGAAAGATTTAGCAGGTAGAAAAGACCAAGTGTAGTAATCATCATGAGCCTGTAAGATTCTGATAGTTTTTATTGACTCATTATTTGAAAACTCCGGTATAAATTTTTTTAGTTGTATATTTGTTTGAAACCAGGATAAAATGAAGCAGAAGACTGGATTAACACACTAAATTAAATACATTTCAAAGTACCAGCATGCCACAACTAACCATAGTATATCAACCAATATATCATATAAGATCAAATTCAGTAAACATTGTCACTTTAGTATTCATTTTTCATTCTCCATTTACATGTTTCTTAAGCTTATATGCATTGCAATATAATCCGGGACGGACATTGAAGTCGTTTATGTTATTCCTAAGAGTTTTATTTAATCTTAAATGTAAAACATCAAATTATTTATTCCCGTGGGAGTTAATTTTTGCATTCCAATCCCTTTTTTCTTTCCCTTCTTTTTTTTATTTTGGCCTTATTTTGGCCTTAGTTAAATGTAATGATTTGCAAACAATTTCAAAAAAATTTTAAATATTTTTTAATTATTTATTATTAGTAGCTATGAAAACATATTTTAATTCATCCTAGAATTGTGAAGTGCCTTATAATAAAGGAATGGGAGAGTGAGTATTACGCATAAATATACAAGATTGAAATTAAATTAAGAAAGTTAAATAAGAGATTAAAGTTAAATTATATGAGAGACAAAGTAAGTGCAAATCAATCAAAGAAAGTAAACTGTAAATTATAAAAAAAAAAAAAGGCAATCAATCTAAGAGTTAACAGTGATCCAGTTACTAATCCCATTGGGTACATGTCTAAGCATAATTTGCTTTAGTGATGACATTGAGAAATGATAAAGCAAAAGCATAGTCTCTTTTGACCCCAATTGGAGAAAAAGACCAATCCGATCAGCCCATCAAATTCTGCTTTTGCTTTCTTTTTCTGAAATCTTAGAAAGATGTGAAGTTGATGAAGAGCCCTAGGCCACACGGTCTCTAATCTTCACTTTCCCCATTTTATTTCCTTTTTTTTTTAAATTCTAACGTTTGTTTTGGGAAATTTCCCTCCTGTCTACACTTTATGCTCAAATCATTTTGTGGGCATCTTGCTTTGAGGGATTCTCCTTTTTTTTTTTTCAATTTATACTCGTACAGATTTGGATTATATTAGGTACATCATCATTGTGTTAGTTGATATACAATTATAAAAATTGGTATTACAAAATTAGAACGTCTAATTTAATTGTTGAGAAATACTTACATACCTCAGAAGTTTTATATTATCTAAACTCTATCTAATAAAAATATAATAAATCATATTATTTTAATTTGCAGGTGACTAAGAAAAATTTGAGTTTATCATTTTGTTTTGGTTTTTTTTTTTCAAATTAAGATGTGTATTTAAAAAAACAAATTAAAATGTTGGACTTTTTCACCAGCCAACTAAATTCAAAATGATATGAGTTATTATGCTTTTATTGTACAGGATTTAGATGGTGTGACATTCCTATAATATATAAGTATT
Organism: Acacia concinna; assembly: GCA_037177275.1. Lineage (NCBI taxonomy): Eukaryota > Viridiplantae > Streptophyta > Magnoliopsida > Fabales > Fabaceae > Acacia > Acacia concinna. The sequence continues at coordinate 9,735,710 of JBAGKO010000005.1, read as the reverse complement.
TCTCTTATTTCTAAGGGAAATTAGGAAAAAGTCTCATAACTAAAAAATTTTATTGGTGAGAATTAACTAAATCACTTGCACTCTCTGTGTTCAAGATTTTGCATAGGAATTATACCTTTTTTTTTGGTAAAAATTATCAGGACTTTCTCTAATAAAATTTTTTATAGGAGACTTTTACCGAATTTCCTCTCGTTTTTTAAAAGAAAGACACAAGAAAAAAATATATATATCCCCTACATGTGCACATTCTAAATAAATTAATTACCGCAAAGACCCTAAAAACTATTTTGAAATTAAATTTTGGAATGAAATTACCTAAGTCAATCAAGGAGGTAAAATAGCAATGGATTTTTAAACGTGTTAGAGGTTATATATAATGAAGGATTAGAACAAATCTTTAAGCTAGATCAGGACGTAAGATACATATTCTCATTTTGTTTCCATCAATCCTACTAAAGAACGAAAGGAGTGGATTGAAAATTTTTTTTTACTGTTTTGGACCTTTTACAGTTCCTGGGTACTTATTAGATCAATCCAATTTATATAGGACTCTTTAAAAAAAATTGGATATATATAAAAGCAAGAGCCTTTTGTGATCATATATATGTTTGAACTTTGAAGACTGATGCAGCTGAAATGTACATTACTAGTCACGGGATGACTGTGAAAAGTCTCAGAAAAAGGCAACTGAATCCAAGCAACAGACAATCGTTCAGTATATTTAAAAGTTCTCGTCGTTTTGGTCACACTTATCTGCTTGTATAAAAACACTGTCCAGTATTTTGGTTCCTTCTCTATCTCACTTGTTTCATAAAATAAGAAGAGTCACTCCTCACAGGATTTATATTCAAATCTGATGAAGTTAGATGACTTGGATTTTTTGTCTGCTATTGCACGTGCCCATCATCATCATCATGCCTCCTTTAACTTTATATATACTTCTGAATTAAGACTGAAATTACTGTTAAACAAGATATCATCATTAAGTTAAAGATAAGATTGAAGAGTTCAAAAGTATCATATATACTCTCTTTATTATCATTAACTGCATAAAGAAAAAAGCTGTCTGATTATTCTTTTTTGGTTAGAATTTATGTGACAGGATTGCTAGCTAGCTATTCCAATCTAGCCGAAAGTGTTAAAGCATCAAACCGTTCATATTTGACAAAGGCAATACCAAACATGGGTTGAACCCAATAGAAGAAGAAGCTTTGACTCCTTAAGCAAGAGAAGCTTTGACTCCTTAAGTAAGAGATCTTGAGTTTGATCATGTAGAGGTAGAAATGTAGATTATGTATTTGGGAAAGCTGCCTAATTGGCCTTGATTATGTTTGAATATGATTGTTAGGTAGCCTTATTAAGAAAATGTTAATATCATTGTTGTTCTCCACTGTTTGATTAAATTTTAATTTTGGTCTCTATAATTTTAAATCTTTGATTTTTCCTCTATTATTTCGTAATAATGACTTGATATGAGTTTAAATACTACATGGACCAAAACCATAACTCGTCAAGGAGCTGTTTGACAACAACTAAAAACTCATTTAAGGAGCTTCTCAATTAAAAAAACAGTAACTTATTATAAGCTCCCGTATGTGAATTTCTTATAAGTAAATGGACTTTTTTAAACAACTTATTTTAAAAAGTTAATTTAAATAATTTATAGAAAAAAGTCACTTCTTCTACTCTAATAAATCACTTCTCCTACTCTTAGTAAGTCATTTTTCCTATCACAATCCAAATACAAGTCACTTCTAATAAATCGCAGAAGTCACTTAACTTATAAAATCACTTTTTATACCTTTAATCTAAATAGTCTCTAAAAACCATCGTTAGACTCGTAGATCAAATTTTTATAAAATTATAGGGATTAAAACTAACTATTTAAAATTAAATAAATCAAAATTAAAAATCAATGAGACTATAAGGACTCACAGCGTATTAACCCTGAAAAAAAGAGGCACAAGCAGTTCCCATAATAATAATTTAAAGAGGGGAAAAAAAGGACCCTCTACTTTATATCCGAGTTTCACAAAGCAACATTGTCTTTATATGTTCCCTCGCACCCACCTGCTCCTGTCATTTCAATAGCAAAAGCTTGGTTAGTGTATTTGTCTAAATGTACTTGGTTATACTTAATATATAGTTATATATATTCTCTTGGGTCATCTTCCTCGTTAAGTCACCAAAAAAAAAAACTTTTTTATATATACCCGGTACTGTATGTAGATCAATGCATATGGAATTTCTATTCACCTTACTTACCTATAGCTAAAGTCATGTGCTATAATAATATTCCCTCCATATACTTTTTGTCCCCATCGATGGTACACCATAATATCCAACTGCAAAAAAGAACTATAGCTTTGAAAATAATGTCTCAACAAGCATAAATACGGATCTCACATGATAAAGAGACAGGAAATAAGTGATAGTAGAGTTAAGAAGAAATTTTTCTGCAACTGATATTCAAACTTTGAACTTAGAAGCAGAGATGGAATTTTAACGTGAAATAAAATTGCAAGTTTATGATAATTAACCCCATGTCCTTGTCATAAAGATTTACTAACCATATACCTCGAAGTTTGGGAAATTTGATTCGGTTTAATGATGCTTTGAGACCAACGGGAAGAGAACCAGCTAAACAGACCCATAAAATGAAATTCATTCGAGGACATTAGATATGGACGAAATTTGATATACACGTCACACTAAAGGTTTCATTTTTATTTTCATTTAAACATTATTATATTAAAATGAGTCATGCATGAATGAATTCCCACTTATTGGATTCCTTTTTCAAGCCAAAAAAGAAAGTTAGGAAAAGGTGATTTCATATTTGAAGGCTTTATTCCCTAATGGCAAACACCATCCAAATAAACAAACCCACCAGGGTCCCCCCTCAATAATATTCTTGTAATCAAACTATTCACTAATAGTCATTCTCTTCTTTTAACTCCAAAGTGATCATTCATTCATTTGGTCCCTTTTTTCTCTATTCCCCATGCATTTCCTCATCCAGAAATAACACAGCTAAAAATACTTTCTTTCTTTTTTCATACTGACATACCATATTTCCCTTTGCTAGTGTCCTTCTTCCAGTGTCCCCCCCCCCCCCCCCTCTCTCTTTCTGTTTGGGGCTCTTCAAGTTCCAATGGAGATTTTTAAATGTTTCAATCTCCTTCTTGTTGCCACTTTTTCCATTTTCTTCTTGGCTGTTTCAGCAATGGACCCTTATTCTGATGCACTCCTGAGCCTGAAATCTGAACTTGTGGAAGATGAAGACAGTTTAAGTGACTGGATTGTGGTGCCTTCTGGAGGAAACTCAACTGGGAAATCCGTTGTTTGTTGTTCTTGGTCTGGAATCAAGTGTGATAACAGCTCAAAAACTGTAACTTTCATAGACCTGTCCATGAAGAAACTGGGAGGTGTAATGTCAGGGAAGCAATTCAGTGTCTTCACAAAGCTTGAATATCTCAACCTCAGCCATAATTTCTTCTCAGGGCAACTTCCTGTGGGTATTTTTAACCTCACCAGTCTAAGAAGCTTGGATATAAGCAGAAACAACTTTTCTGGTCAGTTCCCTGGTGGGATTTCCAGCCTTAAAAACTTGCTTGTACTTGATGCCTTTAGCAACAGCTTTTCAGGGCCGTTGCCTGCTGAACTTTCTGAACTTGAAAATCTCAAGGTCCTTAATCTTGCTGGGAGTTACTTCAAAGGACCAATCCCATCTGAATATGGTTCCTTTAGAAGCCTTGAGTTTCTTCATCTTGCAGGGAATCTTCTCTCTGGGAATCTGCCTCCAGAATTGGGTAATCTCAAAACAGTAACCCACATGGAAATTGGCTACAATTCTTACCAGGGTTTTATTCCATCTGAGTTAGGTAACATGAGTGAACTTAGGTATCTTGATATTGCTGGTGCAAATCTATCTGGCCCAATACCAATGCAACTCTCCAACCTCACCAATTTGCAGTCACTTTATCTGTTCAGAAACCAGCTCATGGGATCAATTCCAAGTGAGTTGAGCAATATCAAGTCACTCACAGATTTAGATCTTTCTGACAATTTCATTTCTGGGCCCATTCCTGAAAGCTTCTCAGGGTTGGAGAACCTGAGGCTTCTCAGTCTCATGTATAATGACATGAATGGCACTGTTCCTGAAGGGATTGCACAACTTCCAAACTTAGAAACTCTTCTTATTTGGAACAATGACTTCTCTGGGTCACTTCCACTGAGTTTGGGCAAGAACTCAAATCTCATGTGGGTGGATGTTTCCACAAACAATTTCGTAGGCGGTATACCACCAGACATTTGTATAAGAGGAGTACTATATAAGCTGATTCTGTTTTCAAACAGATTCTCAGGCAACGTCTCATCATCTCTCTCAAATTGTTCATCACTCGTTCGCCTTCGCTTGGAAGATAACTTGTTCACAGGGAATATCCCTTTGAAATTCAGACATCTTCCTGATATATCATATGTTGACCTATCCAGGAATAACTTTCTTGGTGGGATCCCTTCAGATATTTCCCAAGCTACCAACCTTACTTACTTCAATGTCTCCAATAATCCACTATTAGGAGGCACCATCCCTGCAAAAACATGGTCTTTGCCACTTCTGCAAAATTTTTCAGCCTCTTACTGTGGTATTTCAGGAAATCTTCCCCCATTTGAGTCCTGTAGATCAGTCTCTAGCATTGACCTTGATAGGAACAACTTGTTTGGAACGATCTCATTCACTATTTCAAATTGCAAAAATCTTGAGATCATTAAATTATGCAACAATAATTTATCTGGTCCTATACCTGATCAGCTTGCAAGCATCCCTGTCCTTGGTGCTGTAGACCTATCACACAATAACCTCAGTGGCCCTATACCTGAAAAGTTTGGCACTTCTTCAAGCTTACAACTTCTTAATGTGTCATTCAACTACATCTCTGGTCCAATTCCCAACGGAAAGTTATTCAGATTCATGGATACCAGTGCATTTGCTGGGAATCCAAAGCTATGTGGAGCACCTCTACAACCATGTTCTGATTCAGTAGGAATATTCGGAAGTAAAGGCACATGGAAACTTACAAGTGTAGTGCTATTGTGTGCAGGATTGCTTATATTCCTTGTCGCAGCAATAGCTTTTGGAATAGTTTATTTCAGGCGAGGTTTTAAAGGCCAGTGGAACATGATCTCATTTGTTGGGCTCCCTCAGTTCACAGCAAACGATGTTTTGACAAGCTTCAATACCACAGAATCAAGAGGAGTGGGAGCAAAACCATCACCATCAGTTTCAAAAGCTGTTCTGCCAACTGGAATAACAGTTTTGGTGAAGAAGATTGAGTGGGAAAAGAGGAACATTAAAGTGGTGTCAGAGTTCATAACGCGACTAGGAAATGCAAGGCACAAGAATTTGATCAGATTACTTGGGTTTTGCTACACCCAGAATCTAGCTTATATGTTATATGACTACTTACCCAATGGGAACTTGGCTGAGAAAATCGGGATGAAAAGAGATTGGGAAGCTAAATTCAGAATTGTGATGGGCATTGCCAAGGGACTTTACTTCCTTCACCATGACTGTTACCCTGCCATACCCCATGGAGACTTGAAGTCTAGCAATGTAGTATTTGATGAAAATATGGAACCCCACTTGGCAGAATTTGGCCTCAAGCATGTGTTGAAGCTGAGCAGAGGTTCATCTCCTACCACAACTTCTAGCTGGGAACCAGGTATGAAAAATAAGATCTTGTTCATTTATTGTTCAAGAGAAAATTTCACAGAACTTACAAACACAGCATCAATTTATTTTGATTAGACAATTACTCAAACACTTGCAAATCATTCCTTCAATATACTATGGAAAGAAAGCAGGCATAGCTAGTGAGCATGGTCTATTTTTTTGACAGCAGAATACAGTGAATCCATGAAAGAGGAATTCTACTCCGATGTCTACAAATTTGGGGAGATGATCCTGGAGATTTTAACTAATGGAAGGCTGACAAATGCAGAAGCTAGCATACACAGCAAACCAAGAGAGGTTCTTTTGAGAGAGATTTATGATGAAAATGATGTGAGTTCTGCCAGTTCATTGCAAGAGATCAAACTGGTTCTTGAAGTGGCCTTGCTTTGCACCAGAAGCAAGTCATCCGATCGCCCATCCATGGAAGATGCCTTAAAGCTTTTGTCAGGGTCAAAGCCTCCAGGAGATCACAAATATTAAGATACATATATTCTTGAGTAGATTTGGTTGATACAGCTGCCAATGGGAAATCGACATTCAATGGAATTCATCTCTCGTATGCCTAAATGTCCATTTCTCATTGGCTAACTAGACCAGATCTGCTTTAAAACTTCTCAAATATATATTTATATATATATATTCATTTTGAAACATAAGTTGAATGTGTGTAATTAAATGAGTTTGTAAGATGGATAATAGATATCATAATTACTTTTGTGTGCCACATGTTCACTGTATCTTTGGAGGAGTTCTTCATGCTGTTGCTGGGCTCAAACTTTGCTTGTTCTAAGAATTTGTTGAGCATCCAAGAGAAGCAAATTATAATTCAAGAAGCTATGGGGTTGCATGAATGACCCTATTACCTTCCTGAAGCAGAAGAATTCTTACTACATCTTTGATAGGAAAACAAATAGGCAGGGGTTAGGCTTTAGCTGAAAAAGGTCTCACCCTTTAACAGAAAGCGGCAATACAGAAGAAGAACGAAACAAAGCAAATAAAAGCCTACAGAAAAATTTACAAGAGTTCATAAGTGAAAATTATAAGTGCATATATGCATTTTAAGACTAATAATAAGTGTTATTGAACAACTTGACTATTGGCTTATTTGGGAAGGTCTTATTTGAGATAATAAGATCTTATTTGCGGAGTACGAGGTAAGTATGTGAGAGGAGTCTTTCTCGTACTGCGTAATAAAATCTTATTTTTATAAAATAAAACCTTCCCAAACAGAATTCATATCATACGAGGGCTTGATAGATAGACCAAACTGATTCCAAGAAAGAATAGCCATAGGCATATGGGCACCGAAATGATACCAATGAGTTTGTTCATGGTGGACCCAACTCGTGACCTTCATCACATGTCACTCACTCTCGTTTGATGAAAGAGACGACCTTTTGAAGCAAATCCTCAGCCTTACCTTCTCTGGGATTCCCAAGAATGTGAAAGCAATGCTCACAGCCCCAATTCTCCACAAGCTCAGCTTCACCGGCCCACCCACTTTTCTTCAACTCTCTCACATAATTCCTTCCTGCTTCAAACAAGTGATCCTTCTCTGCTGCAAACACCAGCACTCTCTCACACCCAAGTCTCTCCAGATCCTCTACGGCCGGTTTCATCCTCCTATCCTGCAGCCCTTCGTTCTCTGGACACATGTACAGCCACATGTGATCATCCACGGTGCCACCAAAAAACGGGTGCATTAGAACCGCCCCGACTATTTTCACGCCCGACAATTCCAATTTCCCCACCCGAGAGACCAACGTGTGGGTTATGTTGCCTCCTGCGCTATCGCCGGCGATGAACACTCGATCGAAGTCGGCGTGGTCGTTCAGCCACGACTCGGGTCCGGATCTACCCGAGTGGGACGCGATCCACTGGAGAGCGGCCCATGAGTCTTCGTAGCATGCGGGGATGGGTCGATCAGGGAATAAACCGTACTCCACGGAGACCGCGAGGACGTTTGCTTCGGCGACGACTGTGGCGACGTAGTTGTGGTACGTCCTGCTGAAGGCGGAATCCATGCAGTACCCTCCGCCGTGGATGTAGAGGAGGACAGGGAGTTTCCGGATCGAGTCGGTTATCTTGGGAAGGAAGATTCTGACGGAGACGGGAGGTTCGGCGGATACGATGGCGTCTTTGGATCGGACGCCGGTAATGGAGTCGTTGGAAGGTGGGATTTTCTCGGTGGGGGGTTGGCGGACAACGACTCTGCCGTCCTTGTATACACGGAAGAAGGGAAACTCGTGGGCTATCTGGTCGTCCCTTTCGGCCATTTTGATCAGGTTTGGCTAATACTAACAACAGCTTTGGTTCTGAAAGTGAAGTATCTCAGATTCTCAACTGCTTCGTTCCCCTGTCCTTTTACGAGGGGATGACGTCAGAGGGCGTTTAGGAAACCCAAACGTTTAAGAAAGCAAATGAAAAAATTTCTCTCACATATTTATTTTCTAATTCCCGTAAAAACCATTTTCAAAACCTAACCCCAACACCATGAAGTTGCGTGTTTCGCTGGCTATCAATTAGTCGCAATTCATCTGTTGGCTGATTTTTTTATATTTTATTACAAGGCTGAATTTTCAGTTGGGCATTGGAGTTGACTCCGAAACTATTAGTCTTTAATGTTTAATTTTTGTAAGTGAGATTTATTAAAATTAAGGTAAGAGAGGTTATTAGTTTAATTGGTTCCACAAGTGATGTTAAATTTAATTTTTTATCTGATTTAGGAGGTAGGCGGGAAGGTTAATTTTAAATTGACAAATGTGCCCTTGTATTTTTATTTTTATATTTATATTTTCTTCTCCTATATTTTTTTCTCCTTCTTATTTCTTACACAATTTTTATATTAGAATTATTTTTTAAAAAATTTATGAATCTAATAAAACTTGTTAGCTCAATTGTTTATGCAAAGAAAAAAAAAATACACACACACACTTTAAATGATATTTTTTAATTTAAAATTTTTGATCTCATTAATTTAAATGGGTTTTTTAAATTTATTACCTATCTAAAATATGAGATTAAAAAGGAGTTAGAGTGAATAACACATGATAATACCCTCCACTTCATCCATAAATATGACAATAACACTAATGTCAAATAATTATTAGAATATATAAAATGTTAACACTATCTCCGTTCCTATTTATAAAGTCCAGTTGACTTTTTTTAGAGAATTCTAGGAAAATCTTAAGAAAGCTAATTACATTATTTTAAGATATTAAAATTTATGTTTTTCTTTACATTATGTTGTTTGGCTTATGAACTAATATATAATGTAATAAAATATGATATATGATATGATTAAATAATGTAATTAGTTTTCTTAGGATTCTTTAAAAAAGTCAGTTGGGTCTTATAAATAGAAACAGAGGGAGTATATATATATATTAACATATGACTCTTTACCAAAAAAGAAAAACATATATGTGAAGAGAGTGGGTTTTTTTTTTTTTTTAAAAAAAAAAAATATATCAGGGACTGACGATATTATCGAGAGAAGGGTAAAAGGGGAAAAAGCCAGGGATGACACTGGAATTTATAAAAGTTGTAATGATCAATTTTATCCATAAATGAAAAAAGTTTCTCTCCCATCTAAAAAATCTCAAATGTAGAGGGTTGAGAAAGTGGGGGTGGGGAGCACTAGGGGGACAAATTTTTCACTCCTCTCACCTCTTCTCCTTCCAACAAAACAATATTATCTCTAGCCCTCATCAAACTTAAAAAAACTGTTAACCAAGTACACCCTAAAAATTTTAGGAAAATTATAAAATTCATGATATTTCAATAATTTTTTCAGAGAACTTAATTTAAATTTAAAGTTTAGATAATTAATTCATTAATTGTAAGATACACGTATTATTATTTGATATTTAATCATAAAATATATAATTTATTGTTTTTTTAAAAAATATATTGCTTTCAGTTATTTAGTTTTGAATACTAGAAGAAATGCTCAAATTTTTATTGAAAATACTTACTATTTATTTTTCTACATTTAAAATAGGGAAAATCCCAAAAAAGATACTCCAAATAGGGAAAAAACAGATCAGAACAACGAAATAAGAAAATTTCAAATAAATTACTTTTGTACTTTTTTCTTGTAATTACAAAAATGCCACTGGATTTTTAATAACATAAATATCTTAATTTAAAACAAGAATATCTCAATTAACAACAACATAAGCATTTAGGTATTATATATTTACGCTATGAATTGTTTGTATTATTGTTATTAATTGAGATACTTTTATTGTGAATTAAGATAATCATGTTATTTAAAATCCAGTGGCATTTTTGTAATTACAGAAAAAGCACAAAAGTGACTTATTTAGAATTTATCTATTTCGTTGCTTTGACATGTCTTTTCCTTATTTAGAGTGTCTTTTTTTCTAGATTTTCCCTTTAAAATATAGGGAATTAAAGCTGGATTTTTCTCGTTTCCTAACATTCTGAGAAAGAATTATAATATACTAGAAATATAATATAAATCACTTCAATTTGATTTAAACAAACACGGGCCCAAAAAAAAAAAAGGATTTAAGCATTGAGACAAAATACAAAATATTATTATTCATTATTATAATATTTAGGGTCAAGGTGCAAAAATAAACCCCCACAGACTTATAATAAAAGAAAGTACGTCTAACCCCATAAACTCTTGTTGTGTGCAAAATTACAACATATAAACAGTTAAAGGTTAAACATTTTTCACCAAGAGGCAATTTTATTTTGAAAGTTTTTTAGGAGGTAATTTTGCCCCAAAAGTTTCACAAGAAGAAGAAGAAGAAGAAGCAATTTTGCCCTTGTTGTTATCTCAATTATTTTTTACCGTTAGTTAACTAAATATGCCGAGTTGATAATCTACACGCCCTCCTTATTATTTTTGTTAAGAAGCAAATTTATCTTGAAAAGTTTTAAATCTAATTTTTAGAAAATGAAGTATATGACACATGGATTTTCCTGGACAAATTTGTACCTTAACAAAAAATAACTGAAATGACACGTGAATTGCTAGCTTAATATATTTACTTAACTAACAGTCAAAATTAATCGAGATAATGACAAGGGTGAAACTGTCCCTTGATGAAAACTTCTAAGGCAAAATTACCTTTTAATGTAACATTCAAAATAAAAGCAAAAATGGCATGTCCGTTAAAATGGGCCAACATCCATTACTTTTTGTAGTGTGATCCATACTATTGTTTTGAAACTACCAAAACACCCCTACTCAAAAATGATAAAAAGTATAAAAATACCTATAAACTTTTATTCAAAGTGCGTAAAACATCATATCCTTTTCAAAAGTGTAAAAATATTCATAAACATTTAAAATGGAGGTGAAAGTATTAAAGTACCCCCATTTTTTTAAAAAAACTTATCTATCTAACTATGCAAATTCTATGATATTGTTATAAACATGACGTAGAACTTTATACATCAAATTTAAAGTAATAGAGAATTATTATTAGCTACCTATTTATATATCACTTCTAGCATGCTTTATTAGAACTAAGAAAAATCTAATACTTTGCTAATTTTGTCTTTAAACTTCCTGGCTTTCTAATTTTACTCTTAATTAACATACAATCAATCTCAAGTAATTAGATGTGATAATGTATATTATGCTTGCTAGAGTCCATGCTATTAAATTTTCTATTTTTATTTTTTCAAAATTTTCTTAGGAAATTAACTTACAGTTAACACACTTGAATTTAACTTGGGGCTACTTTAGTATTTTCATCTCAATTTAAATCATTCATAGGAATTTTTTGCACCAATAAAAATAATATAACGTCTTGCACACTTTAGATAAAAGTTTATGTGTATATTTGCAACTTTATCATTTTTTAGTTGAGGGTATTTTGGTCCTTTCAGAAAAACAGCATAGGCCCCACTACAGAAACTAACGGACGTTAGCCCATTTTAATGGGGACATCATTTTTACTCTAGTTTTGAATGTTTATGGGCACCTTTACATTTAAGAAGAGTTTATGATCTTAAACACATTTTTTATATAAGTTGGTGGGTTGTTTTCCACAATAATCCATAAATTTATAAACAAAAGGTCTTGCCCTCTCCTGCAGCCCAGCAGCATCAGATGGTTTAAAATTATAATATATTACAATTTCAATCATTTAAAATTATCCAATTCACTCATAAAAAACAATTTATCCAATTGGAATATAATAATGTAGGACAATACTTATATGCAGTTTAACCAATTCACCTATGAGAAATTGACATCTGGATCTTTAAACACCTCATCATTAACGTCATTACTTGCGCCATCTTCATTTTTTATTTGCCAACTATTATCCAAACAACAAAACTTGAACCCATTTGTTAGTTCCAATGGCAAGCGTTATATGAACACCATCATTCTGTTTTGTTTCTTCAACTACTAGCTTCTTTACCATAGTAGATTCATCAAAAATAAAATTCATGATAAACATAATCTTCTTTGTCTCTGGACACCATAAACGATATCCTTTGACTCCAGAAGTGATTCCCATAAAGATAGCTTTCTTTGTTCTTGGATCCAATTTTGACTCTTTCACATGATAGTATAGAGTTGAGCCAAACACATGTAAAGAATCATATTTTGCAACAGGTTTTCCATACCATTGTTCCAACGGTGTTTTGCTTCCAATAGCAGCAAATGGTAGACGATTAATAAGATGGGACACATATGTTATTGCCTCAGCCCAAAACTCCTTGCCCAAGCCAGCAATGGACAGCATACACTAAATCTTCTCCAGCAAAGTCTGGTTCATGCGTTTTGCCACTCCATTTTGCTGAGGTGTATTTCTGACGGTAAAGTGTTTGACGATGCCATCATCTTCACAAACCTTCTGAAAAGGATCACTCCTATATTCTCCTTTGTTGTCAGTACGAAGACATTTGATCCTCTTCCCTATTTGTGTTTCTATCATCGCCTTCCATTTGAGAAAAATTCTCAAAACTTAATCCTTTGACTTCATCGTATACACCCAGACTCTCTAAGAGAAATCATCAACAACGGTTACAAAATAATGTTGTCCTCCCAATGAAGGAGTTTTAGAAGGACCCCAAACATTAGAGTGAACATAATTCAGAATACCTTTTGTATTGTAAATGATTGTACTAAACTTAACCCTTGTCTACTTTCCCTTTACACAATGCTCACAGAACTCCAAATTGGAATTCTTTAATCCTTTCAACAACCATTGATCTGACATAGTTTTTAAGGATTTTCCACCAATATGCCCTAAGCGCATGTGCCACAACTTAGTTGCTTCTATCTCCTTGTCACGACGAGATGTCACCACAGCTACCCCAATAACAATACTACCTTGATAGTGGTACGTGTTATTGTTCTTTCAAATCTCTTCATTACTACTAGTGCACCATAGAGTATCTTCATTACTCCATTTTCTATAGTGATTTTGAACCCCTTTAAATCTAGAGTTCCCATAGAAATTAGATTATTCTTCAAATCTGGTACATAACTGATGACTCCCCATATTTAGTTAAATTGAGATATATTTTGGTATATTTGGGGAGTCATAATTGCTAAATTAAAGGGATTTATTGGAGATTTTGTTAAGATATTGATTCGGTGCATTATTTAGGGGATTTTAAATTCTATAATTTTAGATTAAATAGAAATAGGTAAGATTAGGTAAAAGATTAAATGAATTTTAATAATATGAAAAAGAAAAAAAAAGAGTTCGAGTGTTTTATTTATTTATTTATTATTATTATTATAGGTGTATTTGCTCTATTCATTAAAGGAAACACGACAACAACGTTTAGAAGGGATTTGAAGACCTAAAAAGGGGAAGAAATAGAACGCGCAAATGGGGAGCAGTAGCCGCAATATTCATTCTTTTGGAGTACTGTTAATCATTTTCGGGAGGACGAGACTATAGCCAAATAAGAGAGAAATCACTCTTCTTCACTGGACCAGAGCAGAACGAGAACCAGTGTCAGGAAGGAGAGCGAGGTAGAGAGGAGTTAAAGCAATCAACGGCAATTGGAGTAAGGACGAAAGGAACTTTGATTTGCCGTCTCTATATTCTGATTCCCTTCTTCTTTGAACCAGAGCTGAATCAGAGGAAGAGTTCTTTAAGCTAGAGCTGAACTAGAGAAGGAACCATAGGTGACTGATCGCATTACAGATATGGACGGAGTGATGCCATTTGTAGCATTGTTCTCACCCTTTTCTTTTTATTTTTTGGAGGCGACAGCTTAAGGAAGAGGAAGCTAGGGAAGGAACTATTATTAGCTATGTTTTGTTCCTTGTCTCTTATATTTTCCTAAATATGAGTTTGGATTTTGAATTTATGTATGTGGCTGCAGATTGGAATTTTGTCCAATGATTATTAATTTTATTTTGCAACTTAGAGAAACTATGAACTTATTTAGTTGATTAGACTTTGTTTTTACTGATTAGTTATGTTTTAATGTTAATTTTGGTTATTTAATCTTGCTTATATTTTTATCTACTTAGTGCTTGATCACCATT
>JBAGKO010000005.1:9703425-9721364 GCA_037177275.1 Acacia concinna | reverse complement strand
AGAATTCTCTCTATAATTCACAACAAAAGTATATTAATTGACAAAAAGAATATTTCAATTCACCATTGGATTTTAATAATAAGAATATATTAATTCACAACAAGAATATCTCAATTAACATCAATAAAAACATTTAGGTACTACGTATTTCAACTTGTGAGTGGTTGTAAATTGAGATATTTTTATTATAAATTAGGATTAAAATCCAGTGACATTTTTATAATTTCAAAAAAAATACAAAATGACTGAATTGAAATTTTTAAATTTCATTGTTCTAAACTAGAATTTCTCTATTTCCTTTATTTTTTTTTAAGAATTCTCCCTATAATTTTTTCTTTTCATAATTTATTATTATTTGAGGTTTATCACAATTAGCCCTCTTGCTCTAGTCTAAACCCACCTCCATTGCCCATCGGTAATATTCTTTTTTTTTTTGTTAAGAACAGTATTCTCCTATGAGAAGCAAGTTTGCTTGAAAATTGAAATAACGTCAGAACCTTTCATATCAGATATTCAAATAATCAAATCTGGGTTTTAATATTCATATTGTTTGTGGCTCCAAAGTCCAAACTATCGATCCGGTGCAAAACAATTTGGCCCAAGAAAATTTAAGCAAGAAACTAAACTAGTGACACGTCAGGATAGCAACGGAAAAAGGCACGCACCTAGTCACGTGATCTACGATCGCCCTCGCAATTTCCCGCCAGAAAATTCCCGCCAAAATAGCCCATTCATACCTTGCCCCTCCAAATTCCCAATCTCAAGCATCCGAACCCTCATTTCAGAGACAGAGAGCACACGGAAGATCGAAGATGTCGGGCTGGGACGAGGGAGCCGTCTACTATAGCGACCAAGCTCACTCCTGGGACGACCGAGGTGGAGATGCTTCCACTGCGGCCGCCGACAACCATACGATCCTCCAGAAGTTAAAGGAGTTCATCCGAAACTTCGAGACTGACAAGAATGTATTCCCTTACAGAGAAAGCCTTGTCCATAATCCGAAGTTTCTTGTTGTTGACTTGGAAGATCTTGATGCCTTCGATTCTGATCTGCCTGCCAAACTTCGCTCCAACCCGGCTGATTACCTACCACTGGTACTTTATATGAAACTCTTTGCAACTTTGGAAGAAGCATGATCTCTAACTATACGCTGAATTTTCGTTAGTTTGATTTATTTTTTGATGTCTTTGGGTGTAGTTTGAGATGGCGGCCGCCCAGGTTTTGGTGAGTTTGAAGACGAAAGTGGCCGGGGATACTGGAGTTATGGAAGACCCAGTGACTGGGGATGTGCAGATTTTGCTCACTTCTAAGGAGGATCCAGTGTCAATGAGATCCCTCGGGGTTAGTGGCTTTCATTTTATTTTGTTGTGGGTTATCTGGATTTCTTGTACTGGAAATGACACGTCATATCTATGTTTATGACACTTGTTTGGAAGTGTGTTATTTTTCTTTTGCCCTAAAACTTGTAGATGATGGATGTGTGCCTAACGGATCATCCGGTTCTGTTGGATTATTCTGAGTTCTGACATTTAAGTACATCTATGATTGTTTTCCGTAGGCTCAATATATATCAAAGCTGGTTAAGATAGCTGGGATTACCATTGCTGCGTCGAAGACTAAGGCTAAGGCAACTTATGTCACCTTAATATGTAAGAATTGCAAAAAGGGGAAGCAAGTTCCATGTCGGCCAGGACTTGGAGGGGCGATTGTCCCTCGTTCATGTGATCATATTCCTCAGGTTTATTTCATAATTTATATATAATACATTGTTGGGTTTTCTTCCCTTCTTTTTTTTTTTGGTTCTTTCCTCTTCCCATTTTTATCCCTACCTTTTCCCTTGATATTTATTCTAAAATACTTACTGTCATGTAGCCTGGAGAAGAACAATGCCCAATGGATCCCTGGCTTGTGGTTCCTGATAAGAGCAAGTATGTTGACCAACAAACCTTGAAACTACAAGAAAACCCTGAGGTACATTATATGAACTTGAGCAATAAAAGGTTTGTTCCTAAACGAAATGATAATCATATTGATGCATTGTATTACTGTTATTGAAGGATGTTCCTACTGGGGAGCTTCCCAGAAACATGCTTCTCTCTGTTGATCGCCATCTTGTTCAAACAGTGGTACCTGGCTCAAGATTGACAATCATAGGAATCTATAGTATCTATCAAGCTTCCAATTCCTCTGCAGCGTGAGGCTCATTTAACTACTGTTTGTGATCCTATTGCTTATTCGTTCTTCCATAATAAAACACCTGAGAATTGTTTTAATGATCTGTATGCAGCCAGAAAGGAGCTGTTGCAGTTAGACAGCCTTACATTAGGGTTGTTGGAATGGAACAAGCAAATGAGGCCAGCTCTCGAGGTCCAGCTGCATTCACACAAGAGGAGGTTGGCTTTGAAACATTAAGGATTGGCTGCATCTTCATTGATTTATACATTTTAGATTGTCTTGAATTTTGCTTTGGAAATGATTCTGGTACCATTAACGGAATTGTTTTGCAGATAGAAGAATTTAAAAAATTTGCTGCCGAACCTGATACGTACAAAAATATATGTGCCAAGATTGCGCCCTCCATATTTGGTCATGATGACGTCAAAAAGGCTGTGGCGTGTCTTCTCTTTGGAGGGTCAAGAAAGGTATAATCATTTCTTGTTTTACCTTTACTCACCTCCATTCCATCCGTGGTTCCCTGTTAGTTGATATTATAGATACTTCTTTTCAAACAGAACTTGCCGGATGGGGTGAAGTTAAGAGGTGATATCAACGTATTACTTCTTGGGGATCCATCAACTGCTAAGTCACAGGTTAGAATTTCATGTTGTTTCATAATGTTTGTCTTGAACCTGCTGGCTTGGATTGGGAACTGAGTGGGAGGTCAGATGGGGGGGAGACAACACATTTCATTTAGTGAAAGTTTTAACTGAAAAACAAATAATATTCCACTGTCCATTGATTGAATGTTCAGTTGTCATTAATGGGGTGGGTGTCTTTAAAGAGTAAAATGTTTAGTATTTTCTTTGTGATGTTAGCTGTTGTAGAAAAAGATATACTGGTACCTGGATTAAAAATGGAAATGAAAAATCTAGCAACTAGAATAATTGATCAATTGAGTGTTGACATTATAACCTGTATTGCTTTCCAAAAGGTCCTGATATAAGACAATTTCCTTGTACAGTTTCTCAAGTTTGTTGAAAAGACTGCTCCTGTTGCTGTTTATACTTCCGGAAAAGGATCATCAGCCGCAGGTCTCACAGCTTCTGTAATTCGAGATAGCAGCTCTGTACGTTCCTCACTTTCTTCATTTTTCATAGGGTAGCTCTTTTCTAACATTTGCTTCAGGTTAATGTTGGGTATATTTTGATTTGTTTGTTTGTTTGAGCTTTCATGGTTCAAAAAGTCTCTGATTCTTTTTTATGCAATTCAGCGAGAGTTCTATCTTGAAGGAGGGGCCATGGTCTTGGCAGATGGAGGTGTTGTCTGCATTGATGAGTTTGATAAGATGAGACCTGAGGATAGGTATGTTAGGTTTCCTTTTGTTGTCTTTTTTGCCACAGTTGTATACTAGGTTTCATTTTGGCTCATACTGCAATTCGTCATGCTGGGAAATAATATGTATATACAACTTATGTGATGTAGGGTTGCCATTCATGAAGCTATGGAACAGCAAACTATATCCATAGCAAAAGCAGGAATAACAACTGTTCTTAACTCGAGAACTTCTGTACTTGCCGCTGCTAACCCTCCATCAGGACGTTATGATGACCTCAAGGTCTATTGCCATATATCTTTTTTCAGTTTTTGAAAGGCATAATTTTAAGTCTAGAGGCTAATAATTTTCCTAAATATTCTTCCAGACTGCACAGGATAACATTGATCTACAAACAACCATTCTTTCTAGGTTCGATTTAATATTCATTGTGAAAGACATCAGAATGTATAGTCAAGACAAGGTAACTTTGTGGTTTGAATATTTTGGTCAATTTCTTAGCTAGGAAAAGTCATGAACTATTGGATGATTTTGTCAAATCTTTGGTCATTCCCCACCTTTTCTCATAAGAAGAGGTATGGTGACAAATGCCTTCTGATCTGTTTGCAATGTTTTCTTCTTTGTGACGGGCGGATTACAGTTTTACTCCCAAAAAAAAAAATATTTCGGTCACTATCACATCTCTGATCATCATTCATTGAAGGAATGTGATATCAAATTTAATCTTGACCTACAATGTAACAAATTTATGTTTTGAGCAGCGCTGGAGTTTTCTGCATGTTATAACAGAGGAATTATTTTTATTACTAATCAAAAGATTGGATTGCTTGTTTCATGACTCAATATTCATTTATTCCGTGGCCAATGGTTGATTAATATATCTGTTTTACAGGTCATAGCTAGTCATATTATTAAGGTTCATGCATCAGCTACCACAACTACTAGTGAAAGTAGGGTTTCTAAAGAACAGAACTGGCTCAAGAGGTATGCCGTGTTCATAAGCTGATTCAAAAATTCTTCAAGAGATCCTTTGTCAAGTTTTATTGAGGATGACTTGTCTGTTAATTCTATAGGTATCTGCAATATTGTCGAACCGAATGTCACCCTCGTCTGTCAGAATCTGCAGCAACATTACTACAGAACAATTATGTCAAAATCAGACAGGTTAGCTACTTGTATCATTTTTCTTTTGGGTATATCTGTAAGTTAACTAAGCTACTGTGGTTCCTCTTATCACTGATTAGACGTGATGACTCCACATTTATCAGAGAATGAGAATTTCTTTTATTTTTCCTAATAGGACATGAGGAGGCAGGCAAATGAAACTGGAGAATCTGCCGCAATACCAATTACTGTAAGGCAGCTGGAAGCTATTGTTAGATTGAGTGAGGCACTTGCGAAAATGAAGCTGTAAGTACTATTGTCATTCCAAACTAGATTTGATATCTGGTTTCAGAATTCTATCTGGCGGCACTTCATAGAATGCTAGCTGTCTATCAGATTATAGGATGTTTACATGTTTTGCAAGAAACATGTACGGACATAATGTTATGCATAATTTCATCCAAATTTGTCCCGTAGGCTTTAGTGCTCACTCAGCAGTTAAAGAACTTGTATTTTACAGTTAACCTATTCTGAAATGCTTAGTAGATATGATCATTGAGCTCACTTTACTTGACAAGTGCCTTTCTTGGAATTTATTAGATAAAGGATTCAGATGGTACAATATTTTACATGAAGCCAAGTGTTAGTAGAGTTTGAAGTTCTACTTAGACCTTTTGGGTTGGAAGATAGATTCATGTTCTTTTCCCTTTTTAAGTGGGTTTTGTTTATCCTTTCTATTGCACATGCATCTTTCTAATGGTTAGTAATTTGTTCATGAACTTCAATATCAGATCTCATGTTGCCACCGAGGAGAATGTGCAAGAGGCTATAAGGCTTTTTACCGTTTCTACAATGGATGCAGCCAAGTCTGGAATAGCCCAACAAGTAAATCTTACACCAGATATGGCAAATGAAATAAAGGTTTGTCTTGTGGTGCGACAATCTTCTCATTATTTATCCAAGAGCTTCACTTATTAAAGGTTAATTGTTCTCACCATGCGCAGCAAGCCGAAATCCAGATAAAGAGAAGAATTGGGATTGGAAACCACTTATCAGAAAGAAGGTTGATTGATGATCTCGTTAGAATGGGATTGAATGACTCTATTGTAAGTAACCCCCTCAGCTCAAGAGACATTCCCTTTAGTTTCCATTTCAAAAGTGACCGTGCTCTTTAGGTGGACCAGATTAAAAATTATAGCGGCAAACATCATCTCTTACATTTCTGGAGTCTAGTGTTTATGATATTATATAATTCCTCTGGTATTAAAATAAGATAGAATTGACTTTTTCAAAAGAAATTAATGAAATTAAATAAATTATTTAATCATATCATATGTTATGTATTAAATAAAAAACTTAAAGTCAACTCTCTTACATTTTACAACAGAGTAGATTTTATATGTTTTTGTTATTTATTTGACCAAGTCTCCTACTTATTTTCTATGTTGTTGGTCTGTGACATAGTGAATTTGCATTTGACAGGTGAGAAGAGCTCTAATAATCATGCACCAGAGAGATGAAGTAGAGTACAAGAGAGAGAGGCGTGTTGTATTCAGGAAAGCATAATTTGTCAATTTTCCCTTTCCTTTGTAATGTTATTGACAACTGACAAGTGACTTCATATTATTGTAATAGTTTGTCATCATAGATATATCATTAATTTTTCGAAAATATGGGAGGATGCTAATTTCAAACAACTACCTTTGGTGCTGTTCACTGTAATGATCAACCAGATTCATGCGATGATCATGTTAATACACTTTATCCAATTAAACAGGTAAAAATTTTGAACTTGTTGGATCAGCCACTAATCTCTATCATTAGGATATTCTTTTTTTTCAACATATAATTAAGATGTTCTATCATGAACTTGTGGGATGTACTATCTGTATCAAACTGGTGGCCAATTTTTCGGTTAAACAAAAGAGAAAATGCGATAATGATTATCAGATATGTAAATAATTTTGCCGCAGAAAAATAAGCAAAGATAATGTGTAAAAAAGGTAAAGAAAATAAAATAATAAGGATGTGGCAATTGATTTCATTGAAAAACGACATGACTTAACTAAATTATTCAACTTATTTGAATTTTTAGAGGGAAAAAAAAGTAACTAATTCTTATTATAAGGTGTAGTAATTTTTGTAATTAAATACTCCTTCCTCTATGTATAAAATCCCTCCTTCTCAAGTGTGTCCTTATATTTATAAGAGCTCTTCTATTAAATGGGTTTGTCTTCTTCATAAAGTTATATTTAATTTAATATGAATAATAAGTGGTTTTTTTTTTTACCTATTTTGCCATCATTTTGTCACATTTGTAACTTATTTACATTATTTTCTCTCTTTTTTTCATTTTTCATCATTACTCTTTCACTCCAATATTCTTATTCATTAATAAATAGGTGTATCCTAGAAGTTGAAAATAGTTTGATCTACAGTATATAGGCATTTCAAAAATAATTAATGCTTATTTATAAGTTTTGTTCTTATAATTAATTATCATTTTCAATTTGTTCATTTATTAAAATTTTAAGCACATTTTTTTAATAAGGGTAAAAGTGACAAAAAAAGTTATAATTTAGAACATGTTAAATGAGTTAACTAACGTTTCTTGTTTCCATGATATTAGTAGTATAATTCTTATATATTTATCATTTATAATGGTTTTTCAAATCTCACCACTCAGTTGAAAAGAGTTTTATGCATAGCTGAGAGGAACAGAAGAGGTATGTTAGGATAGGAAGAAAAGTTAGGAGGAAGGAGAATAAGGGAAGAGAAAATGATGAGAAATGAAAAGTAGAGAGACTATTATCTCTCTCCATGCTTGCTTTGATGAGTGAAAGAAAATGGGAGGAAAGAAAATGGGCAAATATTTAATGACTAAAATACCCTTATCCATATATATAATCAAACACAATTTTTTAAAAAAATCAATTGTACAAAATTAATAAAACAAATATTTTAAATATTATTTATTTGTTTTTTAATAGTATGGTTTGTGTGAGGGCAGTTTTTTCTGATTGGATTAAGGTGTTAAAGGTATAAAGTTTAAGCTAATACGATGCAAGTTTGGGCAAGGAAAAAAAATCCTAGAAGTAAACTTGTGAGTTTTTTGCCCCGTTAAAACTTGCCCAAATTGGGCTCATAATGTGTACGAGCTGCCCATACCTATTTATGTAAAATGTTGCAAGGAACAGGTTCACCTGTGGGGCACCCATTCTCGCCTTGTTATATATATATACATATGTGTGTGTGTACCTATATATATGTATACATATACACACACATATATATACATATATATACATTAAACAACCAAAAGGCCAAAACCCCAATCGTCCAACCCAATTACCCAACCCTCCCTAACCATAATCTTCCTCTCCCATTCGTGCAAGCAGCTCCCTCTTTAGTCTTCAGAGTTTAGATAGAGAACCAAAGTCAGAACAACTCCTTCTTTGCGGCTTCGTTCTCCCTTGCCATTCCATTTCTGTTCGAGCTCAGGTCCTCTGGCTCCTTCTTTGCTTCTTCATTCCATCTTCATCTTTCCAATCTCCTTGTCCCTTCCTTCAATCGGTCCCCTCTCTTCATTTTGTTTGAGAAGTGAGAAGGAAATTGGTCCTCTACTCCTCTTCATCTCATCAGTCAATAGGTCGACAACCATGGGATTGGGACCATCGTGTCTTGCTAATGCAGCAGCATCTTGTGTCTCGACTATTAACCCCTCCCTTGTCCATTCATTCAACTCTTCAAGCCTTGTTTGACAACTCTTAGCCTCCTGTTTCTATCTCTTACTCTCTTTATCTTCCGCAAATCAATGCGGTCGACTGGACATGGTGTAATGGTGTTCAACAGCTCCCCTCATTTGCCTTTTCTGTCTATAAGTTTTGTACTATAGTTAAAAAAACATAGACCGGACTTATTAAACCACTAGCCGAGTCGCTCAACTGACTCGGCCAACCTAGCAAGTCGCCCGGGTCTGCCAAGTCACTTTTTTCTTAAAAAAACTTTAAAATAACACCGTTTTGAGGAATTTTTCAGAGGAAAAAAAAAAAGAACATTGGGTTGGGTTTGGCCCATAACCCCACTTGGACTATCATCCCCCTAACCCTAATCACCATCTTTGTCTCCCACCCACCCTCGAGCTTGATAGTCAACACAGTCACAGACACAAGCTCATTAGCTCACACCTCACAGACATTAGCACTCACTCACACACTTACACACTCACACTCACAGTCACAAAACTCACATACACTGACATTGTCACACACTCACCAGTTGACGGCAAACGGCGGCGAAAAGTCACACACACTCACTCACACACTCGCACTAGCACTTACACACTCACTCATAGTTGCAGAAGTTCAGACACACTCACACACTCAATCACACTAACTAGGGAATGGCGGACGGCTACTGGCAAGTTGACAACGGGGCAAGGCAAAGTGAGAACTCAAGCGAAACGACAAGCGAAAGGTGATCTCTTGAATTTCTGTTTGGTTTTCGTTTTAAGTTGTAATTTTTCCATTTTAGATTCTATTTGACGATCTCTGGAATTTCTATTAAGGTTGGATTCCCTTTGTGCTGATTATGTCAAACGAGTTGTTTTGAAAATGGATATGGATTGATTACTGATTAGTATCATATTTTGTGATCTCTCGTCTATGTTATCTCTCGTTCTCTCATCTCTGAAAGTGAAAATGGATATGGATATGGATTGATTGAAAATGGATATGGATTGATTATGTAATTATGTTATCTCTCATCTCTGTTATTGCCTTATTAGACTTATTGCTTCAAATGTGATATGTGATATGTGATCTGTGATATTGCTTCTGATTATGAATATTGCTTCAAATATGATACTGCTTCTTATTCAGAATATTACTAAAGCAAAGTGGCATTCTAATGTTTGTTAATGAGAGGCATTTTAGTCACAACCAAAAATAAAATTTGTGCAACTGTTAGAGTCTATTTGAAGTTTGGCCTCTTAAACTTAAAATATAGGTTCATAAGTTTTGTTCTTTATTTATTCCTTTTATTTTTATTTACACTCTTAATATATGATTTATTAAACAGGTTATGAATTGATATATGATTTATTTGTAGTCTGATTAATTACCAATGTAAATTGATATCTGAATTATTTGTGCTTATATATTAGAATGGATATAATAAGTTCAGGAAATGAGAATATCACTCTTAGTCCTAATACCCAACCTCTCACTTCCAATTTGAGTGTCAATCCTGGAATAATTAGAAAAAGTTATAAATATTCTAGGAGGCTCTTATACAAATTTCAGAATTTTTCCTCTAAAATTTTTTTATCATAATTTGGGAGTTGTAGGTGGTAAAAAATTTTGAAATTTTTATGAAAGCCTCCTGGAATATTTAAAAAATTTCCTCTACTGATTATAGCTCTTTACTCATTCTAAATTCCTCATCTAATAAATTAAAAATATCATAATATTATAGTTAATGGTTTTAAACAGTACTTTAACGCTTCACACATTTTTTTAAAGTTCATGGTTATTTTACACCCAAAAATAATTTATAGTTATTTTTGCACTTCTAACTTCATAACTATTTTAACACCTTAACCCTACTTATATTGCCTTGTAATCATTTTATTATTATAAAAAAAAAAAAAAGCAAAGGAAAATATTTTTAATTTTTCCTTCCCCATTTACCACCTCACTTTTCTTTCCTCCCTACCTTCTCTCCATCGGGGATTGGAACTATCAGCACTCGCTATGCAAATTTTCGCGCGTTCGGATTGGTGGCTTCTTGGCGGGCTCCTGTGGCATGAGTAAAACGGGGCGTTTGGTGAATATGCGAAACGACGTCGTTTCGACGCCAGGGAGAGGACAGGCACGGGAATGGCCATGGAGAGAATCCGAACGCAATTTTCGCGGTTGACGGTGTTGCTCCAAAGAGCGTGGCAGAGGAGCGAAACACCGTCAACGTGAAATCCTCGAATGTGGGGCCGAACCCTAATACGGCGATGTCGATATCCTATTCAGTTGCTCCGACAATAAGTATTCGCTATGCTTTTCCTTCTCGTAAAATAACTGCTTCTCCAGTTCACTCTCTCTGTACTCAAACTCAACCGTCTCTCAGGTCTCCTTCACTATTTGCTGAGCCTTTCCAGTTTCCCTTCATTCTTTTCCAATACCTTCCCATTCATCGCATGTAACGTTCTTGTTCATTCAGGTGCGCTGTACTTGGAGCTGGATTTGCAGGACTCTCGGCAGTTTGGCATTTGTTAAAGGTACTCGTCCTTTTCTCTCGGAATTTAATTTACCATTTTTCCCTAGCTTACAACTTCTAATCTTCAACTTGAAGTGACTTTTCACACCTTGCGACTAATGTGTGCTTGGATTTGCTTATAGTGAGTTTGTGGGCACTAGCACAAAGCCACGGATAGTATATAAGGGCGCAAAAGAACAGAAGAGTTTGCGATTCGGGAAAAATAGGCTTGTCAAAGGCTTTAACTTGTTAAATAAACGATTTCATCATTTAATACAGCAAGCTGAGCTTGAAAATTAACCATGAGAATCTCAAAACTTAGCTCCACTAATTAGAATAATGCCCTTCTAACTTATATGTTACAATTCATTCCTGATAAATTATTTTTCTTTGGCAGTTATGTAACATAATATGATTTTAATTTTCTTTACTCATTTCTTTTGAAACTATTCTTTGCAGAATAGTGCTAAGAGATTGGATCTGAAAGTTGATTTGTATGATGAAGTGGGCATTGGGGGTGGTGCTTCTGGGATTTCTGGAGGTCTCCTTCACCCTTATTCCCCAAAAGGTTTCTGCTATCTTCTCGAAACACATCTAATCTAGGCGTAATGGATTGCTATCCTTTCATATGTCTTCCATGTTGCTTACACTTTCAAATTTATTAATGGATCACTGCAGTCAAGCTTCTCTGGGAGGGTGCTCAGTGTTGGAATGAGAGTATTAATCTTTTGAAAATTGCTGAAGAAGTCACCGATTCCAGAAAATACAAAGTCGGAGAATCTCCAGAAAATATGGAAACTTTTGTTGGTCAAAAAAGGTTTCCCCCCTTCCTTCAAAATATTGAGGAATTGATTTAACTGAACCCTTCTAAGCTACATTTTCCCTGAACTTGAACATCTCCCTATGCTATTTGCCTGTGAAATACTGTTTTTGACTTCTTACCCCCCAAAAAAAAAAAACATTTGGCAGCGCTCACTTATGTTTTTTTTATGGTTTAGTTATCAGCATTCAGCAACAGTTTCGAAGGCTCTTGATCCATACTACCTTTTAAAAAAGCAAAAAAAAAGAATGAAACCTGTTTTTGGAACATGATGATGATCACAAATAATAAAAGCATACATAAAAGATGGTAAATTTGCATCTATTTTGTGCTGCATCTGTTCCCTAAGTCTTAGATTTGCTTTCCTTTTTCTGATGAAATCAGCTGAATTCAGGGGCATCCTAAGACCAGCAATGGACATGAAGAATTTGACCAGACTGAATGATGTAATCTCTCTAGTCCAATAAATTCTGGAATCTTGATTATTGGACGTTAGTTCCTATGTAATAATCTGCTTCTTTATGTTGTTAGAATGTCCAGACTTGCCTTCCTAGTTGCAAAGTAGAAACTCTTAACACAGAAGAGGTCCAAAATCTTGCTCCTGGCATACGTCTCCCACTGGGCACAGCTTTCTTTATGCCTGAAGCTTTTAATATACATTCCCAAAACTATCTTCAGGTCTATACAAGTAATTCAACAAGAGTTTCAATTGTTAAAGGTCCTTTATCCTTATTCAAAGACATTTATTTTGTGTTACGTTTATTGTAAATATTCCATCAGGCACTCTTCCGGGCATGTGAAAATCTAGTGAAAGAATCTTCTGCTCTTGGTTTTGGACATAGACAACTCATTTTTCAAAAGAGATCTGTATCTGAACTACTTGAGTTCGAAGGTGATTGCTCAGTCTAATACACATGTACCTTTATCTGTTTATGGGTTCACTCATGATTATATGTAAGAGGAAGCTTGAATTTGAAACTTTATGTTTCCATTGTTCAAAAGTCCAACCAAATTCCATTTTATGTTTCAGAGGAGTATGATGCAGTCATCATATGTCTAGGTGCCAAAGTTAACATGCTTCCTGAAATCTCTGGTAGGCTTCCTTTGAGAACATGTAGAGGCGTTATTTTGCACATGGAGCTTCCTGATGGTATAGGGTAAAAGTCTGCCTTTCATTTAACCTCAATTGAAATGCGCTCTATGTAGAACTTTGTGCACATTGCAATTCTTGATTTTCTATTTTTTAATCACAATTTCAAATTTAACAAGATATACAACTTGTGTCAAGCATACGACGAAATTGTGTGAAACACAAGGTGATATTTCACGTTGTTGTTTCATGTTATTGTCAATGTTCATACCTGGTTACTACTTGTGGATGCTTATCACTCTTTCCTGTATAAAACATATAATTGAACTATTTTCTGGCTTTTACTAGCAGAGAAGGATATCCAGACCTTGGCCCATCTATATTGTCAGATGCATGGATTGCCGTTCAGGGACCTCGGAGTCTACACGTAGGATCGACGTGGGAGTGGAAATCCCAAAATTCATTGCCGAATGTCGCGGCTGATGAAGCTTCAAAAGCTCTCGGAGAGCTTCTGCCCAAGGCATCAACTATCTATCCTGGAATAAAGGATTGGGTTTACAGTGGAGCAAGAGCTGGTCTGCGAGCTATGCCTCCACTAACTTCACTTGGATCACTGCCTCTTTTGGGTTGCATTAATGATTTAATAGGCAAAAATCAAACTTGTAAGTATTGGTTATTTGGAGGTTTAGGCTCCAGGGGATTGTTATATCATGGTTGGCTAGGGAATATAATATCTCAGGCTGTACTTTCATGTAATGAACAAGTAATTCCATCTGAATTGCGTTCTTGGAAGAACACTAAGCTTTAGTGCGTTACAATTATTTGCCCCTTACTATTATTTCGCTAATACAGTGATGATTATACATTGCAAACGCCTTTTAGTGCTTGGGATCTTTAGTTCTATTGCTAAGAATTTAAATACCATGTATATGAA
Organism: Acacia concinna; assembly: GCA_037177275.1. NCBI lineage: Eukaryota > Viridiplantae > Streptophyta > Magnoliopsida > Fabales > Fabaceae > Acacia > Acacia concinna. The sequence continues at coordinate 9,707,674 of JBAGKO010000005.1, read as the reverse complement.
CGATTGACTCATTAGACTACGTACAATATATGAGGAAAATGTGTCTAGTTAGTTAATATATGAACATCAAATGATTGTCTGAACTGAATAACCTCTATATATGACAAATTAACTTAAAAAGTGAACTCTATTTGTTAGAATGACAACAGTGATGTCAACTAAGTGACTATCAAAATCAAAGTAAAACAAAATAATTATGATTTCGGCTACGAGAATTACAAGAATAATGGCTTTGATAGTGATGATAAAATTGATGTCAATTAGACAATTACTTGTGTAATTATCATCATAATCACTACCACCATCATTAAGCAGACAAAGGAACAGATTGACTCACATAACAACACTATCTTGTGTTCAGAGTTCAGACGATATAACAAGCCTCGTACAAGGAACCACTCTAGAGACCCAAACGAGCATTCCGTTTAATTGTATACGAGTGCATACATAATTACAAGATTCTCTTAGGATGATTTCCACACATAAACCTGTCCCCCACTGGTAGCTCCTGCAAGAGTCCCAATCTCAAAGGGGTGAGCATCAAACCTGCAAGGAATGGCAGATATGTGTGGGCTCTGTAGAGTCGTTACAATTTTCTTGTGAACAGGGGAGATAACGTCAACTCCTCTTTTCATATTGCCAACGAAGATATAGGAATCATCCCAACCCCATATTCCTCTGCGTTCACAAAAGAAAAGCTCATCAATATCAATTCCAGATCTTCACCATACGTATAGATATAGAAATGATGTTTTGGTATGAAGAAGTTAGTGATCCATACAAAGGGCTAATGCTGATCGCGCAAGTCTCTTTTGACGTTTGGACTCAGCTCATTTTGATTGGAAGTTAGGCATGTAATTTAACAAAAGCATAACAAAGCGGCCTTTGAAACTTCCCCAAAAGCCATACCTGAAGCTAGAAAGCCATCTGCCAGTCTGATTGAAGTGGAACATAGTCGATGCATTCTCAAAGTTAGCTCCATCGTATATACCAATTGTGTCGTCCAAGCTACATTGAGAGAAAGAGTATTAGAAGTTAAAACAAACCCAATTAAAATCATAACTAAGAGAATCCAAGTCAAAAACAGGTATCCATTTACTGCAGCATTAACTACATGCTTTAATGCTATAGAAGGACAAAAAGAGCCTGATATGCCAAATTGGCTAAAGGAGATTCTCCTTCTTGCTTGCCATGCTTATTTTGAAAAGCTCAGTGGAAATATAATATATTGATCGTGACAATTAGTCCAACCAGATGAGCATCCAAATATTAAGTGAACGATGGTATATTCACTGAGCACTCGAGTAAAGTATAGACTTAAGCTTTGTCTTGTGCACTTTCAAAATTGAAAATACTAATTACCCAAAGCGGAACAAGTTCCATACCTTGTAGTTGCCAAAGAACGCCCAGAAGGGGAGAAGTAAGCAGCATGCACAGCCCTTTGGTGAGTAAATGTCCTCAGGGCACTCGGCTTAGACTTCTTAGTATATCTCAAATCCCAGGCGCAGGCAGTTCCATCAGAGGAACTAGTTGCCATAATGTGAAGGTTTTCTGGGTTGAAATCTATAGTATTAATCCTACTATCATGCAAAACCCATTGGGATAAACATTTCCCAATCCTGCTGTCCCAAATGGTCAAACCTCCACGACCTTCGCCAAAATATAGGCAGTTTGTATCATTGTTTGGCTGTGAAAGAGAGTATAACGTTTCATCACTGTTAAACACCAGGTCAAAAACCTCCTTTTCCGCATCCATCAGGCGAACCAATCCATCATAGCAACTTGTGTAAATCTGCATTGACCCGTAATATCAAAACAAATTTAAATTGACAAAATAAGTGGCAGCCACGAACAGGTAAAAATTTGCCTGATTGAATTTCTGGTTAAATCCCGAGCAGATAAACAAATTTCAACAAGAAAAACGTGTTGGACAGGTGTAGAATTGGCTTCAATCAAATTCAATTACAAGCTGAGAAAACAGGTGATTCAGGACAGTATTTGGTCAATATTACATCCATAATCATGCCAAAAGATGCACAAAGTATTAAATTAGTTATCCTTCTCAATTGGCTTATATGCTTTGGGAGAATCTGCGTCTCAGACATCTCTAGTAAATTTATCCGCTTAACTGTTAAACACCCATCTTTCCAGGCAAGTCATTTAACAACCAGTGTCAAAAGATGAATATAAGATCAGGAAGGAAAATACTACTATGTTCTTCGAAGCCCATATTGATATTAGTGAACAAGAACTTCACAAACAATGAGCAAGTGTTCCGACACCAAGTTGCCACATACCTTCGACAAGCAATGTCTTTGAACCAAAATCCCAGAAATGGCGGCTGGATGGGGGTGGTATAAATGAACTTCATTTCCTTCATTATTGCTAGAATCACAATCCCAGAATCCAAGATTTCCGAATTTATCACCTGCCACGATCATCTTCACATTGCATGAAGGAAAAAATTGTACAGTAGTTATCCTTGTTGGAACAAGCCTTGCTCTGTTCTCGGAATCCAAAGTCAGCGATTCCAACTTCAACGAGCCCCAGACCTTGTATTCCTCCTTTCTCCCATCCAAATCACAAGTCCCAACGGTTCTTTCCTTCAAGTCATCTGTAGCATCCCCATCTCCGCAGCTAAAAGTTTCTTCTCCATTCAAAGAACAAGAATGAGCCTCCTTCTTAGCCAAACCCACAATTGCTTCAACGAAGAAGCTGTCAAATCCATCATCCCCTTCGTAAGCATCTCTCATTGAAAGAGGACCCAGCACTTTGGCTGGTGATTTCTCAGTAACACTGACTGATTCCAAAGCGACGTCCTTCAAACCCTCGGAATCCGGTGGCATACCTCTGGTTCGCAATGAACGTCTGATCACCACTGGGGTTTCCGTTTTAGGCTTCTTTTCAGATTTCACAGTGTAAGATTTGGATGCAACCCTATTTACGAGAAATGATTAAACAATTTTTTTTTAGAAAAAATAGTGAATAGAAGAAAGCATAACTAAAAACAGTACAGTGAGGCGGAGAGAAAAGACCTTGAGCGTTTGGCTGCGGCGGATACCTCGGCGGCTTTGGAATGAATCTTAAGGGCGGACAACATTTCATCGTTGCGGCGAATATTCTCGAGTCGCTTCCGTTCGTACTCAGTCAAATTCGGAGAATCCATAAGAATCGGCGAAGTAAGGAGGGAAAGGGCGCGACACAGACACACAGTGACGTGACAATCGTGACACCGTTTCAAAATAATAATGTCGGAATAGTGGAATCAGGGCTTATATAGAGTAAAATGCGCGGGAACTGATATTGGCGGGAATGGAAGATTACAAGGAGGCTACGTGGCTTCATCTTAACCACTCAGCATCATTATATATTTTTGGATAAAAGACCATTTTTATCTCTAAAATATCCACTTAAGAGCATTTAGTGTTTGGAAGTTTTTAGGGGAGCATTTTTTTCCTATAAGTAACTAAAAAGAGTGGATTTTTACCCCAAGCCGACAGACATCTCAACATTGACCATTAAATGTACACGTAGCATGAAGACTTGAACGTTGTCATGCCACATGGGTTACCCAATAGTCAACGCGTCATTCAATGGCAAAGTGACGTGGAAAGATAATAAAGGGTTATAGATAAGGGGAAAATCAGAAAAGAGTTTGGCCAAAATCCCTAAATCATCTATCACTGTCGAAGCATAGAAGGGAAAGGGAGGATGATGACTAAAGCTGGTAATATGGGCAGGACCATCAAATTCGGGTTAGCCCGCCATGAGTTGGGACTAGATGGATTTGGGCCTAAAAGACTCGTATGTATACGGACTCACATTTGGCCAACCCAACCCATAACCGTCAAGTTGACGGGTTGGGTGGGCCAACCCGTTTTTCCCTGTTTTTCAAACTTCCTTTTTTTAAAAGAAAAAAGACATGTTAATTTTTTTCATATAGAACCAAACCATAAAAGAATTAAACAAGCTAATAACAACTAATAAATAATAAGTCCACTTCTTAGAAATTTGGAATAAGCCAACTTCCACTTATAAATTACAATATACAAATTAAGTTTCAAAGTTCAAACCTACAAATGAATTTGAAGCATGAATAAAAGTTAGGATTTTAAGCTTACTTTTGGACTCTTGAGTCTTGACATTTTATAGATACTTTTCAAAAAAAAAGACCATATAGGCCAACCCGTGAACCCATCGGGCCAACTCGTTGCGGGTTGGGACCATATAGGTTATGACCTAAAAGACC
>JBAGKO010000005.1:9656097-9672525 GCA_037177275.1 Acacia concinna | reverse complement strand
CGTCATTGTATAATATTAAAGAAGATTATCATGATACGATATCCAATAATCCTTCCAAAAATTAATACTTTGACTATTGTCAAGCCTCCATCCTACTCCTTTTTGTAACTTGTCCCAAGTGTTTCAAATGCCTTGCCACGCCTGCGAGCCATTATGTTGATTCCTAATATGTGGAAACACATCATTCCCACATTTGCATTTCTCCCTCATAAATTTAACCCAAAGAGTATCCCTCCTTTTAATAAGACCCCAGCCTAATTTCATCATGAAGGCCTCATTATGTTTTTGAGCATATCATTGCCCCAAGCCATCGCCTTCTTTCTTCTGACACACATCTTCATATGCCACCATATGGGGTTTTCGTCTAGTCAGTGTACTACCCCAGAGGAAATTTCAACATTTTTTATCAATCTCATTGCATGTATATTTAAGTAACCATGTTGATTGCATCGCATATGAGAGTATAGCAGCTACTACTGATGAGACTAGGGTTGTCTAGCAGCCATTGAGAGAGACTTTACTCTCAAACCCTTGAGTCGCTCATCCATTTTATCCAAAATGCATTGGTAAGTATTCTTGGAGACCCCCATTCACCCCTTCAGGATGAATGAGAACTCTTAAATATTTACCAAGATCCGTAGTTGGCATGTAACCCAGAAAGCAACTGATCTCTGAGAGTCTATTACACACACATTGTCATAATAGAAAACCCTTGACTTCTTATGATTTACCTTTTCTCCAGATACTTCACAAAAATCATCAAGACATGCAATTTTTTGGGTCAAAAGCCAATAAATTATATTGAAGCTAACCCGGGACTAAATCGGTGGAAAAATAAATTTAAACAATATCACAGTGGAGTATTAAGAGGTAGAATTTGAATGTTTCAGCCTTAAAAACACTGAATAATTATATTTGAAGATTTTTCTAAGTGATTTTGGTATTTGAGAACTTTTTATAATTAAATGATAATATTTTTTAGTGATTTTTTTAATAGAAAATAGACACCTCAAGCTTTCCATAGAATCTTAATTTATAATTTTTTTATGGATTAGAATTAATTATTAATTTTTGAAATTGGGTAGCTTTGAATAAGTAGTGAATCAGTCGGACCAAACCAATTCCTTGACTGGTTTGCAATTTTTTGGGTCAAACCAACCAATCTAGTCCAATTTTCAAAACTAAGGTTTTTATAGTGCCTAGTCTAGAGTCATATGTTGCATTAAATCCGTACAATTAAATAAGCACAAGTTAATACTTGTTAAGAAAAAACTTATTATAATCTAATAATTTTCTAATTACCAAATGCAACTTGACCTTTAAATAAGGAAACTTCTTAATTTTAAGTTTTTAACATGACTCAAAACATTAAAAAAGTATTATAAGATATTCTTAAGATTCATCTATTTAATTTAAGAAATATAAAATGACTATTTTAAATAATAAAATTACACCGAAAATAAAACCAATATAATTTGATTGAGAGCTCATTAGGTAAGTGAACTTATTTGCCTTGTCTATGAGCGTCTCTTAAAAGTTTAATGTTTTGCAAGATATTTGACAAAATTGCCCTTTTAATTCCTATATATGACTTCATATCCTCTTTCATTAAACTAACAACAAAATTGAGAAACACGTAAACAGAATTTATTTCAATAAGAATCTGTGTATTTAAATTAGTTTAAAAAAAAAACTTTTATATTTTATAAAATAAATATATGAGGCCCTCCATTCAAATTTGCCACATGGGCTCTAACACATTTAAGGACCTGTGTGAGGCCCGCGATTAAAGGCGTTTTTCAGCTTTTGCTAAAAAAAAAAAACCTTTTGAAAATTGGTTGTTTGGCAAGAACTTATAAAAATGAGTAACTTATTGAAAGAAGTTATTTTTTTCATAAGTTAAAAAAAGTGGTTTCTCAAAAGAAGTTACTTTTTCTATTTCTCATAAGCCAATTTTTTACTCTCAATCCAAACACAACTAACTTATTCTATTTTCAATAAGTAACTTTTTTTACCTATAATTCAAACACAATTGACTTATGATAAATTACTTATTTTTAAAAGTTCTTTATTATAAACCATTTATAAAAATAAGTTACTTTTCAGAAAAAAAAAGGCAAGCAAACTATATATTGATTTCATGAAAAGTTTATTTATTACGAATTTCTTTATTTCAGAAAAAATAGATTAAGATAAGGTGTGGGTATATGAATCTCATAATTGTAAAAGAAATATACCCCTTTCTCTTAATAATATAAGATCTTGTTTGCTTCTAATTTGTATTAAGAACAAAATTTTATATTAGGGATGACTAGAAATAATAATACACACACACAAACACACTAAGAAAACAGATACGTCATTAGGGCATAAGATCTAAGAGACACGTACTAAACTCTCGGCTTGATTATGTATATATGTGCATACTGACATTAAGAAGGAGAATTCAAATTTTACAATGTCTTGCATGAGAGGATTTGGTAAGAAGGAGTAGAGGGGCAAAAATGAAAAGCCCTGACGCCGCTTTTATCCGAGAAGATGCATTGCCAATTCCAAAGCTATAAAACCTCACTTGAACCTTTCTTTCTTCTTCCGATCCTCTCTCCCTAGTCTGCCTTCGAATAGGGTTTTCTCTGTACAATCTGTGAGAATTCTGATTCAGTCACCGATTTGAGTGGCTAAACGCACTAGCTGTTTCCAAGTCCTATATCACATTGCGAAGATGCCTCCTCGACCAGCAAAACGAAAAGCTTCCTCATCAGCTGACGTCGATCCTTCTGTTACTCCCGGTACTTCAATTCTTTTGTTCTTTTCCTCCTCCTTCTTTTCCGGTCTCTGTGTTTTCCCTCCAAGATCCCTGAAGTTTTCAAATTTTGTCTTTTCGCTCCTCTTCCATGTCTTGACCGAGATATCGATTTGTTTCTTGCTTTTCTGTATCCACTAGAATTTTATTTTCTTCGTTCTCCTGCAACCATAACGTTCTTCATTGATTCTTGATGTTCTTTGTTTAGTTTGCCGGAGTCGGATTGCTGTTCTCCGTTTAGAATTGTCGGGGGATGTTAATTCTGTGTCCTCATGGGAGGGTCATGCTTAGAAGCTGGCTCATGAGTCTGGAGTGAAGTCCATAGAAATTTCCATCAGAGCCCTTACTTCAGATGTGACACCCGAGTCCCATATTTCCCAAATAGGATTATAACAAAACCTGACGAGAATAAAAGCTTGAGTTATTGTTCGTGTATCCGTGTTTGATAACACTTGTCCCGATCCTTCTTGCAGGACTGTTCTAGCTGCTTGACATCACCGTAGAAATGTTTCTTTGAATATTTATTTCTTTGTTCCTGGAATCATGGTTCCCCAGTTGTTCTGCAGTAATGGTTTTATTTCATGTTGTTATTCAGCATCCAAGAAATCAAGAACAAAGCAAACCACCAAAGTAGACAAGCTATTTGATAAATATGCAAATAAATCAATGGATTTGATTGAGTAAGTATGTACTAATTGGAACATTTTCATGTTATTACATTTTTCGTTGCTAATTAGAATTGAGAAATTCGATTTCTAACTTCATCTGTACCCATTTGATTACTTGGAATTTTGCTTACTTCATGGGACTGTTGATAGTCCTAACAGAAAATAATAACGCTCGGTATTGGAATTCTGTTTCTGCATACATCCATTTTTTCAGTTTAGTGATGTGATGATGTGAAATGTCTATGGCTTATATTAGATCCCTTTTGATTTTGTTTTACTTTTTGCGCATGGTATGATGTGGTTAAAAAAAAGAAGCTTCTGTAAACTTATTTATTTATCCTATGCTCTCTATTTCCCTTTCTGGCAAGATTATTATTTTATTAGTCATCAGAGTGGTAACATTGTTTCTTTTCACTAGTGGATTGAAGGGATGACAAGAACTGTCATAGAAAGAACTTAATTTAAATTTCTTGTCGGTGGAGAGTAGCCTCTTCTTTCTTGCAAGAAATGCTGCTAACATGTAAAAAGCCCTTTTTTCCCAGAGTTTTAATCCCCATACCATTCTTGATCCATAGTTTGTAGTGTAGTAACAGGGTTGCCAATACCAGTCTTGCCTAATTTATTTGAAAAGACCATTCTTTAATAGTTATATCTTGTTAAAGGCATTGATATCCCTGCTCTGCTTGCCTGTTCATCATGGTACTTGGTGAATATCGGCATTTTCTATTGGCAAGAAACTGCCCGCAATGGGGTAAAACTATGCCAGTTAAAAAAAATTAAGATAGACTCTTCATTTATGTTGTCTCTACTCTCTAAAATGAATTGATCTCTGGTATAAATTGTGGAAAAAAATTGAGAACATTAAACAATAATTTTCATCATATTTTAATTCTAAAAATTATATATATCAAGAGCTTGTCTGTTGTTTCCTTTATTCCTTCTAAAATAACAGAAGTGGCAGAATGTGTTATTTGATTTAGTAAGGAACTCTATCTTTTGATGTATCATGTTTTGGGGACTGAATGATATTGACCAATTTGTCAACTTTTATTATACGTACAATTGCTTACTTGGATGGAATATGCTTCCATTTGACTCCAAACTGATGTAATTTTTTATATTTTGGTTTACAGTCCAGCAGGAATTGAATCCCTTTGTTCAGATTTAAGTGTGCCTCACACAGACATTAAAATTTTGATGCTTGCTTGGTATGTTACTACGAGTGTTTGTTTTCGTATTTTTCCTTTAGCTAGCTTATCTAACATTTGTTAATAACTAAACAGGATAATGCAATGTGAAAAGCAAGGTTATTTTTCTCAGGTATGCGCATTGTTCCACAGTCATTTAGTTGTACTTAGTACTTAGTCTACTGAATGTTGTAATAAACAAGCACTTATTGTTAATCTTGAGTTTCTGTGCTTTCAGGTGTATTTGTACACTTGTTCCTTCTCAATTTGAAATTTTCCGTATATGAGAGCCCAAATTATAAGCTTTTTGTATTGGGGAATTCCATTACTAGCAAAAGAAATTCAATGGAAAATATGTTTTAGACTGGCCTTTCCAACCATGTTGACACATATAGTTATTGTTGACATCTTGAGGAGAAATTAGGTTGATCTATTAAGGGGTGCTGTATAGAACATCATTTATATATATATTTGATGATAAGTTTTCATTGCAAAAGTTACAACAAGAAATAATAAGTGAATCCCAAAATGTTGCGCTATTGATGCTGAGGAGGAAACTTTTGGGGTCTATTAAGTTTGATGGGATGGAACTCTTATATTAATGTTTTTTTTAACCTTTTAAGATTTTCAGTCTTTCTTCTATATATTTGGAAAATAGTTTCTTTTATAGTAGTATTGATATTTTTGGTGCCATTAGCCATTGGTTAAATGGTTTGAATACCATAACATTATTAAATAGCACTTGAATGGCTCATGCTTACCTTTTTTATTAAATAGGACGAGTGGCGAAGAGGCCTCAAAGTTTTAGGGGTTGACACTCTACCTAAATTGAAAAAAGCAGTCATTGGGCTGGATAAAGAGGTATTTTTTTTATTATATCTAAAATTTAATTTTGTCCCCTCACATTTTGATTTAGATCAAGGTTTTTATCCATTTCATTTACATGTTCTTATTAGGTGATGAAATCAGGCCGCTTTGAGGAATTTTATAACTTTGCATTTCAATTCTGCCTAACAGGTAAGCTTGTTGATGGGGAATCGGGGATGTATTTCGCTCAAGTTTAGACAATATAGAATATAAAATGTATAGACCATAGACAATGGCATTTGCATGGGATAGTGTGGCTTATATCAGGTTCTTTGCATTTGCATGGGACTCGCTCTAATTGTTCTTAACTTTTTATGTCTCTTTATTGATGGAACATGGAATAACTGTTTCAGAGGTCAGGCAAAGGAGTGTAGATATTGAGACCATCTGTGAGTTGTTGAATGTTGTTCTCGGACCCGAATTTCCCGCTCAGGTCAATTTATTTACTGAGTTTCTAAAGGTAGGCAACATCTTTTATCATGCTTCTGTTTGTTCAGAAGAGATTAACCTGTTTATGCTTAATCTACGTAATCTTATGGTTAATCTTTTATCTTGAGCAGTTGTTTATTTGCCTTTCACGATTTAAAATTATATGCATGTGCTGAGGAATAAATTCTCTGAAGATTTCTATTCAGTCAGAAGATGTTGCTAAAAAGACATTTAAATATCAAGATATCTTTTAAGGAATTATTTTCTCATAGTTGATCTAATTTTGTGGCAGATACAAACTGAATACAGGGCTATCGTCTTGGATCAATGGAGTGGTTTTTACCGTTTCTTTAAGGAGGTAATGCTGTTGTAACGTTTCCTTGGATTTTAGTAACGTGTTGTTTATCATATTAGATTAGTTAGGTTTCCCAGTAGGCTATAAGAAATTGGCCAAGCACTAAAAAACATGGTAGTTAAACTTTTCAGAGAAAACTATTCTTGTGAACTGGGTGTGCTGGTGCTTTTTGCCTCCATTCATATTTAAGCCAGTTAAATTAAACAAGGAGTTCATGCTAGTTATCTGCAGATCTGATCACGGCTAAAACTTCAAATGTATATAAAATTAGACTATATTGTTTATGCATAAACTGATACTTGTCGATTTGATTTATTAAGGTAGGCAGGCAAGCCTTAACATGTCATGTGGAAAGGTGTTGTGACTTTTTTGTCTCTGCCAGGTTAGCTTTTCAGATCTTGGATTGTACGACGGCTCGCAAGCTTGGCCGGTGATCCTTGACTCTTTTGTTGATTGGTTGAGAAAGAGAGAAAATAAACGCTAATTTCTGGCTCTTGCTATTTCCGATTGTCTCGCGCCACTGACGAGTCAAAATCTGCTTGAAGTAAGGTTTCCAATTGTATATGGCTGTGTTCCCAATTGATAATTTTTTTGCGGGTTTTTTACTGCAAAAAGTTTCCATACACGATCCTATGTAACATCAACTTCCTATAGTGCCAAAAGATACCTCGAAATTTCCAGCTGACATTGAGATACTGTTGTTAGGAAATTTTGTCATTCTCTGTAACATTTCTTCACATGATATTATTCATTCCATTTAATAAGCACAATATTGCTTGTCTTCTCATTGGCATTCTGACATTAAATTGGAATGGGAAGCTGAATGTGGAAAGAGTAATCAACCAAGAATGTATAATCTTGTCTTTCTTCCAAGTGTTAAGAATGTTAAAAAGGTGCATATCAAGAAATCAATAACCGTGAAACTTGACCCCACCCCAAAAAAAGAAAATAATATCCCTAGTTGTTTGGTTTTCCTTCTCCATTCAAATGGAAATGGTGTGTCTAAATCAATTTTGGATTGGGTGTGGTGATAAGAGCAAGCTGTATCTGTATGTATCCTGCCTTCAATTTTTTTTTTTTTGGGGGGGCCATGATATACTGCAAAGCTAAAAACTTATGTTGTTCAAAAGTTGAAAATAAAACCAACAAGGTTTAGATAAAGTAAACAAAGTTAGTTAGTCTGTTACAATATAACAAAGTAAGGTTTGAATCTTTAGAGGGAGAGGTGTCCATTTTTAGTGTTCGACAGTATCTCGAATATGATTAGTTTCAATAATAGGATGTTTGTGCTTAACACAAAAGTAGTTTGGAAATAGGAGTCTTGTTCTTGTGGTATATCTCCTTATATGAAATTCTAAGGAAATTCTGCTTTGTATATTCCTTTCTGCTTATTCAGCACAATAGGAGAAGAGCCAAGTCTTTTGCTTACGCAAGATGAATCCTTAATTAAATTATTCTTTTTTTTTATTATTAAATCAGTCTTGTACATGCTAATGGAGTGGGAAAAAACTATTTTCATTGAGTTTTTTTTTTGTGCTAGGGTGGTTAAGTGTGATTTACACCACAGATATGTGATTTGTATCTTTTTCTATATCAAAACTTTACGCATATGCCACCTGGCAACACAATTAGGCAAAGTGCTTGTTTGGGTAATACTGAAACTATAGCTTCAAAAGTCTTTTTTTCGCAAGCTGAAACAAAACTCATGTCACGTATTAATCTCATAAATTGTAAAAGATTTTCTCAAAAAATAACCCAAACCTATAGATGTATTTGCACAAGTAAAATGAAAACACCAAAAAAAAAAATCTTGCTTAAATAGATTTTTCACAACTCTGCCATGTCAATCAATAAAAGTAAGGGTGCAAGGGAACTTTACTCACACTCTTCCCTACCAAAATCCAAACCCCATTATCCAAAACTAACCTTTATGTGATAAGAGTAAACTTCAGCCTACATAAGCATCTCATATTGGGAAGCTCTTTTGTTATAGGGTATCCCTTATTCTTTAGGCCTAAAAGAGTATCCCTTATTCTTATTTACTCATTTATTTGCCACAGAGTATCCCTCATTCAAAGGCTATATTTTCAGAGACTTGAATGCAAAAGATAAGTAATATAATTGTAAGAATGTAGTTGCTGTGTGCCTACCATGGGATTGAGTTTTGGCGATCATCATCAAGTGATGAGAACAAAATCTTTTTTTTTGTTTTTTTTGGCCGGAGTGATGAGAACTAAATCTGGACCATATAAATACATGTTTTTTTTACTTTTTTGGAAAAAATATTTTAATGGTACAATATTAAAAATAAAGTTAATTTCTTAATTGTCAATTTTTAAAAATAGGTTTTATCATTTAACAATCTCCAGTTGAACATTTTTTAGATTTGAATTGTTGAAATCATGTTTGGACGGTGTACATTTCACCACCACATTGAGCATCAATCATCATGATACTCATCTTTTTTTTTGGGGGCAACATCATGATTCTCATCATTGCAATAACTAATAAGCACTAAAACCAAGTCCATCTAGCTTTGTTTGTTTAACAAGTGGGCTGAAGTAAATTATCAAGGCCCAATTCAAGCCCACTAGCTCACGGGCTTACACTAAGACAGGATGGCCCATCTTCGTGGCTGGGTCGTTTCTTCCTGTTCTGTGTATTACTCGGGGGGCGGCGGATGAAACCTCGTCGCCGGCGATAAAACGGCAGCTATAGCCTCAACCGTCGATGCTCAGTGACTCAAGTTACATTTTATTTCAATTCTTCCGTGAGCACTGTGTTGCCTAACCTCCCTAAAGATATCTTTTGGAGAGAATATTTGATGAAATGATATTATCTTCAGCAATCTATACTGGTACTCTTTGTGATTAACTTAGCACCTGTTTGATTAGATTGTATTGTACACTTTTTTTTAATAAGTAGATTGCATTGTACACTTGCAATAATAATCTTTATTATATTATCATAGATAACTTGTTTGGTTAGGCTTTTTTATGGTAATATGTATTGCAATGGTAAAATAGATTGCACTTCTTTTAGTAATCTTCATTCATAGGTGACTCCCTATGAATGCTTGTTGCAGGCATGTAATTATGGATGAAATCTCAATTTTGACCTTGTAATATAATAAAAAGACAAGAGTTACCTAGAGGTGTTTAAATCTAAGATTGAGACTGGGATTAGGTAATCTCGGTCCTAGGTTTAAGTTGGGATGAAAATTTGCATCTTGGCCCTAGAATCTCGGGATCGGGATTTTTCAGTTTTTTTAAATATTTATATTAAATAAAATTTTTATATTTCATTATTAAAAATAATCATTTAATAACTAATAAAAGCTATAATAATTACATAAATTGATCTAGAGTTTAAAAATAATATTTATTATTATTATTTTCATCTTTATTATTATTTCTATACAACATATAGTTAATGTTAGTATCGCAATATATAAGGTTTAACTCAAACTAAACATACTATACACATGTTTTTAAAAGATAACTTCATTAATAGGGCTAATAATACACAAATAAAAGGATAATTTAATTTATAAAATAAAAAATAAACCTAGGATTGGGATTTTCTAGTTTCTTTTTTTAATATTTATATTAAATAAAATTTTCATATTTTATTATTAAAAATAATCATTTAATAACTAATAAGGCTATAATAATTGTATAAATTGATCTAGAGTTTATAAATAATGTTTATTGTTATTATTTTCATCTTTATTATTATTTTTATACAGCATATAGTTAAACTTAGCATCGCAATATATGCGGTTTAACTCAAACTAAAGATGATATACACATATTTTAAAAAGATAACTTAATTAATAGGGGTAAGAATACACAAATAAAAAGATAATTTAATGTATAAAAAAAACTTAGGACTGGAAAATTCCAGGATCACCCTTGTCCTGATCCCGGTCCTAGCCAGGACAAAAAATTCTTGGGATTAAAATCCCGAGACCGAGCGAGGAGTATCGGGATTGAGATTTTTTAAACACCCCTAGAGTTACCCTTAATAATTGTTTTCTACTGATTTTGCTTTTAGGATGGTTTTATGCAATAGGAAAACTGGTTTTTTGCATATATTTATTTATTTTAAAATATTATTATAAACTAAATCATTTCACCATGTTAAAAAGCAAATTAAACATTAGCTATGTAATTTATATTGTATTGCATTTCCATTACATTGGATTGCATTACACGTGGTAATGCAATCTAACAAAACGGATCCCAATTGTGCGCGTTCAATCGCAGTATCATTTGAGTTTTCTGGTTTCAATCTCTTTGCCTTCTGAGTTTTGCTCGTTCTTGAAGATATGCCTGTATCTTGTTTTTGGCAGTCTTGAATGATAATGGGACTCGATTTTTTTCCTTTTATTCTTTGAACAAGGCTGGATAAATTCTTCTTCCATTGCCAAGTCTCATGAACTATGTATCTCCACATATCAAATTATAGTTGTAGTAATGGATAATGAAACACTGATTACAATTTGATGGTATTGTAGCCTAGGACCCTGTATGAAGGAAAAAAAGCAGATGTAGGAGATGGAACATTGTTCTCAACTCTTATTATTTCCTTTCTTGTCATAAATAATAATAGCTGATCCTTACAAAACCAGATTCTTGCTTTGGGTCATTTATCCAAGGATCAAAAACTTAGTCGGTGAGCATGATGAAGTTTATTTATTGGTATCTTATGTACTATATAATACTGAGATTACCTAGAAACGCAGGCTAATGTGCTATAAAAAGCTTATAATTTGTTTCAGCAAAAAGAGGAACACATATTCCTTTTGCTTGTCCTTGCACTTGTGTTCAAACGAGTCTAGTGAATAATCCAGGATGTATAATTTGCCATTTGCCAACATGGAACATCTGCTTTAGACATGTACTGTCTCATGAGATGCCATCTAAATGATCTGGATTCTGTTGTTTTGTTCTTGTTTTTTGCTTTCTCTCTTTCCCAAGTACAGTGCTTAGCTTTTGCAGTGCATTGTTCTGTGCTATATCATTTTCACATCTTGCTTTTTCCTCTGGACTGTAATATAGGCTAGGTCCAGTTTGGTAATGAAATGCTTCTCATAACTGGAATATCCAGCGAACAAGGACTAAAGGCAGGCTATGCTGAAGCTCTACTTACCTTTTAATGATTTGATGCTCCCTGTTTCTTCTTTTTTTTTTCTTTGACTATATTATGTAAAGGTTTTGCTCACATGAAAGGAATGGCTAAGTCCTAGACTCCCTCGATTAACCATGCAATTAATAAATATTAAATTACCCTGCTTTGTGCATGACATATTTGTATATTATTTTATCTATGAGACATTGTTGAATATTATGTTACTAACTCCGTTTTTAAATATAAGACCCATTTTTGTCTACGGAGGGAGTATTAGTTACTATTTTGCATACTTTGTGTTTTTTTAGGGTTAAGGTGTTTAAATAACCTTCAACATTTCTCAAAAGTGCGAAAACGACTTCAATAATTTTTGGTATAAAAATAACCTTTGACTTTTAAAAATGGCGCATTCCGTTAGTTGACCGTTATTCTAACATTTTAAGGTGTAAAAATAGCCATTAACTTATACCAAAAGTGCAAAAAGTAACCGTAATTTTTTTGCAAAGAGGAAAAATTTCACAAAATTACAGGTCAAAATGCAGATAGGTTCGAGAGTTTAAAAAATTCCCATAAAATTTTAGAAAATAGTAGATGGCGTCCAAAATAACATGGCTTGATCAGAATGATATTTTGAGGTTTGATAAATTTATTATGAATTTTTGAATATTTTTATAATTTTTTGCAGTACCGGATTTAGGTATATGCTGTCCAACTATCAGGTCTAGGTAATCCGGTGGGCATTATCTAAGGGGAGGTGCTGCCCAAGTGCTCTAGGCTTAAGCAGTGGGAACAGGCTAGCAACATGAGCCTGTGCTTGATGGGCTGTACAAGATGTAAGATGAAAAAACTTACAGTTACTTTTTGCACTTTTGGTATAAGTCAATGACTATTTCTGCATCTTAAAATGTTAGAATAACGGTTAACTAACAGTCCTTAACAGTCAATTAACAAAATGCACCATTTTCAAAAATTGAAGATTATTTTTTATACCAAAAATTTTTTAAGGTCGTTTTCACATTTTTTTAAAATATTGAAGGTTATTTAAACACATTAACCCTTTCTTTTAAAACAAGTACGGTAAAATATCACTGAGGTATAGAATATTAGAATGAAGACAAAAGAGAATAGCAGGAACATTTAAAACAAGTCTCTATCTATTTTTTTAAGACACTGATTTCATTAAAAATTTATGAGAACAATGCATATTATATATGTAGATTCCTTTTTATAGTCACTAGTCATGGCATCTCTGTGTAGTGTATATTCTATTATTATTATTGTTTTACCTGACTGTATATTCTATTTTAAAGCTTGTCTTTCTGTGAAAGTGTGTAGTAACATTATTATTTCTCGCTCTCTTTGGCTCTTGCTTTCTTCAGGTTTGGTGCACCGAATTCCAAGCAGTCCAAATACTTTTTTGACTCGATATGTCCCTTTACAGCCATTGGATAACAGAAAATAAAGTTACAGCAGCAGAAAACTTTTAAGTAACCCTAAGCTCTTTTTCTTAGTAACCTTTGACATTGATTTTGACCACAACACAAGCCAATGGCTTGATTGTTTAAAAAAAAAAAAATTAAGTTACAAGGTTTATAATCACCTAACAAATCTCATAATAAGTGAATAGCATGGATTTATTGTCATTTATTACACATTTACACTCAAACTTTTCTTACAGTGAGTGCGAGTTGATATAAACCAATGTCTTTGACAGAGTAGAGAGAGAGAGAGAGATCTCACGTTAAAACAAACACTGTCAAAAACATTGGTTTATATCAACTCACACTTATTGTAAGAGACTATGCTAGATAAATAAACTAGTAAAAAAAAAAGAGCGTGTGTGGTAAAACATTTCCTCAATCTGATTTATGGATTATAAGTTATTTATATGAACTATTTTTTTTTACTTTTTTAAAATTTTATTTTTCATTTTACGTAATAAATTATTCTCTCTAATTCTAATTATAAAATACAGTTGACTTTTTTAGAGAATCCTAATAAAACTAATTACATTACTTCAAAGCAATACTCCCTCCAGTTCTAATTATAAGATTCAGTTGACTTTTTTTTAGAAAATCTTAAGAAAGCTAATTACATTATTGTAAAAGATTGAAATTTATCATTTTTTTCTTTAAAATATGTTGCTTATTTATGAACTAATATATAATATAATAAAACACAATATATGTTATGATAAAGTAACTTATTTTATTTCCTTAACTTCTTCAAAAAAAAAAATTAAATTAGGTCTTATAATTAGAACTAGAGGTAGTAGAATTCATCATTTTTCTTTAAAATATTTTGTTTAACTTATGAATTAGTATATAATATAATAAAATACAAGATATAATATAATTAAGTAACTTATTCTGCTTTTTAACTTTTTTTAAAAAAGTCAACTTTGTCTTATATTAGGACTGGAGGTAGTATAAATATCACAATATATTTACATATAACATATACTCTCTCCAGTCCTAATTATACATTGACTTTTTTTAAAGAATTATAAGAAAGTTAATTATATTACTTTAAATCATTAAAATTTATTATTTTGTTTGAGTAATACTCCCTTTGTCCCAAATTATAAGAGACAACTGTCACCCATCATTTATCCTAACATATAAAAAACATTTGGAGAATGTATTGTGTTTTGATTTTTTTTTCCAATTTTGCCCTTATTTAATATCAATGTATTACTCCCTCCGGTCCTAATTATAAGAGCCCGTTGATTTTTTAAAAACAATCATAAGAAAATTCTAAGAAAGCTAAGTATAATAATTAATCATATTATATATTGTGTTTTATTACATTATATATTAGTTCATAAGTCAAAAAATATAATATGAAGAAGAACTGCAAATTTTAATGTCTTAAAATAATATAATTAGCTTTATTTAGGATTTTCTTAAGATTTTCCAAAAAAGTTAATGGGTCCTTATAATTAGGACCGAATGGAGTAATACTTGTGTTAACTATAAAAATTAGGAAAAATCCCAGAAAAATATTAAGAAAATATATAAAGGACGGATTAGAGTTATGAAATTCAAAAATTTCAAATCAGGCATTTTTGTACTTTTTTCCCTAAAATTATAAAAATGCCACTGAATTTTAACAACATGATGCTCTTAATTCACAATAAGACTATCTCAATAAACAACACCAAAAGCATTTATGTACTACGTATTTACGTCGTGAGTTGTTGTTAATTGAGATAGTCTTGTTGTGAATTAAGAGCATCGTGTTGTTAAAATTCAAGGGCATTTTCATAATTTTAGGAAAAAAAGTACAAAAAGGCATAATCTGGGGTTTTCATATTTCACAACTCTTATCCGTCTTTTATATATTTCCCTAGTCTCTTTTTCTAGGATTTTCTCAAAAAAATTATCATTCCTTGTGAAAGAGAAGAGAGGGGTAGGGGGAGAGTGATGAACTTTAATAAGGGTATTCTCTTTCTTATTCCATATCTTCTCATTAATAAAGATATTTTAGTAAAAATGAATAAAAATTTTAACATATTTATTGTTCTTAACTGCTACTTTGACTAAGAGATTCGATTAAGCGTCTCTTATAATTTGGGATGAAGGGAGTATATAATATAATAAATCATAACATATGATATGATTCATGTCCTTTTCAACCATTTATCATCAAAATTTACTTTTTAATGAATCAACTAAACAAATTTTATTTTTATATAAATAACTTATAATTCTACAATCTGATTTTTATAAAAAATCATATTATAAATAATTCATTTTTCACTCCACTGATGCAAATACACCCTTTGTCATTATCAAACGGAGAGAAACATTAACTTTATTCCCTCATTTATTAGGATTCCTACTTTTCGGATCAATAGGCCCCCCCAGTCCTCATAATTGGTCCATCTCCTATGTCCTATCACTTCTTCATCATCTTCCCATCTTGCTCTTCTATCACAAACCAAACATTTCCGTCTTACGTTAATTTCACATGAACCCCTAATTATTAAATCTACCCACCATCCTTGAAGATGAAGAGGATGCTGAAGTGAAGACCACATCTTATACCGACCAAAATACTTTGGTAATTAATTATTCTACTTGGGTTAGGCAGTACAATTGTTTTTTATTTATCCCAGCAACTGTCATTTGTTAAAAACTTAGTACTAAATGAAATGCATGGAGTGTTAAGTAAGCAATCAATAAATACTTATTTAATTAGATGTCCTGGTTTTGGCGGTGAAGTTCATTTTACATTCATTTTAATGAATTTTGATAAAGTTATAAACTTTTAATGTGTATATGCACCTACACATTTCCCCCTCGTTTAATTTGTTAACTAAGTACCATTCACAGCATTCGATGGAGAGCTAGCTAGCTAGCTATAAAACGCACACCTGAAATTGGCAACAAAAATTACACATGAAAAAAATATTTCAAGGTAGGAGATGATTTGCAATATGTTAACCTTAATTATTTATTAATATTACACCTCATGTTATTTTAATAAAATATTAAAATAAAATCAATATCTCTTATGAAAAACAACACCCCACTGCTGCGTTTCTCAAACAACACATAATTTTAAGACCTCTAGTATTGAACTATTGATCATTAAGGATGTCGGGAAACATAAACGGGCGTACTTAGAGAAGTTATTACTTTACAAATGTCTACACTCTGTCTAGATCATTTGGAGTCCAAACTTGATTAACAACAAATTCACCCAGGAAGGCTTTTTAAGAGTTTTTGAGAGAGAGAGGAAAACTATTTTGTTCTTGCGTTATGTTATTCTTTTATCCATAAAACACAAAACACTATGCATTTTACGTGTAACATTTTTGAATTTTGAACAATCAAAATTAACTGTTCACTCCTTAAATTTTATATAAATAATATATATATAATAAAATGGAAAAATCATATATACATCCCATTAATTTTATATATTTTCATATTTGCCCCAAAAGCCAATTAATTCCCTTTAATCCTCTAAGGGTGGATT
>JBAGKO010000005.1:9614508-9626835 GCA_037177275.1 Acacia concinna | reverse complement strand
GTAATTAGCTTTTTTAAGATTTTCCTATGATTTTTTTAAAAAGTCAATGAGCCCTTATAATTAGGATCAGGGGGAGTATTATATATTAGTTTATAGCTCAAACAAAATAGTCAAAAGAAAAACAATAAATTTTAATGTTTTAAAGTAATGTAATTAACTTTCTTAAAATTATCTAAAAAAATCAACCAGATCTTATAATTAGGGCCGGATAGAGTATATATATAATATTATTTTGACCGCTGAAACTTGTTAATGTATGCTATGGTGGGTACTATAGACTTGTGGTGATTATTATTAATATTTTTTATTGGCGGCATCATAGTAATTCCCCGATAATTTTAATAGTATTTTATTAATTTTAAATTATGTTTAATCCAATTGAATTAAACTTTATGAGCATGATATATTTGTAGTGAGCTGAGATGATAGTGGGTTTGACTTTGATGTGCAATCATTCTGCGTAAACATAATTATCACATGTTGTTTCATGGCTGGAACACCTTTTGTTTTGAGTAATATTTTTCCCGCGATATAATTTTATATCCGTGACTTTAATATATAATATCCAGCTTGTGTCCGTTTTTATGTAATCTTGATACTAGTATTATTTATTATCATGAATTAATGGTTAAAGGCTTTTAAATTAAATTGTTTTTATTATATTTAAGATCAAGTTAAATATATGATTTTTATTCTGTTTAAGATATATTATACGAGTAATTTTATAGTATTGTAACATAAGGAGTCATATATTGGAGAAGTGGAGATGCATGATTTATCAAAAATAAAAATGAAGAAGAGGTGGGGATATATTAATTTATTTTAATTTTTCAAATCTCTTTTATACAAAAATCAATCCCTAGACACACGGTCAATATTTTACTATAATTAAAATTTAAATAATTTTTTTAAAAACATAATTATAGATGAGATTATCTATACTTTATATCCTACTCCTGTTGCAGAACCAAAAACAAAGTCGAATTTTGACTTCATAATATTTAGTGATAATTAACAAGCTTGTCAAATGAAGGAATAAATTAATGAAAAAGAGAGCTCATCAGATATTATTATTTTTTTGCTGTGAACAAATAATTTAGAGATGATTGGAACAGACATTCACTAGGCTAGATTGTTAGACACTTGGACTAATATGAACCACCTAATCACCTTTTTTGTTTAATTAACAATGATGATGTTATTGCTTTTGTTTGGTAAATGTCTCGTTGTAGCTGTGGGCGTTTTTGATAAGGACTCAGGTATTAGAATGTTCATATATCTATCTATGTTTGATTATAGCCTTCAAAAGTCGTAAACGTATATTATGAACATTTACTTCTTTTTCCTCTTTTAAAAATTTTTCTTCGTATATTTTATTATGCTTTGTTTTGTATCTTTATTTTAGTGGTATAATATTATTTTACTGTTCATAGGAAACCTGTTTCATTACATGAAAAATTCAAAATTGAGAAATCCACATATTTTAGTGTTGCCACATCATCTAGACTTTATATGTATAACAATTCATATCATTTTAATCTTAGTTGGCCGATTACTTATTTTTAAAAAAAAACTCACATTTTGGTTTTGTATTTAAGAAAAATAAAATAATTAATTTGGATAACAAAAAACAAAATATTAAATAATTAAAAAATGCGAATTTTTTCATATAAGTCATTAGCCAATTAAAATTAAAATGATATGGATTGTCTTCTCATTAAACAGCTAGAAATCAAATGACATGACAAAGCAACATGTGTGTATATAGGGTTAATGTGCAAATCATCTCAGAAGTATTAAAAAAGTTTCAATGCTACTCTACAAGTTTTTTCAATTTTAATGTTACCCTGAAATTTTAAAAACCTAGCAATGTTATCCTTGACGATTAAAAAAATTAATTTTGGTCATTAACTCTTCAGTTTGATTGAAGTATAATACGCATGGTGCTCTTACCTCACTGTCATTAGTCGTTACACCACCTCATTATCTTTTGTTCCATGTGCTAGACTGAGTTCCAAGTAAGACTGTCATGTGCATTATTCCATTTAAACTAAATAGTTAACAATCAAAATTAACAGTCAGGGGCAACATACCTATATTTTTAAACTTTATAGGAGACAATATAATGGGACATAAAGAACTTCCAGTATAATATCGAGATTTCTTGAATACTTTTAGAATAAACTATAGTTTCTCCCTTGCGTTGTATGAGAATGTGAATTATAGATCATGGTACAATGTGAAATTAATAACCTACTTTAGTAAATATGATAACTAAATTATTTACTAATATGTTCATCGGTTAAAATCATACCGACTTTTTATACCTCAAATGATAGGGGCTTCTTTGCCATTGTCAACTTCTCAAGTATTCTAACAACAATGCATCATGTTTCTATAAGAGCATTTGTGGTCAGCTAAATTACATTAAGAGAAATCAACTGTTTAATATAAATAAATAAAATGGTAAAATAAGAAAATTATACCTTACTATATATGAGAATGTGTGTCTTAAGATGAGTTATTCTCATATGTAAACATATATATATGTTGATTTTATATCCAAATACTTGTTCTACGTAGAGTAAGGGACTTTATTTTGAGATTTAATTTCGTTTTCTTCATGATTAATCCTTTCCCCACATCAATGATTGGCACGGCTTATGTTGCTGATTAAATAATAGCCTCATTCTGATTTTTAAAAAAAACCTACTTATTTAATTTAATTTATTTGTGATGATTATATTTGATTGGTTAATCTGATTATTATGGAGCAAATTTTAATATGAATAGAATCAGAGTTGAGTTTATATAAAAATAGAAATCACCTTGATGTGTATTAATTATTAGAATGAATATTAATTAGATATAATGTCAGGATATTGAATACCTTTATGAGATGATTGACAAATTAAAGAAAATAGGAGACTGAAAAAGTAATAAAAACTTTTTGGAATAAAAGGAGAGTGTCAATATTTAGTAATAACTTGTGATAATATTAAAATTATTGTGAGATGAAAAACATGACTCGAAATTAAGTTAAATGGATTTTGGGTATTACAAGTTTTTATATTTAGGGCTTATCTGAGAACTCAATAAGAAAAGAAATAAGTCACTTATTACGTAATACGAGAAAGACCTCTCTCACATAGTATTCCACAATAAGTTACTTATTTTCATTTTTATTGAGTTCCCAAACAAGCATTTAAAGTTAATTGATGATTGATTATTGATACCTTAACGTTATATATATATATTAAAAATGTGATGAAAAATATTGAAAAAATTATAGGAACAAAATTTGTTCAAATAGTGATGATTGTGAATTAACATAATTATTTTTAAATTGACTTGTTTCTTCTTTCTCCATCCTGCCATTTCTGGCGTGTTGCCATTAAATTACAACTACATATTTATATACTTATCTATCCATGTTTGCTTAGAGTAGTCGTCTATATCCAACCAAAATTATTGGTCACGTTGTCGTTTCCATAGGGAAAAACAAGAACAGTTCAGTAAGGTCACCATAAATATATTACATAATTTTCACACCCCATCATATTCATCATCATTATGAGTATAAGAGGAAACTTGCCTTTTATTTTTAATTGATTATTCCTTAATTGAAATTTAACAATATGTCACACATTTCTACTTTAATTTGTTGGATTGAATGACTGAGTGGTGCAAATTTGGTTGTCCCATCAATTCTTGACACACGTTCGCAAATTATTGTATAATATATATATATTTATCCCCAAACAACCGACAATGGGTCAAGTTTTTCAGCTTGTATTAGGTATTAAGTATTGAAATTGAAAATTCCCCAATTTGTTCTCTTTTAAGTTTCCACCATAAATTAATCAATTTGGCATAATGATTGCTCATGACTTTTGAAGGCTAATTAAAAGGCATTCTCATCAAATTTTGTTTCAACATCATTCAAATCTTACTTCCCCTCTTTTATTTGCGTTAAATTCAAATTTTGCTATTTCTAAACACAAATGCTTAAATCTAAAATCATTTATATAAGCTTTAATGTATTTTTTATTTCAAAATTTTATATTTTTAATAAATTAACATATTAGTATTATACTATTTGATCCTTAATATATGGGATAAATAACTAATTTGTATAAATTTAAAAAATTAGTTAAGTTAATTAGTGAAAAATGCGTGCTAATTTTCTTAAAATTCTTTTTTTTTTAATCTTCATTTGCATGGAAACTATCTTCCATATTTGCATTCATTGGAAATAGTTTAAAAAAACTATATTTAGAAAACAAAACGGAGTAAGCTATAATGTTAAGTATCAAAGCAAACCTCCTAACAAACTCACATACATTATGGCCTAAATGGAGTAAATTAACACAATCATAAAATTCTTTAATTCTAAGCATTAATTTAAAATTTAAATCGTTCAGACAGCGGTATAATAATATTGCTAGCCTTTCCATATTAAGGAAGAAAAACGGTTGCACTTAAATGCCTAAAATGAGGAGCTTTAGAAAGAAGGTTTTTTTTTTTTTTGAAGAACCTATATACTCCATTTTATTAGAAAGTTTTGATTTTTTTCCTAAGAAAAAGGAAACTTGTATATGGAATGCAATTAATGACGAAATCATTTCCAAATATCTCAAGATCCTGAAAGGGAATTTCAAAGAAACATAACAGAATTGTTCCTAAATTTGACCATAATACTGAGATGGAGAGCTTTTGGCAGTTACTTGCAATTCAAGAAAGTTTAAAGGGCCATCAAACCACCTGAAAAATAAAAAAAATAAAAAAAGAATTAGGATCGTTGTGTAACATTACCTTAAATCATGTCAATTATTAATGGTAATGGACCTAATTTTGAGGATTGATTAATTAACAGTTTTAAACACATTTAACAATTCAAGCTCCGAAATAGGAAAGCAGAGGGTGTATGGAACAGTTGTGCTATGAGATGTAGCGTATAATTGCCCAAAAAGGTCTTGCGGAGACCCAGAAAGAGAGAGAGAGTGAGGCAGAGGAATATATAAAAAGAGGGGAAGCATAAGCAAGCTTGCATTATTGTAATTTCATGAGCAATTAACAAATAATTAAAGGCGAAGGCTTTTTCTGTTGTGTTGGGAGAAAAAGTTAACGACAAATACCAGAGAAAGGCCATTTCGCAGCAGAGAGAGAGAAAGAGACTTTCACTAAAATACTAAAAAGATTTCTGTTTTGTTTTGTTGGGTTCAACCCCTTCACTCTTTTCTGGCCGTAGTCATTGGTATCCATTTCTGCACCATTGCCTTTTCCTCTTCCTTTCACATTTCGTTTGAAAACCCTTTCCTCCATTTCTGTTTCTCCGTTTACTTCTTTTTGTTATGCTCTGTTTTAATTGTTGCCTTTGTTGGCGAAAACAGAGCCTTGCATAACCGAGATTCAAACTTGCTTCCCTGGGAATTGTGATCTCTTCTTTAGCGTTTGGTTTTTCGTCTGGGTTTCTTTAGATGCTTATGGAGGACCAAAGGTGTGATTTGGTTTATGGCAATGGGACCACTAAAAAGTTTCCTGTGGGCATGAGTGTTCTGGCCGTTGACGACGACCCTATTTGTCTCAGAGTGTTGGAGACTCTGCTTGTCAAATGCGAGTACCAAGGTTCTTATTTCAAACTTCTTTGTTTTTAAACCGTTAAATTCCAGTTTTCTTTGCTTGTTCTGGGCCTATATATTATTTGTGCTCAATTACCAGTTTTTTTTTGTTTTTTTGGTTAACTCTTAGCATTCTCCATCTAGTTATGCTATGTATAAAAACATAATTTACCCCGCTCACTTCGTAGTTTTGGTCACCCTGTGCACAGGAACTGTTTTATTTATAGTTTGGTTCCCCAGAGAAACTTTTCTGAATAATTTCTGTTGGCCGCTTCTGATTTCTGTAGTTCTGCTGAAGTTAATTATATTTCTTAAGTTTCAATTTTGTCCCTAATATTCTTTTGCGCAGTTATAGCAAAATCACAATTACTGTCACTTTTCTCACTAGGCTTTGTTGGTAGATCTACTTTTAAGGGTCGTTGACTTGTTTGGTTTATAAGCCATTGACTTTATCTTATATTTGATTTATTGTTAATTGTTAATGTTGCAGTTACTACAACTAATCAGGCAGCTAAGGCTTTGAAAATGCTAAGGGAAAACAGGGAGAAGTTTGACCTTGTCATTAGTGATGTCAATATGCCAGACATGGATGGATTTAAGCTCCTTGAGCAAGTGGGACTTGAAATGGACCTACCAGTGATCAGTAAGTTCAATCTTGTTTTACACTAGACAGTAACCTTCTTTTTCTTTATGATATTGTTTGGTAACTCGAAAAAAGTTTCAAATCATCAATTTTGTCATTATTGCTATTAGAGCATTGTTTTTGTTCTTATTATGTACTGTAGCTGAAATAATTAGATATATCTTCTCACAATTAAGAATTAAATTGTTTGATCGACTTGAAACTCACTGTTTTGCCCTTGATGTGAATCTAGTGTTGTCAGCTCACAGTGATACAAGGCTTGTGATGAAGGGTGTTACCCATGGTGCATGTGACTATTTACTGAAACCTGTTAGATTGGAAGAGCTTAAGAACATATGGCAACATGTGGTTCGAAGGAAGAAGTTTGATAACAAGGATCAGAATAAGGCTTCTCAGTTGGAGAAGGCGAACGATATGGCCGGGGAAGGGTATCAAGGCATTAGTTCAGAAAATAATTCGGATCAGAGCAGAATGCTCGGTAAAAGAAGGAAGGACGAAGGTGAAGATGAGGAAGAAGATGGGGAAGACAATGTACAAGAGAATGAGGATGACCCATTGACACAGAAGAAACCACGTGTAGTTTGGTCAGTAGATCTGCACAAGAAATTTGTTGCTGCAGTTGATCAATTGGGACTTGAAAGTGAGTTTATCTAACTAAACTTAGAAACCAAAATCAACATTTTGATATGTATACTGATTTAATATACTTACTGGATTGTGTTTATCTGTTATTTCAGAGGCTGTTCCCAAGAAAATTCTTGATCTTATGAATGTTGAAGGGCTTACAAGGGAAAATGTGGCAAGCCATCTACAGGTACAAGTTCTACATTTTATTGTGATAGAATTTATTGTATTCATTGCTTGACTTTAAGCTCACTGTCATTTTGTATTGCAGAAATATAGGATCTATCTTAGAAAGGCAACTCAACAAGCTAAAATTGCTGCTGCATTGGGCGGTGAATCATCATACTTACCGATGGGTTCATTGGAGGGATATGGAGAGTTTCGCACGTTGTCTGGTTCAGGACGGCTCTCATCAACATTTGCATCCACTGGAATTTTTAGCAGACTAAACTCTCCAGCTGGCTTGAACATAAGAGGAATAAGTTCTTCTGGACTGATCCAGCCCGGTCAGTCTCAAAACTCGAGCATAGCCACAAACGTTGGAAATCGTCAGACATCATCTATCTTGTCTGCAAACTCAAGTTTATTTCAAAACATTACAACACCAATAGAGCTTAGTCATTCTCAGCCAAGCAACTGTGCCACTGGTATTAGGCAGTTTGGTTCAATTGATGACTCATGTGGTTTTGCAGGTGTTAGTGGATTCCTAGATAATAAAGCAACTGTTGGTGGTTCAAACAGTTCTTGTGTCACAAGTAATCCTTTGATGTTACCAGAAAGCTCACAGCAATCTCGAAATCTGCGAGGATTTAGAAATCAATCTTCTTTTGGAGCCGCTCCTTTGAACACAGAAACTTTAGATATTTGCGGTTCCAATTTCTTGGACTATACACAATGCAACGAAAGCTGGCAGTTATCTGAATTCCCCTCAAATTCCTTGCCATTAAATGAGACTTCAACTGATGATCAGCTACCTTCTAATATCTTAAATGTTTCTTCCTCCAATACTTATATCAGCAACAACCCAGTTGGTTTTTCTTCTGCTGTTACACTGGAGGATGTTAGATGTGAACTACAATGTCAAGAAGGCCTAATCGAGAATGTGGTTCAGTCTTCACGGTACACAATGAGGCAGAGCTGGGAACTACATAAGCAGGATTACAACCAAAATATGAACTGCAATTTCAATGCTTTGAATTATCTGGTTTCTTCTGATGGAATCACAAGTAAAAGGGTGGATGCATCTTTCACGGACCAATTCATTGGGGCTACTCCATCAACCTCACAGTTTAATCAGGATGAGAGATTCCCTTCAGATGTGAGATTCAAATCTACTGATGCATACGAGGATGGTTTCATTAGAAATATTGGATATTTGGATGACATAACGGGTTCAATGGTTAAACGGGTATGAGAAAATATCCAGCTTAGTTTTCTGTTTCTAGCTTAGTTTACTGTATGACTTGCTGCAATTCCAGACTAATGTGTTTATCAAGTCCAAATCACATATTTTTTTGGTTGTATAGTGTTACATATGCACGTTATTTCTGTAATAGTTTCATGAGGACAATATGATGCAGGAGCAACATGAAATGATGATGATGGATGGAGAGACCCGTTTCGATGCTTACCCGATTCGATCTTATAACTGATTCACCAAGAATCTTAGTATCATCTGCATCAGAAAACTCACTCCTCTGTGTTCTAGAGTTTTATTTCTTGTTGCGACTTTGGACCCCGTTAATATTATCTAATTCTTTCCTTCGCTATTCCATGGTTGTAGAGAGTATATAGCTGCATCTGAAGTCTCAGTTGGAGTTTTTCTAATGCTATTTAAATAATCAATTACACATAGAGTTTTATGATTATATATATATATATATATATGAAATCTACTTGTTGGATTGTTTCCAATTATTTGTTTATATCGATGAAATATTATTTAACAAGCCTTTTGGAAGTTTCAAGAATAAAGAACTAGTAGGTCCCAAAAAAAAAAAAAAGCAGAGAACTTGGGCGTATTATTATTAATGTTTTTTTATCGGTATTTTCTCGGCATAAATAAACGAAAAATTGTGTGGTGTTCTTATAGGAGAGAATCTGAATTCTATTTACATACACACACTTGAGAAGATTTTTCTCCAGATACCTGATTACCCCCAGAAGCTTCCCAGAACTTAGAAACCATAAAACTTGAGCATAAATTGGATTATTCATAGGACAATTTAATGGGAATAGTTGCTGGATTTAGATCTAAATTTGGTACAAAAGCAACTATGACAATATTTGAATTTGAATTTGAATACTCCGTATATTATTAACATCTGGTTTGGGTGATTGCATGATCGTTGAAACCTGAAAACGCGTTAAATCTCTGACTTTGTTTGATACAATCGCACCAAGCAAAGTCAGAGCCAATCCCACTCATCCTTACCCTAATTGTCCATTTCTGGCCGACTAACATATTTAAATAAAATTTAACAACCTTTTTTTTTTTTGTCAAAAAAACCTGTAAGAATTGAAACAACTTAATTCTTCACATATTATAGTGGGCAATCTACAAGTTTCAAGTCTCTTAAGATATGAGGATTTTTTTAGTAGGGGATTAGTAAATTCCTTTTTGTGCTCTTTAAGTTAGAGGCATGCCCTAACTTCAGTGAGCCTCTAGGATTTAACTCACCAACTTTTTGTTATATATAAAGGGCTTTGTTACCTTCGTAGTCTTCCCTAACTCGTCCTATACTAGTCATGGTTCAATATGGCTATTAGATATTGGGTGGTTCTATGCCTAAAAATTGGAGCCATTCATTTTCTTTGCAAAGTGAATAAACATCCAAATAAGAGTTTTATACTTTTGTGGCGTGGCCTAGTAAATAAGGAGATTTCAGTGTACCTCATACACTTTCCACTAACGTCCAATGAGGTATGAAGAAGCACTGATTGCCAAAGTCATGTTTTAGATGGACAACTTTCTTGAGGAGAGAAATTCTTACAAACATGGTACACTAAATGAAAGCGCAGAATCCACAAACTATTATAAATGAATGAGTATTAATTGGCTTCCTGCGGTTAACTAGCATAAGGATTAAGGATTATATGGTTAAAAAAGAATTATCCAACAGCATGCAAAACTACTGAATAACAAGTGGTAATTTAAAGTACTTGTCTGAGCACTGACAACATCATAGTAGGAGATTGCATTGAGATAAATATTGCCGTTTATGCATTGCTACAAGTGTGATGAAAATATGATTGATACAAGGTAAAATAAGACAAAGTTACAAACATAGAGAATAAGAGAAACTTTTTTTTACCTAAATCTGTTGAAGACTCTGAGCTATTTCGCTTGCCCGCTTGTAAAAATCATAAGAATAATAATTAGTATAACTTAATCTGAAAATCAACAGCTATTCTCCTTCCCAGCCCACTTGACGTGCTCGTCGTTCCCACAACAAAGTCAACTTTCTCTCCCGAGTGAGCAAGGCCTCTGACCGCTCTCTTGCCTGTTCGCATGTCTCAGTTGCAGCAACACATTTGTCTGCTTCCCTTTGGTACTGGGATGCCACTCGTTTTGCTTCAGCCAAAGTAATGTTCATATGCCGAGCGTGCTCTCCAGCAACAGCCTCTTGCAACTTCAGCTCCTCTGTAAGAAGGTCCACAAACTGCTTCTCCATCTCCTGCTTGAGATCCGGATCATTACTTCCACAATCTGTTGAGCAACACAGTTGAAGTCATTCCTATGTGTTACTGAGTAGTAAAATTAACTAGAAGATTGTATATATCTTTAGACTACTCATTCTTAGAATGAATGGATGATCTTGCATGAATTGTAATACAAATGAAAAAAAAGAAACATAAATTTAGTGCAAATTAAAATGGTGTAACATGATTGAAGAAAAACAGCAACATTTCAAGAGAACCAGAATTTTACATCGTATAGACTGATGGAACTAATTAACAACACATAATGAACAAGAAAATACAGGCCAGAATAGTCCTCATTAATCACAAGACATGTGGAGTAAAGGACCGTAGATATGGCTGAAAAACTTGGTCATATGAAAATGACAAGTTCTAGGGGACATTCCCACCTGAGATTGAGAGATTGGCAAGCCCTGTGCAGGAACAAAAACGCAAGAAAAGAATCAGTTTAGATCAGCAGCTAAGCTTTGACAACACAGAAATAAATTAGAAACATACATCAATAAGAATTTACAACTAAACAAAATAATAAACTGACGGCAAAGTTTGCATCAATATATGCATTGATAGCCATAAATTTACAAACACGAACTAATTGCATGAAAATAACATGATTCGAGGGCCAAAGTCCATATGAAAGTAGTAGCTAATAGAGAGGAGAAACTAGGCTCCACTTTAAGAAACGAAGCTGCGAATTTTTGGCCAGCTGGTTTCACCTAGGGAGCAACATGATGCAGAGAGCTTTATATTTCATTGGAAAGTCTCAGTTTTATGTCTACCTGAAGTTAGAAGATAATCCATATCAACGGACTTCAGAATATGGAATCCAGAAAGTAACTGCTAGTCTATCCAAGAACGAGTAATTTTCAGCACATACCAAATTTCTGCCGACAGTGGTGGGAATACCTAAAAACTACAGAAGGTGTGAAACATGCAATGGGTTTTCATAAGGCTGGCAGTTACCTTCTGGAGGCCAAGATTGAACCAAATTTGTTTCTTTTAAATTTTTCTTGTGCGTGCTCATTTTTCTTATCAGTCATATTTATGACCATCAAGTTTACAAGAGAAGGATAAGAAAAATGAGCACGCATAAGAAAAATATGCTTTGATATCATTAATTAAAAAAGAAACTTAGATCATGATTTCTAAAGGGGCAATCTGCTCCACTTCTACTCTGACTGACTGATCAGATCAAAACAGTATAAAAGCTAAACTCCAGATTAAAATTAAGGGGGGGAAAAGGGATTTCAGAACGAGATCAACCGATGAAGCTCTCTGATAACAATAGATCACAATTCAACAGGAAAAATTGAGAAGTTGGAAGAGAACGGGCTTACCGGGAGCAAGCTGGAGGAGCGACAAGGGAGGAGGGCAGTCACAAACGCAAGGAGGACAAGAGAGTTTGGAATTGCGAAGGTTGATAGTGTTCTTGAATCTCCAGTACAAAGCAGGGCCACACACGGCCAAAGCGGAAGCCACCGCGAAAACCACCAGGCAACACCGTAGGCAAGCTCCGGATCGGCGTGACATTTTCTGAGGAAGTGAGATCTAATAGAGATGATTGCGAGTTTCACTCTCACCTGTGAGATTTCTAGATTTGATATTGAAGGACTCGGTGGGTTCCCATTAATTCGCTGACTGTATTCTTTTTTTTTTTTTTTTGAATAAATAAGGCAAGCTAAAACTTGAAACTATCATATCTTCTGACAGCATTGTAACCCTGGTACAATTTCTCTG
>JBAGKO010000005.1:9594672-9609057 GCA_037177275.1 Acacia concinna | reverse complement strand
GTGATTAACACGGACCAACATAGACTAGCGAAATCCATTACTCTTCTTGCAAAAACCATTACTCTTCTTGCGAAAACTATTACTCATCTTATGAAAATTACTATTGTTCTTGTCAGCGAATTTCAAAACTCCAATTTAGTCCATGGTATCTTAGTGTCTTTTTAAAATGTTAACATTCCTTTTGAGGTTTTGGAATTTGTGGAGGTATTTTTCTAGAATTCTCCCAATAATTTATATTAAAATATGTGTATTTATCATTTTTCTTTTAAAACTGGAAAAGGACTTGAGAAACACGAAGGCAGAATTCTCACAAGCATTTTCTCTTTCAGGGGTGGTCCAGAAACTGACTATTGAGAGACTAAATTATGAAATTATCTTTGCACTAATTATTATCATCACATGCACTATATAGAGAAACCGCCATCTCCTGCGTGTATGGTCCAGAATCCTCCACGCCACACGCGCCAAAACAAACATCGTCTTCGGCATCGACCTTAAAAAAAAGAAAAAACCTTATCCGAACCAGCAACACAAACCTTAGACAGAGAAGATAGTTAAGAACCCCCATTCAAGCACAAAGGAAACTGACCTGAGAAACTCCAACAACAATGGCGAAGAAAGAGATGGAGGTTGTGAGGAATCTGGACTTGGAGCGTTACATGGGTCGTTGGTACCAGATTGCTTCGCTCCCCTCGTTTTTTCAGCCTAAGAATGGAGTGGACACGAGAGCCACCTACAAGCTGAACCCCGACGGAACTGTTCACGTGCTGAACGAGACTTTTAGTAATGGCAAGAGAGATTCTATAGAAGGGACTGCTTATAAGGCTGACCCCAAGAGCGATGAAGCTAAGCTCAAGGTCAAGTTCTATCTCCCTCCGTTTTTGCCCATTATTCCGGTAACCGGCGATTACTGGGTTCTGTACATCGACGACGATTATCAGTATGTTCTGGTCGGCGAGCCTAGAAGAAAATACCTCTGGGTAAGAAAATTTATCAGCTTTTAAAGTTTTCTGCATCATGAGCATGTAATTCTGTTCGTTGAGATTTCTCATAAGCTTAAGCAACTCTAGTATAGTATAGACTGTATAGTATTCCTCCTGTTTATAAATATTAATTGAAAATTTAAGTTTGTCTTAAATATATAACACCCTAGTCTCATATTTAACAATATTTTTAAACTATCATTATAAATATTTTTTTAACTATAGTTAGACATAATAATGATTTAAATGCATACCCAAAAAGAAATTCCTCCTCCTCTACTTTCTATAAATGTATACACAATGAAAAATGGTGAATCTACAAACATAAATTAAGAGTATTTTTAAAACATTATATAATATTATAAAATTACCTAACTTAACTAATATCCTTAATCCTTTTAAAAAAATTAATTAGATCTTTTAAAAAAACGCTAATTAAATCTTATAGGAGGGAGTAGTATATAGTATCCTTCACAGCTCACAAGCTTAGCCCTAGGGATTCATATGCATTAGTAGTATAAACTCTTATCTTCACTCTATCAAAATATTTTATTTTTAATTGTTACTCCCTGTCCTAAAATATGTGTTTTAGATTTAATTTTTGAATGAGTATGAGCGTGTCCTTAGATTTGTCAAAGCACTTATTATTGTATTTTTTTCAAACTTTACCCTGTATTTAAAGATTATGGGGAGAGTTAATAAAAATCAATAGATTATCTTTATTTTATAATCTATACCCCTCAAAATATTTTTTTTTAAAGAAACTATTGACTTAGATATGACCTAGATGTTCTAGATGGGCTTAACTCTTCCTACTAAACCTTTTATGGTCTCTCCCCCTATCCTCTCTTTACAATTATGGGTTTAGTTGAAAAACAAATACATATTTTTTTCTCTCAACTACTTTTCACTATTTTCTTTTTTATAAATGCAAATCCATTACTTGAAATTTATAATTAGGGACTGATGGAGGGAGTATATACCTGTTTTCAAACTCCTTAAGGTTGTTTTACTTAGAATATGGGAGGAGGATAGGAGAGTCAAGAGGACTGACAGTAGTGGTTGGTCAAATAATGTTTGTTTTGATTGGTAGATACTTGTGGTGTCATGAGTTGAAGATTAATTAAGATATTGTGTGGGGATGTAGATTTTATGCAGGAAAACCCATTTGGATGATGAGATATACAACATGCTGGTTGAGAAAGCGAAGGAAGAAGGATATGATGTGAGCAAAGTTTACAAGACACCACAGAGTGATCCTCCTCCAGAAGGAGACGACACTCCTGCAGACACCAAAGGCATTTGGTGGATCAAATCCCTTTTCGGAAAATAGATTCATTCCCATTTCCCAACCCTACCATTTCATGCTCTGATGGAACCCTGTTGTGTTTGGATCCCTGTAATATATTTATGGGGCTCTGTAATCTGTGTGTGTGTACACACACCTCGTATAAAGATGTGAACTTTTGTAGTATGTTTGATGTCTCCTACTCCTTCTATAATGGGAGTTCAAGGATTATTGTTTAAGGTGAGAATCCTGTTTTTACTTTTTCAGAAAGCTGTGGGAATGAGTCTGTGTTCTTATCCTCATCTAAATACTGCAGATTGGTGATGTGAGGGGGATAAGTGTCTAGTTTATATCATTGTGTGTATTTGTATTAATATTTAATTGTTCTTTCCTTTTTTGTTTTTACGTTCTTGTATGTCCATCATGTAATGTTATTAATAATCTTTTAAGCATTTATTCCCTAGTCTATGATTGTACACAAACAGAATTTAGTGCTTTGAGCCCCATCATTAGACTGACACTTATCAAGAAAGCTTTTTGAAGGGGAAATTAATAGAAGGAAGTGGAAAGGAAAATTAAAAGGAAACTTTTAAGATATAGTGCGTATTTATGTTGTTTTATCTCAAATACTATAAAGTAGACAATCTCGCTTTTAAGATGGACGTGTTACAATTTTGCACCGAAAAAATGAACACTTCTCCATGTATTTGACTCAATAGTCTTATTAAAAAAATTAATTGTGCATTCCATTATTTTCTTTAACGACAAAAAAGCGGGATGTGAAAATAATAATGCAACCAATAAAAATTAGCACAGATGGGTAGGCATCTACGTCACATCCATCTGATCCTGAGTTCGATTCCAGAGAATAGAAGGTGATCCCAGAGAATAGAAAGTGTAGAGAATTTTTATTGGGAGCCATCTCCTCTAAGGCACCTCAAAGAAGTGGTTATCTTTTGGGCCTATTCGATTAGGGGTATCCAGACTAGTTAGTTTGCAGACTCACCGAATTCAAAAATTCAGATTATAGCCAAATATTAAGATTCGGTGGGCTTGTAACCTAAAGGTTGACTATAAAAAAAAGTAATGCAAAAAATTGAGAGCTTAGAGCCCCTGAGAAGTAGAGAAACCCAAAAGTTGGATTTCTGTCCGTGGCCTTTTCTTTTTGGTTCAAAGGCAAGTAGGATGTCAAATTAATTAATTTAATTTACATAAGTTACATATATAAAATCTATTGAAAACATTGAGAACCCAAAGCCAGAGAGAAGAGCAAACTCTCATTGTCTCATTTCTCATTATTTTTTTATAATTTCATCTCAATCTTTAGATCATGAAATGAATGATTTAGATTTAATATTTTATAAAATTATTATTATAATATTTAATAAATTAATTTTTTTTATCTTTTCTAAATTTCAGTTGTGGAAGATATATAAGATTTTCTGAGTTTAAATTTACTTATTTATGTAATTCTATAGAAGATTGAATTTGAACCATTCATTGCTTTAATCAAACGGTGGATATGATATCATGAGAAGAAAATGAAGAATATGATAAGATGGGGATATGATATGTTGAGTAACATGGAATGCGTTGCTAGATATGTGTGTATGTCTATATATATATATATATATATATATATTATTTTTAAACTAAAGCTCACGAAAAAATTATAGAAAATATTAGTGGCAATAATAGGTTAAGGTCTAATTTTGCTCTGAATATTTTCGCTTTAAGAGCAGTGGATATTCTAAAGTTTTTATAGCTCATTTTTACTCCAAAGGAAGTGATGTTACCTCATCCATTAAATACATTAATTTTGATTGTTAAAACATACTTTTTAACCCACACATGTTGATATGTCATGGAAAAAGAGAGGGGGAGCAATCAAAATATGAAGACACATCCACATGTGTAGGTTAAGAAGTCTGTTTTAATGTGCAAAATTAAATTATATAATTGTATGAGTTAACATTACTCTCCTTTTAAAACTTGTAAGATAAAATTGAGCCTTATAAAATGATATAGTAAAAGTCCTATTAATAAATTACGGGACTTGTCATATATCATTTATATTATTTAATACTTAAATGATGTTCCTCTAAGACATATTTCAACCCATACTAGACTTTATCCACAAATCACTAAAAACACTTCTACATATTAAAAATATATCTTATATTTTTTTTATCAAGATCAACTCTTTAAATATGTCTTATACGCTATTAAGTAAGATAGGATAGAAAACTTCTCTGGTTTTAGTATAAAACATATCTGGTTAGTTGATATTAGTCATATAAGAGATAATTTTTATTTTTATCATTTTTTTTCTTAATTTAACCATCCATATTTATGATTCTCAACCAAAAATCGATAAGAGGGGTAAATGAATTAAAAAAAAAGATGACTGTAGTGTTTTTAAAAAATATATATGTCATATTAAAATTTTAAATTATTTTCTGTAATCTAATTAAATATATATTATATTAAGTAGCTAATGGAGTAGTAAGTATCATAAGAATCTCTAGAAACTGCCATCTCCAACGTGTACGGTACAGATTCATCCACGTCACACGCGCCAAAACCATCCTCCACGGCATCAACCTTAAAAACCCGGAAACTTTTCAAAACTAGCCGGAACAACCCTTAGATAGAGAAGTGAAGAACCCCCATTACTGAATCAGAAAGCACACAGGAAGGAAGCTGAGAAATCCGCACAAGAATGACGAAGAAAGAGATGGAGGTTGTGAGGAATCTGGACGTGGAGCGTTACATGGGTCGTTGGTACGAGATTGCTTCGTTCCCGTCGAGGAATCAGCCCAAGGATGGAGTGAACACGAGAGCCACCTACAAGCTGAACTCGGACGGTACAGTGCACGTACTGAACGAGACTTGGAGTGGTGGGAAGAGAGGTTATATAGAAGGGGCTGCTTATAAGGCTGATCCTAAGAGCGATGAAGCTAAGCTCAAGGTCAAATTCTATGTCCCTCCGTTTTTGCCCATTATTCCGATAACCGGCGATTACTGGGTTCTGTACATCGACAACGATTATCAGTATGTTCTGGTCGGTGAGCCTAGCAGAAAATACCTTTGGGTAAGAAAATTTATCAACTTTTTAAGTTCTCTGCATCATGGGTATGCATGTGATTCTGTTTGTGGGTTTGCAAATTCTGGGATTTCTCATACGTATAAGCAGCTCTAGTATGTTGTTAATATAAGACATTTACCTAATTTGGAAGTTGCTTAAGGACTCGAGGAGTAGTATAGCATCCTTCACGGTTCACAAGTCACAACCATGGTACTTGGGATTCATATGCATCAGCATAAACTCTGATCTTTACACTATCAGAGTATGTTAATTTTAACTTTTATATTACTGTATTCAAACTCCTTATGGTTATTTTACTTAGAATATGCTAGGAACTAGGAGGAGTTGGATGAAATATTTGTGGTGGGTCAAATTTTTGTTGTGCTGTCTTAACTTAAGAGAGTAAAATATTGTGTGGCAATGCAGATTTTATCTAGGACCATCCATTTGGATGAAGAGAAATACAACATGCTAGTTGAGAAAGCAAGGGAAGTGGGATATGATATGAGCAAACTTCACAAGACACCACAGAGTGATCCTCCTCCGGAAGGAGACTCTCCTACAGACACCAAAGGCATTTGGTGGCTCAAATCCATTTTCGGAAGATAGATTCGCAACCATTTCATCCTCAGTTGAAACATGTTGTGTTTGGATCTCTGTAATGTTTGTATGCCTCTCTCTGTAAATATGTGAATTTCTTGTATGTTTGATACCTCTGCTTCTGTTATGAGTTGAATGGTTGTTGTTTAGGACTTTGCTTTTTTAGGAAGCTGTGTGAATGAGTCTGTGATCTTAATCCTTATCCAAACACACATGGCTATGGAAGATTAGTGATGTGACAAGGATCTTATCGTTACTGATGATGAGGGGATAGGGTGTCTTAGTTTTAATTTAAGCGCCTATTTTACATCATTATATGTGTATATTTGTAATAAAAGTTTGAGTTAACTGTTCCCTTTTTTAATGCCTAAACTGTAATTTTTAAGCATTCATTTCGTGGTCCAAGGTTGCACATCAACAATTTCTGGCGATTTATATCTCATCATTAGACTGAAACTTCTCAAGGAACCTTCTCGTGGGGAAAAAACTTAAATAGAAGCAAGTGGAAAGCAAAACAGAGTAGGATTAATTTGTAAGATCAGAAGCTGCCCCCCCCCCCCCCCCAGCCAAGTTAAACCAATAAACGATGAACCTTCTACAGCAGCATTTTTTTGCTGGAATGAGAGGGATTGATTCTTTCATGCTCTCATTCCAAACATGTTTTAACTATTCACGAACTCAACAACGAAAATTCCAACACCAAAATCTCTCAAGGGACTCAATAAAGCTGGGTATGCGAGATGATCTTTGGATCAAAACCAAAAAAAGTGTTCAGATGTAGTGGTATTCATACCTTAATTCCCCTGTTTCCAAACATCCCATTAACATGACCTTAACATATAGACATGAAAACAAGGTGGATAACAGATGCAGAGAGACAAGAAAAACATCTTTGCGAAACGAAGACAAAATATAAGCAAAAGATACATTCAATACCATTGAAAAGAACAATCCTTTTTATTTGATTATTCTATTATATTTTTGATACTTATTAATCTTTTCTTAATGTAGATATGATACTCTTTCAATAATAATTAAAGAGAAAAGGGAATTAAGGAAAATGATTACGACATTTTTTAAAATATATGTTACGTTAGCTAATCTAGCTACCTTCTTTAATATAATCAAGTCATATATTAAATACAGGAGAAGGGAACGTGAGATACTGTCTTCATTTTTTAAATGAAAAAGTGAAGTCACTCCATCAAAAGGAAGACGATTTGGTTTTTCTTTAAGAAATCCTCCCATTTACAATATTCTCACACGCCTTCACTGAAATTCTCAACAACTTTTGTCAAACCCACACCAAAATTTCCCACCTAATGTTCAACTCGTGAAGCCACCGCATGAATTTTGCATAATGTTAGGCATTACATTTTGTACTTGAAAAGTTTTTCAACAATATTTTTCAAAACATATGAAGGCTTGGATTTTAATTTGGTTTTGGGTGCAGACCGCATTATATATTGAAATAGCGTAATTTTGTTGGCCTGAGAAAGATAGTAGTTAGGGCATTTCTGTGAAGAAAAATAGAATAAAAAACATAGTGGAACTGATATTTATCATGTAGATCTTAAAAATTTTAATTCTTTAGAACGACTAGATACTAAAACAGATTAAGGGTTTATTTGTATTAAAGATTACAATTGATACTTTTAAAAAAATAAGATTAAATAATTTGATTTATGTTTGGAAGAAAGATTACATATGTTACTTATAAATTACTTATGTAAAAATAAAGCTTGTTTAATTAAAATTTTGTAAAAGTAACTTTTGACGAGGATACGACTGAAAAGGGTATGAATTATATTATATAGATCAGACACATATATAAATATATTATAATATTTATACTACCTCCATTCCTAATTATAAGACCTAGTTGACTCTTTTGACTTCCTTAATCTTTTTTTAAAAAAACCAATTAGGTCTTACAATTAGGACCGGAGGTAGTCTTATTACACATAAATATATTGTGATATTTATACAGCCTCTTGTCCTAGTTGTAAAGCCTAGTTTATTTTTTTGGCTTCCTTAATCTCTTAAAAAAAATCAATTGGGTCTTATAATTAGGACCGAATGGAGTCTTATTACATGTAAATATAATGTAATATTTATATTATCCCGATTTTAATTATAAGACCTGGTTGACTTTTTTGAGTTCCTTAATCTCTCCAAAAAAACTAACCGGGTCTTATAATTAAGACCGGAGAGAGTCTTATTACACATAAATATAATATTTATACTATCTTTGGTACTAATTATAAGACCCAATCAAAATTTTTTAGCGAAGTGAAGGAAGCAAAATAGGTTACTTAATTATATCATATGTTGTGTTTTATCATATTATATATTAATTCATAAGTCAAACAAAATAGTTTAAAAAAAAACGATAAATTTTAATACTTTAAAATAAGGTAATTAACTTTCTTATAATTTTTTAAAAAGTTAATTGAGTCTTATAATTAAGACCGGAAGAAATAAATTATATTAGAAAAAAAAAGTGATAAGTGCAATCGGAGATAAAAGTATAAAATTGTTTCTAATGTAATGGCACTGTTCATCAAACATGATCTTTTTTTTTTCCTTCACTTTTGCTTTTGCAAAAGCAACAGGTAGTAAGATTGGGCCTCCCAAACACACCATAATTGTGCATAGCATATACTATAAATTGTAGACAATTTCGCCTTACAAGATAGACATGTTTTATTTTTGCACCACAAGATTAACAATTCTCCATAAATTAAGTCAGTCTTATTTTAAAAACTAATTGTGCAGGTCATCATTCTTTTTAATGACACAAAAGTAGGATGTGAAAATGGTAATGCAAAAGAATATCAATTTCTAGAGAAACCCAAAAGTTGGATGTTTGCCAATGGCTTTTTGGTCCAATAGCAAATAGGATGTCTAATTAATTTGATTTACTGACATTTGTATATCAAATCCATCTAAAACTTTGAGAACCCATAGACAAAGATATGTTGAGTAACATGGAATGTATTACCAAGATATATCATATATTGTTAAACTAAAGCTCATGGGAAAAATTACAGGCAATATTACTGCTAATGATGATTTATCACCAACAGGGTGGAAGCATATTTCAACCAATACAAGACCTCTCTATCCAACAATTTCTAAAGCAATCAGTGGAGAAATATAGGCATATGAAACAATTTTCTCCTCAACATTAGCTCAAGTAGACGATTACCATCATAAGATAACATTAACCTTGAAAGCCTTACAATATGGTGCAGCACTGGTTGGTTTTTTTGGCCTGCTTGTAGAACATCTGTTTCGAACGACACAATCAAGTTCTTGTGTCAGCACTCTAATCAGATGGTAATAACATTCAATTCTTAGTTTAGCTCATACATAGAATCATCCATGCAGCAACCCAGATATCAAAATAAAAATTGGAAAATGAAAAGGCTAACATTGGTAGCTGTCTTGGGAACAAAATTGTCTCTTTTCATGCTTATAGAGTCATTCATAAAAATTAAATGAATTGCATTCCCCTGTCAAAAATCTGCATGCAGCAAAAAACAAGGACCTAAGAAAGCACCTATAAAAACCCAAATTTCTACGGTATTTTCTTGGAAATATTTGATAATGGAGTATATTGTAATCTAGTCTAACTCAAGCACATGATAGGAAGCAAAATGTAATCCGAGGATACATCTTCACTGGGATAAGTGAAAGATGCAAGCATGTGTCAGTCCCCAATGGCTAGCTGTAAACAGGAGCTGTCTTAAGTCTTAACACACCTGGGATGCTGCACTCAGATCAGAACTCTTGTCAACTAAACTGTCCAGCTTCTCCCCCCTTGCAAGGACACTGTCGATAGTCTGATGCTGTGAAAATAAAAAAAAAAGAAAGAATAAAGCATCCATCAAGCCCAAAATAATGTCAAAGATATGAATACCATCATCAAAAAAAAGAAGAGTAAGATTTTCACATGAGAATTAACATATCGTCATCTCATAGACGAACGAAATAATTTAGAAGTATAATTTTCATTTTATAACAGCTGATTGCTGAATGATATGTACTATGAAATCAACCAAACACTAAGATCTCAAGCACAGAAATATTTCTCATAGAACAACCACTATCATGACAACAACGCTTAAAATTGAAGGAAGGAATAAATGTCAAACAGAAGATAAGAATGCAAGACAATAAATGCAAGGAATCAATATTATTTTGGAATAACTCAATACTTACTAGGATGATTTTTGTTTCATCCAGTTCTCTCTGGATTCTTAACAACTTATCAGCCTCCGCTGGGTCCTAAGGTTTAACAGAAGCAGGAATAAGAGGGTTTTAGTCAAAAAGACTGAAACATTTGCAGAGCACAGAACAGAGAGATACTTGAAGCTGATACAATGAAGTATGCAGAGATACCTGGAATTTTGTCAGGGCTTCGTTCAAATATGTCCACTGTTGAGTGCTGTCTGCTTGAGCACTTCTCCATGACTCACCAAAACTTTTAGTATATTCATCCAGCACCTGCAAGAGCAACAGGACATCATGATTAATTATCACCTATTTTAGGAATTTCAACTTGACATGTATTTACTATTTGAAGTAGTTCAAACTTCAAACAGATTCACCCAAAAGTAACTCAACTGTCAGATAACAGATGCCAATGCTGAGATCATCTAGGCAATAAGGAAATATCTAAATGAATACTCCCTTTGGTCCTAATTATAAAGGGCCATTGACTTTTCTAGAGAATCCTAGGAAAATTCTAAGAAAGCTAATTATATTACTTAACATATCATATATTGTGTTTTTTTACATTATATAGTAATTCATAAGTCAAACAAAATAGGTTGAAGAAAAACTATAAAT
Source organism: Acacia concinna (assembly GCA_037177275.1). NCBI lineage: Eukaryota > Viridiplantae > Streptophyta > Magnoliopsida > Fabales > Fabaceae > Acacia > Acacia concinna. The sequence continues at coordinate 9,598,241 of JBAGKO010000005.1, read as the reverse complement.
TTTAATGTTTTAAAGTAATATAATTAGCTTTCTTAGAATTTTCTTAGGATTCTCTAAAAAAATCAATGGACCCTTATGATTAGAACCGAAGGGAGTAGTTTTCAGCCTGTTACTGGGGCAATGAAATTATAGATCGAAGGCTAGAAGCTGTTCAAGTAACTAAAGTGGTTTTCCTTCATTTATAACATTAGAACACGATCAAATTATACATTCATATCAACCTTTAAACAAAGCAGCAAAAGAAGTTACACGCTGCTTTGAGAATACTCCTCGGTGTGGTGTGAATATAAATCTATTGAAAAACCCACATTGAACCCACCTGATTAAGAAGAGAAAACGCACTTCGAACAGGGTAGTGATCATCCATAAATCCCAATGCACAAAGGCCATTTCTATTGTACGAATGCACCTTATACTCTACAGAAGAGTAAACATTAATTATATCAGAATCAAATTTTTCCAAGAGGAGAACAAGTAGATACTCGAAAGAAATTGATGTTAGCCCATCCAAAAGTAAAGATCGCCCAACGCTGAAAATCGCTGTCAAGAAAGAATTATTTCCAGTTATTTTGTTCTCCCCTAACCCCGCCAAAAATCATTTAAGCTTTATCTCAATGGACAGAGCTGAAGTTGAAGCCACAAGTTCTTAAAAAAAAAAATCTCTTGGCAACGATGATAATTTGATTTCATAACGATTAAAAAATAAACCCATAATTCATGAGAAATTCAGGAAACTTAATCAACAAGAGTATATTGCCGCCGATCGAAATAAATCAAATAATCGTTAAAGAATCACCAAACACCTTGGCCCGGGGAATGCTTTTCTCGGAAGAGATCCACAACACGTAATTCAAGCTCCACAAAAATGAAGAACAAAATTCAAGAGATTAAAGGCCCTAAAACCCTAAAAGCACATTCAAACAAAAGGGGAAGACAAACCCTCATGCTGGACGGATTGGCGTTGGCCCTGAGGAGTGCGTTTGGCAACCGTACGACCCATAAAGACGATGAATTCCTTAACGCTGGAGCGTTGGAAGTAACCAAAGTGGCTTACATCAGAAGCATTGGCCAGTATAATCGGATCAGATCCGTCCGAGCTGCATTTAAGCACCAACAAAGCTGTAATCTTCATCTCCCTCTCCCTCTTTGTCTTTGTCTATACGTTCTCTTGTTGCTTCGCTCTTCGCAATAGTTGGTAGCAGCGACAACAGAAATTAGAAATGTACGTGACACCAAAAGAATAAAACTATTCAGAAACTATTCAAAGTTTCAAATATCAAACCATATTATTCCATTCCCACTTCGAATGGTGACGGGAATGTTCAGCTGCAGCAGAGTATATTTGGGACTTGAGGATCTCATGAATTGGCGCCAATTAAAAACCGGGCCGACATAGCGGGTAAAGGAGCGTCCTTTGCCGGCAAGAACAGAATAGTGTCGTTATTCCCCTTATTCCTTTTTATATATATATACTACCACCTTTCTTATTTATAAGACTTGACTTTTTTAAAGAATCTTAAAAAAATTTTAAAAAAACTAATTACATAACTTTAAGATATTAAAATTTATTTATTTTCTTTAAATTATGTTGTTTGACTTTTTTTAGGATTTTTTTAGCATTCTCCAAAAAAGTTAACTGAGTCTTATAAATAGAAACGGAGGAAATAGTAATTATCTTCTTCTTCTGCAGCCCATGTCTAACCCATAGCCGCCTCATTTAATTTTATATGGGTATGGGTTAGCCCATATTCGAACCTCAACCCATTTAAACACATATTAAATGATTTATGACATAAATGGATGGGCTAACTGGATTATGGGGTACCTATTTATATTTGACCAATTTTTATTGTTTTTAAAAACATACATAAGCATCAATACAAATTCAAAAATCAAATCTTTTTTGATCTGGTGGTTTTAGATATGATAACAGTCAATTTTCTTGATTTAATTGTAAGTTATTCTCTAATAATTGCATTGCATATCCCTTCCTTATTTATGTTGGATTTTATTTCGACGCAATCGCCTCAGCCCATCAAGGGCTCTACCCAAAATCCAACACAGAGAAAAGATAGCAAGAGATGGGTAGTCAATTACCTTATAAGTCTTGTCTCTTTGTGGAATATAATTACCGTATAACTATAACAAAAAAACCACCATATAATTAGCACATTATGAATTATAGAATATAATTCTTGTATAACTATTTAAGTAAAAATAAACTGTAATTAAAAAATAATAACTAAATAGGCGAGTATGAGCAGCCCAAATGTGTATCCAACCCGTGCATTTAATTCTTAAATGGGTGGATTTTAACCTACCTGGGCTTTTTTGGGACAGGCGCCACTTTCATCAGGTTGTGGGAGGCTGACTAGATTACGGGCTGCTTGCTCAGTCCTATTTTCCACTATAGTAATTGTCTTATTGATCCTATTAATTAGCGAATTGACAAAAGTCCTTTTATTTTCGTCAGAAGGCAACATTCGTATTCCGATATATGGCTACACCATTTTATTGTGTATGTTATAGTAGATTATTTCATTTGTATGCGAAAAATGAGTTTTTTTAAAATGCCTTTTTAGATGTTTAGAATCCCCATTTTTTATTTAAAATGATTCGGTTTCCATATCTTAAATTAAGAAAATTCAAATTTGAATTTCATTTGTCTAATGATATACATTTTCCATTGTTTTGTTTATCATTTATCAACATAATTTTTTTTTTTTTTAAGAATCCAAGTTGCATCTCCCAGCACATAGGTAGAGAAGAGGGGTGGAAAGGTATTTCTTTTGGTCATTTTAAATTATTTGTTAATAATAAATTAGTATACAACGACAAAGTCTTAATTCTATTAAATGAAGTTGGTTAAAAATGAAGTTGGTTAGCCACAATACCATTGTATTCTGTCTTTAATCACACGAGGGTGTATATAGTAACGAATTTGTATAATATTGCTAAATCATATACTATTTCAAGTCTTAACTATAAAATTCAATTAATTTTTTTAAAAAGATTAAATAAATTAAAAGAGTCAACTAGGTCTTATAATTAAGATGGGAGATAGTATAAATATCACACTATATTTACATGTAATAAGACTTCCTCCAATTCTAATTAGAAGACTCAGTTTTTTTAGAGATTAACGAAGCTAAAAGAGTCATAAGTCTTATAATTAGGATCGAAGGTATTATAAATATCAAACTATATTTACATGCAAAAAGACTCTCTCCGGTTCTAATTATAAAACCCAATTGAGTATTTTTTAGAGAGATTAAGGAAGTCAAAAAAGTCAATTAAGTCTTATAATTAGGATGGGAGGTAGTATAAATATCACATTATATTTACATGTAATAAGACTCCTTCCAATTCTAATTATAAGATTCAGTTGATTTTTTTTAGAGAGATTATGGAAGCCAAAAGAGTCAACTAGATCTTATAATTAAGACCGGAAGTAATATAAATATCACAGTATATTTAGATGTATGTGTAATCTATATAATATGATTCATGCATTTTTCAGTCATTTTCCATCAAAAGTTACTTTTACAAAATTTTAATCAAACAAGTTT
>JBAGKO010000005.1:9568158-9580665 GCA_037177275.1 Acacia concinna | reverse complement strand
AAAGATTTGGAAAATAAAACAAAAAAAAAACTGTTTGGGTAATTATTTTTTTAAAAATATGTTTTTGAAGTGATATGATGATGGGACTGATAGTGGTGACGTGAGGATGATTGTTATTGATAGTATAGTATCAATAGTAAATAAGTGTCTGTCTCAATAAATTAAAAAACAATTAACAACCATTCTATCTGTTTCTATTTATAAAACTCTTTTAGAAAATCATAAGAAAATCCTAAAAAAGCTAACTGTATTACTTTAAGACATTAAAATTTATCATTTTTCTTTACATTATGTTGTTTGACTTATAAACTATTATATAATATAATAAAACATAACATATGATATTATTAAATAATATAATTAATTTTTTTAGGATTCTCCAAAATGATCTTATAAATATAAACAGAGGGAGCATTTTTTTTTTTGTATTTTTGTTTTTTAAAAAATTATTTTTTTTATTTTAAAAATAATTGAGTGAAAGACAACTTTTCAAAAGAAGGGTTTTTTATTCTTAAAAACAACGCTCTATATTTTTATGCACTCGTTTACAGTTGGGTTTGACTAGGATGCACTCACGCAGGTGCTTTCTACACATGGAACCTGACACTATTTATTATTTGAAGAGAAACTTTTCTCTTCTTTTAATTTGAATTATGGGCCCGAACAAAATTCTTACATAGCATAATGGAATTCTGGAATTCAATTAACAAATTATGGCTAAAAGGATTATTTGTAAGCGTGATTGTCAAACTTCAACAAGACGATGATAAAGATTTAGAATCGGCATTTAGTAATACTTTTGCTGTTGCTTTCTTTCACTACGTGTCCATCCGTTACATTCCCTTCCTTACCTCACTATTTATAGACTCTCTACTCTATCCATGAACAAGCACTAGCCTACAGTGTTAAGATCGTAAAGAAGAATAAAAGTGACAATAATAAGAGTCATCAGAATTTGCTTATAATCTACAACAAAGAGGAAGTTTGTCGTCTCTGACACCTTACGACGGTCCTCCGCCACCAACCAGGATGCTTCCTGTTTTTTCACTTGAGTCCTCGGACCTGCCAGGGCCACAAGAGATGAACAGTTTAGGCTTATGCCTCACCAGCCATGTCAATGGTTTCTGACTGTATGGTATCCAACCACCATTTAGTCAAATTCTCAACACAATCCTCAGCCCAGATCAGAAAAATGTGCCACCTACAGTGACCAGTTCCAATTTTACGTTTTCACATGTATATACATATAGTATAATGTATACGTTGGAAGCATGGTTACAAAAATGACATAACAACTGAAGAAGTACAAATCATCTGAAACCCTAAATCTGTCATCTTGAACATGGATATTTGCCTGGCTGGCTTGCTGGGGTTCTAGGCTTGCAAGCACTAGGCCTGGCAGAAAATCTCCGGATGCCTTGGTAGATTTAAACCAAAGCAATGGTGGGATCGGAATTTTTTGTCCATCTAATTACTGACCCATCTTCTTTTTCGTGCTGGTCGTTCTTGTTTGACTTCTGAATCCACAAGACTTTCACTTTTGGCAGAAGGCAATGGTTCGCTCTCCAACTTTTTGATTGTCAGAGCCTCTTTCTCACTTGGCATTGGAAGCTTGAACCGCTCGCTGCGTTTCTTCAACTTCTCAACAGTGTCAATGTGCCGATCTCCGGTTCCCTTAGGATCAGCTTCTTTACTCTCCGCATCCATGGAATCCTTTCCTTCAGTTGACGTGTTGTGTTGATTATCGACAGCTTCAACTGTTTTGGCAGATTCATCAACTGGTTTCCCAGCTCCAGAAGAAACATCATTTTTTTCTTTGTCAATGTCTCTAAACTTCATGGAAGATGATGGCTTGCCAGTCACGCTGAAATCCCTTTCCTTATGACTCGTCCAGCGTTCCAATTTAGATCTTCCTCTACGAGATTCTTGTTGTTCGTCATCTGAAGAAACGTCATCACCATGTTTTCTCGACAGGCGGTGCCGTGACACTTCTTGCTCAGTACGTCCTTCTTCAGTGGAGACTCTAGAGCTCTTCACAAACAGAAAAATATGTATATAACAATAATGATATTATAAAACCCCAAAATCAACAGGAGATTGCAAACAACATAAATGAATTATACACAGAAGCAACTTACAGTCACCTTGAGAGGAAGATAATAGCAAGCTAAAATCAGTAAAAGATGAATGCCAACAGTCCAATACAAGGAATAATTAAAATCCTGTCAAAAAGGAATTTCCAAATGTTCTACCGAGTCTATATCAAAATTCTGCTTATTTGATGTCGTTACTTCATAATTTGGAAGTCAGTTTCAGGTCCATTTGCAGAATCATGATGGGAAGAAGATATGTTCAAGGAGACTAAGCATATATAACTGACCCATCTTGAGAAACTCGAGAAATTCAGAAGAACATTAGTTTCAATTACTTTGCAGAATAATTAAGCTTACGACTTTTTTAAGACGATAACAAAAAGAAAACTCTAAACATTAGGCATAATAGATATTGCTGGAATTTCCTGATCACAGACACATTTTTTGAGTGTTTGGATAGCAATAAAAAAACACTTTTTTTCTCAAAACCATGGTTTTGAAAAAACACTACCCAAACACTATTGAAAATAATTTTAAAAAAAAAAAATTTTCTTAAAACCATGGTTTTGAAAAAGCTATTTTTTCTTACTTTTTCTCTCTCCTCTCTCCTTTTTTCTATTTCCTCTGTATGCAATTATCATAAAAGCTAATATCATTTTTGGTCATTTGACCATGAAAAAGATATTTTGGTAACATTTATTTAAACACTATTATTTTATTAAAATAATTTTTCTCACATTAATCTGTTCTGCTCAAAATTTATTCTTTAAAATCACTTTTTCTTCATAAGATATTATCAAAAAGCAAATCCAAACACAGCCTGCTTAGTAAAATATCAACCAACCAACTAGCATATTTGGTTTCCAAGACGTGAGCCCTTCAAGGTTTAATGTTGGGGTCCTGAGTTCACGTGCTGGTATACCCAAAACACCAACCAGCTAGCCACCTGGAGTTAGTTTCAGTGGCAAGGGTGAGGTAGGTTGGGGGTAAAGGTCAAGGGTTCAAATCCTCCTAATGTAACCCAACAAAAAAAGAGAAGAAAAAAAAACAAGCTTAAGCAAGTGCACTCTTCTAAGTTGACAATGATAATTGGAAAAATAATGCAAATCTTATCATGGAGTAGGCCAAGATGATTCATGCAAATGCAAAACTAGCCTTTCCTTATCATCATGCCTGCCTTGCCATACAATTATTCGACTTCAACTGAGAGTTTAATTTGAAAAATACATGTGACGTCATTTAAAATTTTATAGCCAGGCATCAAATTTTGATCTTTCAACAATTTTGGACCATCAGGATCACCACCATGGCACACACAGACATAGCGAATAAAAAAAAAAGAGCACTGTACTTTCCAGAGTTCACATCTTTACAGTTAAGCTATATACCTTCTTGTTGGTCTGACCACTTTGATCTTCCTGATTTCTCTTGGACAGACTATTATGATCACTGACATCAGATTCCTTGCTTCTCCTTGTCCCCTCTTTATGCCTTTTCTCATTAACTCTTTGGTTATCTGAAACATTAGCAGCACGATCACCACGACTGCTTGACCTTTCCTGCCTAGATCGCTTATCCTCACTACTATAGTGATTTCCACGGGTATAAGAATCCTCACGGCCCTTGTGATGAGGACTTTCATCCCGAATTCGATCCCTTCTCTTCACTTGTTCACCAGGTCGCGTTGCGTCTCTAGATTGGTACTCTTTCACAGAAGCTCTGTGCTCATCTTGAGCCCTAACATGGCCAACCCATGACTTTTCTTCAGCACCCCGTCCACTCCTTACAGAATTCCTTCCCTCTTCTCTTTCACGCTTCAATGAATGTTCTTCATGGGACTGTTTTGCCCTATGCCACTCCTCCTTATCTCTCTGCCTATCAGACCTCTCCTTCAGTAGTAATCCATCATCCTTCTGCCTGGAGGCATAATGATCATCTAAGTTGTCTCTACTTCTTTGTGGATCACTTCTCTTTCGTGGATCCAACACTACGTCTCTCTCTCTCCTGCGCCGACTGGCACCCTCCCTGTAGCCATGCAAAATATCCTCTTTATCAATATGTTCCCTCCTAAGAAACTCCTCATCCTTCCTCCTCTTGCTATGGTAATCTTCCATAGATTCATATCTACTCTTCAAGCCATCGTCTTTTTCCCAGTATCCTGAGTCTCTTAACCCCATATCCTTATCATAGGGAACTCTATAACTACCATTATCCAACTGTTTTCTTGAATAGAGACTGTCATCTCTCTCACTTCTCTCACTCTCTCGAACCTTAGCCCGGTCCCTCTTCCTTAGTTCATCATTTCTCCCTCTTCTACCATAGGGATCATCATCTCTACGGGCCCAAGCAATGTCAGAGCTGTCCCTATCTTTCTGCCTACCAAATCCATCAGTCTTCATGTGCAATTGATGCGCAGAGTTAGGATGCCACTCCTTGTAAGGGTATGATTCCTCTCTGCCTTTAGGCAATAGGCGGTCTCTTTCAGGTTCTTGCCTTCCTTCACTCTCTCTTCTATGGAAATCATGTTCATTTTCATCAAAATGCCTTCTATTTGCACCTAGACGTGCTGACTGTGCATCCTGAACCACTTCCTCCTCATAACTATCCAGCCGCTTCTGATAGCCCCTGCTCCTTACTGAACTTGCTTTGCTGTTATCACTACTTCTTGCTGGTTTTGAGTTCTCCCAATCATCAACTTCATCAGGTAGAGGTTCCTCATCTTGAGATGTTAGCTTCTGTCTCTTCCCAACACTATTATCTTTTGTGTCTACTGTGTTTTCCTCCTTTTCCATTATAGAACTTTCACAAGCAGTTACAGGCCCATCAAGATCAGCATCCTTATCCCCCACACTAGACTCTCTTGCATTCTTAATGATAGGAGACGACAAATGTGAATTCTCTCTCCTTTCCATGCTTTCAGCAGAATCTTCTTTTTTGTTGTCATTAATTTCTTGACTAGGAGTTCTACGAGAGCTTGCCCTTCTGTAAATAGAAAAACTCTGATGGTAAATGTGTGGATGAAAAATACCAAACCTGTTAGTTTTGAACATCAACTCTACCAAGAGATACCAGAATATGCAAAGAAAATAACAAAGATATCCTCAGTAAAAGACAGGTTTAGAGAATAAATCTTATCATCTTACTATTGAAAAGGCATTGCTTGGCCAATATCATACACCTAAATGTGGGTCTATCCCCTTTCTTCTTGAACTCTATGATCCTAGATATATTTTTCATCATGCTCTTGGTCATATTCACAATATCATTCTTCTATGCACAAACTGCGAGACAAAATAATTTTGATGAAATGAAAGTATCATGCAAAGAAAAGTCCATCCAACCTATTTTTACCAACAAACAAGTCGCCCCACACAATAAAGAAAATCTCTTCTTAATCACTACAGACTCTCTGCACAAGCGAACAAGTTTATTGCATTTTTTTCTGGGTAGCAAACCATATAGCATCCAATACTATTAGCTAGTCTAGATTCAAGCCAGGTTAGACAACAATTGGGTGGAGGATCTTCTAATATGGTTTTCTTCTCTCCAGTTGCAGTGTTGTGCCTTAGGATTGATGAGTGCTATGTAACTCAACGCAATAAGTTACACTGACAGTTCTAAAGGCAGATATTCAGGACTTCTCCATACCTTTCCTCACCAGAGGAGACAAGATTGCTGCCACTAGTTCTAGGAGTTTGGTCCCTAGTACTGGTGTAGTTGACTGGTTCTTCTTGAGAGAAAGGCAAAGTTTCGCCTCCTTCAGGCACTTCAGCAGGTGGGGACTTCATGACTGTCATTTTTTTTCCAGCCAAGTCTCTCTTTCTACTATTATAATCTTGTGGGAATCCATCAAAATACTCTTGTTCCCCATTTGGGACCTCATCAACAACATCATCCTCTTCAAAATCATCTCTCCGTGGCTCTCCCCCCTCATATTGATCTTGAAGGGCATTCCCTGCAGAGGAATCATCATCGGCAGAATCCTGCAAAACAATCTGTGCACACAAATATTTATAGTGATCAGTACATGGCAGATATGCATAATAAATACTACATTATCCAATTGCATCATACACTGAGCCATCAATTACCTCAATGATTGCATCCGAATCACGGATTCGTGGAGGTCGAGTATCAATGGAAGGAAGACGCTCACCATAGCCACCTTCCACCTGAATTGCTCTCCCAGGTGGCTGGGGGAAAAAATTAACATATATGATCCAGAGACTAAAGGGGAAATAAAAGGGTAATAGATCCTTTTTTGCCTTAAAGGGAAACTGATCTAAACATAAGTATTAAATTCCATATCAACTAGCTACACGCAGTCTGGGCCCCTTAAAGTTGCAAATATCTGATCTTCATGTAAGATAAATTCAACAAATGTATATTCCTTATTAAAATAAAACAAATGAAAATGCAAAATAAGTGTCAGAAGAAGGCATACAAGTGGTGGCCTCACACGCCCAGAACCTTTTCCAACATCACTCTGTCCAATATCAGACTTTATAGAATTTGTATTTTCCACACCAGCATCATGCATACCAGTAGCTGCAGCTAATTCAGGGGGCAAATCTGGGTCATATTCCTGCAATGACGACTCAATGAATAAGATGTTTCTGAAAAAATAGCTAAAAAGGAAAGGGGGGAAAAACAGCACACAAAGTGTTGCCACTTACCTGCTCCATTCGGCCACTTTCATATACGCGGATTTTGCTTTGCATAGTAGACTCCAGGCGTAATTGTTCCTGAAAAGCCAACCATTAAAAAGGGGAGGTCTCAATCTATTCTTCTCACTAAAATTTTTTGAGAATGTGAACATAAAATATTTTACCAGCTGCTTGCAGTAATCTTTCCAGGTCTCCTCATTCAAACCAAAGTTGAAGAAGTCTGATGTGTCAACACCAGGATATTTCCAAGGCTTTTCCTCAAAACTATCAATATCAACATCAAATATAGTCCTGAAAGTTACAGGTAGGGTTAGACAAACACTCATCAGTCATTAGGAACAACTAAAATTTAGTGTCCGTTTGTATTAGCTTTTGATAATTGCTTTTATGGAATCTGAGGTAAGTATGTGAGAGGAGTTTTGTCTTGGCTTGCACAAACTTGGGTTTAATAATTGAAACCAAACGGACCCTTAGTTTTTACTCAAACAGAAAGATGGTAGAAATATTAAAAACAGATATCAATACATCAACTAGAGATTAAAGCATCATGCATATCACAAGAGAGATTTAGCCTTAATTTTAAAATCCCAACACAAGAATGCAAATGCATGGACTAATTGGCCCCCGGGGTGTGAAAGAAGAGCAGCAATATTAACATCAAAGAGAGATGTAAAGACGTAAAGACCCACAAAACAAATAAAATGTGAACAATAACACTGAAAAATGAGAAAAATGTGACCTTGAAACACACAGAGGCTTAACTCATTTATAGAAGAGGAAACCTAATGCAGAACAGCACAGGGAAACGGGAGATAGAAGGGAAAGAGGAAGGAAAGAGATAAAAACAGAAAATTAAATTGACAATTTAACATAGATCATCTAATCTGAACAACATAAAACGCCACAAGGCCATTAATATTGAAGCCCATGAAAATAAAATTAAACAAACAAAAACATGGTAAATAAATAGGCAAATAAACATGAGAAAATATATAAATCTAAAACATTTTAAATTTTCTATACAATCTAGAATTACCCACTCCTAAAGTAAAGTATTCTACAATTTCTTCTCCCCTAATAGTCTCTTCCTATTCTCCATCACAATCATAAAGCTCATGAGCTCCCCATATCAGGCTTTTATGCAGAAGGTAAGAATGATTTAATAATCAAACATACACGTTCATAGATACCAAAAGTCAAGGCAAAAGACCATAATGTGATTGACCTACTTGATTGCAGTGATAAACCGAATGAAAAATGTCGTACAGATGGAAAAATCATTGGGTAAAAAATAGCATCATGAATGGTCCACTCATGCATGTATAGACAACATAATATTAAGTCAATTAAAATTTACTTGTGCGAGGGAAGAGTAAATTCCAGTCCACCACCAAAACCCCGCCCTGCTGCATTGTTGCCCCAACCAGGTAAGCCAGGCCCTGCATGAAAACCTTTTTGCAAAGCAGCAGCGCCTTTTATTCCAGGAGGTCTCCAATCCCCTCTTCCACGACCAGCCATAGGAACCATGTTAGCAGGCGGACGGATTTGACCAGCAGATACTCCTGGAGTATTAGATGCTCCAGGTATAGGCGCTGCACCAGGCCTGACATACTGCATTACAGTAGAAAACAAATTAATAGATGGTTTTGATATTGTTCAGCATCTAAATATCAGAAAATATATACAAAGCTTGGAGCAAACAACTCTCAAAAGGTCCTTCGAAACATAATGATTAAAATGACTGAGGAGAGAAACATGACCAAATTATTTCCCTAAGAAAGAATATGTTGAAATTAAATTATTCACAAAGTCCCACCACTCTAGGTAGATGGCCAAAACTTGCAAAGAACTCCGTTATAGAAGGAATATATCTCTTTGAGGATATATGAAGAGGTCAACAAGAAGGCACAAACCCCATAAAGAAACAAAAGGAGGTAACATAATTTGGTAATAAAGAACGGTATTATCTTCAAGAAATCAAATCCTTCATAGAAGAAAAACACCACAGAGAACCAATGAAAACATCCAATCGATGAACTGTTGATAAAATCATTAATCTAAAGATAGAGTTGTAACCAATTACCACATAAAAGACATACTCAAACATTACCAGTCCTTGCTTAAGCATCACAAACATGAGCTCTAGGGATATTTGGCCAAGCACAAGATATGAGGAACATTTGCACATCAAATCATCCATTCAAAGACCAGTATTTTCCAAGCATTACAACTCATTATAGTAACATCATTGATAAAAAACAGCATTCTAATTTCTTCTTTTTCTCATCCTTTTCTCACTGTGTGGGACATAAATTAGGTGTGAAATTTATAAGTGCCCCAAATAGAACTTCCTTTAGCAACCCTAAAGCTTGTATCAAGTTATTAATTCAGCACGATCCTGCATTTTAAGCAATCCCATGTTTAACCTATAATAGCTTTCCAGACTTGACAAGTGAGGATAGATAGAAAGCATCATATAGGTTTGATTATTGATTCCCTTAAAATAAGAAAACCACAACAGCCTCGTGGAAAAATGTAAAGACAATGAAATTGCTTCATAACCCCATATGAAAGAACAAACGTGCCATAAATTGACTATTATACCTAAAACCAAAGAATGCTATTTGGTTTAATATTTGGTAGGGTAACCTGCAAACAACAAACCTTGGGTATCGTTAGCAGCATCACGCATCCACCCAAGAACAGTTAATAAAAAGGTAATGGTTCCAAGTCTCAAAAGATGTGAATAACGAAGAGGGGGTGAAATTCAACTTATTATAGCATTTAAGCATGCAAAATGCTATTGAAGAATCACCCAAGAAATAACCATGTTATCATGGCTAAGTAGTAAAATTCTTTATTTTTCCCCTCTGGAAGCGACTTTTATATGTTTATATATCTATATCCTATTTAATATCTAAAGTCACACTAGTCATGTGTCATGGACAGGCTTACCGTAGACTCCATCCAAAACACAAACCCACAATCTAACTGATAAATAACTACATGCCTTCGTGGTTTTTCACAGCCAAAAAAATAATTGAGGTAGTAGGAGTAGATACCCATGGAACATGACTCACTTGCACTTGACTATAGTACGCCACAATATCACCAATACTTCGCACTATCTGTCTGATCCTTGAACCCAAGTCTCAGCTAGGCAACTGATATAGACATTTAAACTAGAGTAGGAAAACCAGTAGTGTCACACTGTTCACCGCTTGTGAATGATGTGGCTCCCTACATTTTTATGTTTTACATTGACATACTGATTCTTCTCCATGTGACTCCATACAATTTTATGTTTTGCGTCGATATATTGATTCTTTTTCATGTCTCTCAAGAGAATGGTATTCAACTTCCTCAATAGTTAATTTGGTAACACAAGGAACATCAGAAAATCTTCTGCATCATTTAACAGATGGCCATTTAAGCTTGCAGCTCATTTTATTTATAACCGTGTAAAATTTGAACCCATTGCCTTCCAGAATTTTACTACTTCATCCAGATCGATGTTGTATCAGCTGCTTTTTGCCAGACATTCAGCCTTTTCAAGTTTTTCTCAACAAACGCGTAAGAAAGAAATATAATAATGGCCACGTTAAAATCATTAAATTTTATTTCAATAACAAAGAGGCAACATATCACATTGTACAGTTGCAATCTAATTCTTTCTATAGTACATGAGGGGGAAACGAGAAGCCCCAAATACAAGTAATTGCCTTTCAAGCAACACAAGGCACTGACCTTAAACTGCGAATGAAATGGATGATATCCATGATTGCTATAACCAACTTTTGGCACCACCGTCACGCCCCCACTTGCTTTGGCAGAGTCACCCATATCCTTCCTCTCACCATCAGCAGGTTGAGCTGAGTTCTCACCCCACTCTTGCACCTCCGCTGCCTGACTTGGGTCGCCATCTGTCACGATAACTAGCTCGCTATCTTCATCATCATCATCATCACCCCCGTCGCCCATTCCACCTCTTTCCATGTCCATAAGATTGTTGTCATTTAACACTATCTGCAAATCATCCTCACTGTCACTATCCCAATCATCGCCCTCGCCTCTGTCACCGCTCTCATCAAACCTTCCCACAGATTCACCGCCTGCTGCAGCAACCACACCATCAACATAGCCGCCAGCACCACTTGATAACCCAGGAATAATTGGCTCGGAATTCACCTCTTCAATTCCATCACCATCCTCCTCGATGTCAAATTTTACATCCTTCTCCAACAAATCGTCACCTTTCACAGCAATTTCGCCGCGCACATCATCAATGCCCGATTCCTTACCACGGTTCACATCCAGTAAAGCCCTATCAGCCAATTCCGCATCTCCACGTTCAATAACCCCGGCCCCTTCAGCTGACTCCCCTTCCTTACCAGGTCTACGCTCATCAATCTCATCGCGCCCGATCAAACCCGGCGCAGAACCGGCAGCACCAGCGACAACAGATTCTTCAACGAACTTGTCCTGCTTTGGAGCTCCGGTTTGATCGGACGGCTGGTAGGGAACAGCCGAATTAGGGTAAGAAGCTCTGTGGAAGATCTCTTCTTGATTGGTCTGGAGATTGAGATCGATTGGGCGGCTGGAAGATGGGGGAGCAGAGAAAGAGTGAGGGGCGGTGGAAGATGTAGAAGCAAAAGGACGGAGGACGTCAGTATATAAATCTCCGAACTCGTCGTCTTCTTCCATGGAAGAAGAGTTCTTAGGGGAGAGGAGAGAGATGGGTTGGAACAATGAAGTGTAAAATGAAAAACAGCGATGAAGAAAGAAATGCGTTGAGGAGGCTGGAGGGTTTTGAGGTTTGGCAAGTGCACAACAGCTTTGTCGTTGTTATTCCTCAGATTTACCAATCCAACGCAAAGTACAAACGGAAATCAACCGAGTCCCAAACTCCGCATTGAAAATTCTCCCCACCAATAACATTTTTTCACTGATGACTTATTGCCAGAGTTTTTTGGTTTTTTTTTTCACTGATGCTATTGCGATTTTTTTATTGAAATAATATAAACAGTAAAAGAAAATATCGAAATGCTACAGTTTTTTAAGTATTTATCATGATAATATAAGAAAAATCGACCTTCTGGTGTGCAAGTTACCAAAATCGACCTTCACGTATGCAAGTTCTTCAAAGAGCAATGAGAGAGAGGGATAATCCAAGTATAGGGCCCACCACGTGGGCAAGCGCAGAGCTCTCTCCGCCCCCAAGGCGCAGAATTTGTTCCCCATGTGCGACAGGTCTTTATTTTTTTCTTTGCAAGTGTGATGGCAGAAGTGAACATACGTTTTTGTCTTTGCTTTTCTTTTCTTTTCCGTGACAATACAGTACCCCAACCCTTCTATATATTCTCTATATCATGCCTCTTCTTTGCTCGCCTTCACGCTCTCTTCTCTCTCTCATCTATATCATTCCTCCTCTTTCCTCACCTTGAGTCTCTTCCTCATTTTGCCATTGTTGTAATCTCTCTTCTTCATTTTCTTCTCTCATTTCTGCACTCTATCGTCTCTCCTTCATTTTGTTTTAGTCATATCTCATTTCTTTCTTTAGACTTAGTTTGGGTTTCAATCTCCATTATTAAACTACATTGTATTAGCTTGTTTCCAGTTCTTTCTTACTCGTGCTTTTGGTGTTTGAAATTTGGTTATTCTTATTACAACTGTAAGTAATTTATTTGTGTAATTTTTATTTTGAAATTGTATAGTTTGGTAATATTTATGTTACTCTTAATAATTGT
>JBAGKO010000005.1:9532663-9549120 GCA_037177275.1 Acacia concinna | reverse complement strand
GTTCTCAAACAAAATATGACTATGAGAATATCACTAGTTATAATTTGGAATGAAACTCTACAATTCTGGAAATATATTAAACTCATATATGGGCCCATTTAAATAGCATGTAAACTATACACATATTTAATAAATTTGATAGATGCATCTATATGATGGTTACATGTAAGATTATTATTGTTTGCAACCTAAAATTTACAAGAATGTTTGAATAAATTATTATGTTAAGCACACAATTTTCAGACTATGTGATCTAAAAATAATTTATTAAAAGCTCCACCAATACTTATGAGAATAGAATTTCTATTTCAATGTTAGCATATTTGATATTACATATTGTAACACTTATATAAGCTAACAAAATTCTCTCAGTCAAAGTGGCTTTGGTCAAGAGCCATATATTTTTCATATTAAATGTTTGAATGTGTCATGTTTATTTATATCAATCAACCACAATGCACATAGATGAATATTTAAAAATGATGGGTAAGAACCTCATTCTTCTTGTTTGTCTCTAAATGAAAAGGACGTTTCAAATATATTTAGGAGTCTTATACTGCATAATTATTCAAATGTCAATCGACAAAGTTTTCCTAAACTTCGGGAGAGAAATTGAATAATTGGAAAAGAAAACAAAACAAATGCATTAATACTATCAAGTATAGATCCTCAAATGTAATGGTATGAACTAGAAGTTCATCAGATTTTGCATTCATGAAATATTGCAAAATATTTGCCAGATGCAAACTACTAACCTAAATGATAATTACTAAATCTCGTATTTTAGTTGTAAATGCTCTAATCAAGGCAAAGGAAAGTGAGACATGTATAAAGCATGAGAAAGTGATTGGTTCCAAAAGAAAAAATAAATGAGCAAATAATTAAGATGATTATATTAAGGAGGCAGGTGCTCTAGAAGGGCCCAAAAATATAATTAATTGCAAAACCTCAAAAAAGGTTTAGGTACCTAAAAGTAATAGAGAGATTTCAATGAATTATGTCGAAGGAAAAATGAAACCGAAAAAGATAAAGTTGTCGACAACAATTTTGATGATGATATCACGTGATTAAATGAGGATCTTATTCATAGATAAGTTATAAAAGTAGATACAAATGTGATTGGCCAAAAGAAAAAGTGAAAAGGGAAAATATGCAATGAACAGTGTTATTTAAATATATAAGAAACATGGAGCTGCAACCCAACATTTGAAATAGAAAGTTATTTGTCATGTATAAATTTTCATGTGAAAACAAAGATTTTTCATGTGAAATATGATGAGGTATATCATTTGGTGGTAGATACAATAATTATTGGATATATTATTAGTTTGGGAGTATATGCAAATAAAATATTGCATCTATTAGATATCATTATACATTTATAGCTATGTATATTGAAATTCATATGAGAATTCTTGAAGGATCCAAAATGTTAGATGTATATTCAAATTTTTTTTTCAATATATAAAATATTATATGTATTAAAATGATTTGAGTAAATATACGTTTGTGTGTATAATTGATTGAAAGATTTATTGAAAAAAAATAATTTTACAGATTAAGTTATTGCAAACCTTAATGATTTAAAAATTACATATTTTTGCAATGATAATTTTTGCTTGCAAAAAAATTGAATTTAATGGTCTAGAAGTACATTATATGAAAATATTTATGTATCATGCTAATATTCTATTTATAAAGTTTAGTCTTGCAGATACATAGAGAATAATGAAAATGAGATTTAGTGTGATAGTTATATGAAAATATCCTATGAGAAGGTAGCATATATTGATATCTTAACATGTCCAAAAGACATGTTAGAGGAATACATTGTAACAAAACATTTAGTGATAATGCATCATTCATAGTCTGACAGCTAAAAGAAATATATGCTCGAAAATATATTGAAAGTCATGTTGTGACCAGGGGGAGTAAGCTTGATGTTACTATGAGGGGGAGTACACATCATAAAGGGGAGTAGACATTATGTTGTACTTTTTTCCTTAACTAAAGTTTTGTCCCATTGGGTTTTCCTAATAACGTTTTTAATGAGGCATCTTTAATATGTATTGTGTACTCTTTTTCTATCACTAGGTTTTTGTCCCATTGAGTTTTTCTTAGTAAGGTTTTAATGATGTATAATATTTGTTCATAGACATCCAAGAGGGAATATTATAAAATACTAGAATTTGGATGTCTATAAACTTCCAACCATTGGCTTTTCACATGCTACTCCATAAGCCTTCAACTCTTGGCCTTACATTTTCTACACTCCACAACTTCTTTAATGAATGGTCTCCATGCTCATAACTCAAAGGTTACAACTTGTGCAATCAAGAGGATTTAATTTTCTATTTAGTTTATGTAACTTTTAGTTGAGGTTAGCCTATAAATAGAGCACTATGTGTTATGATTTGTAAGCATTCAAAATGAATAAAATATTGTTCCTTCTTTCTCTCTAATTCTCTTTTTTTTTTCCTTTCATTTTATCTCTTGTACTTTCTAATTTCATAACAATATTTTAGATATGTTTTTTGACATGGAAACGGATTTCATTAATTTAAGCAACAGATGCAAAGGTCCTTAACTACAACTACATTACATACAATACAAATTAAAAAAGGTTGCGACACCCAATTTATCAAGCTAGACCCATCTAAAGTAACTTTAACAACTTAGTCAACTACTAAATTCGCTTTCATAGAAATCCAATTAATACTTTAGATCATTATCTTAACGTCTTATCAATATTTTGTAACATACTTTATTATTAAATTATATATACTCACATTAGATGGTAGAAATTTGGAGAATTGTATTGAGGGCCCGAGTTATCAATGGACATTGTATAGTTGTCAAAGGAGCTCTTAAGGATAAAGTGATCAATTTACAATTAGAATTAATGACACAAAAGTTCCAAGAGACCTCATTACAATTTATCTGTTTCATGAGGCATTTTTAATGTATTTTATCTTTCTTGGGACTTCAATGCAATTCTCCCTTAAAAATTTTTATTCAAATAATATTAAGGTGTATTGGAAATATAAGTATTTTTAAATGTTCAATTTTTTTTGGGAACAATTTTAAATGTTCAATTTAAAACATTGGATTTAGGTTAAAATTTTTTTAAAACATTTGATGACAAAAAAATGAAAAATAATGGAAAAATTAATCTTTCAGTTCTTCAGTTTTTAACTTATTTATAACTTAGTCCTTCAACTTTGACTCAGTGCGACTCAATCCGTGACCTTTTAACTTGCATATAACTTAGTCCTTGAATTTTTTACTCTTATCTAACTCAGTGCTTTATCTTTTTGCTTTCAGTTTTTTTGTGCTTTGAATGAGATGCACTTATTGGCCATAAGAGCTGATTCAAAATGACAGTAACAAAATTTTAGCAATTACAGACTAACCATACAGTACCTATGTCATGAACGTGTTTTTTCCCCTACATGTTGTGGAAGTTGTTAAATGTGTGATATCCCACACAACGAAAGCAGTGACTAGATGCACATGATGGGTGCACAATAGTTGAGAGTAAAGTTAGATGATTATCCAGTAACCATGACATGCTCGAGAGTAAAATTATTTGACAGAAAGAGGCTACGACCACATGCGAATGATGTGTATCTTAAGGTTACTACAATATTACGTTATGAGAAAACAAGGGCAAATAGAGCTCTTTCTTTCCTATTTTTACTACATATAACCTATGGTGGTTAAGATGTGGTTATGTGGGAATTATTTTAAGTGATTCATGACGATGAATTGTCTATGGATTGCATATGGTTAGAGGGGCTATAGTGAAAACATGTTCCTTTAAATAATATTTTTAAAATAAGGGCCTCTAAATAATGCAAGTACTTTTTAAAAAGAGGCAAAAATGTCTTTTAACTAATTTTCCCACGTCATTTTCTTCCTGCCAAACAAACAAATCTTGTGACAAAATGTTTTTGAAAATTTGTAATTTAGTCCCGGCTAATAGAATATATGATCAAACGGTCCTATGAAATCGGTAATTGCAAAAAAGTCCCGTGCGACTTTTTTACAATTAATTTAACATGACAATCGTCTATCATACCCTTAAAGGACATTTTCTCTTTCCGCTGACAAATCTGGACTTCTTAAGTTTTTCCTTTGTTTTTCAGTTGCAAAACACTTGGGAGATAAGCTTGATTTAACAAAGGATAACTCTTTCATTTTACATCCAAATTTAGTAAACGACCTATCCCTAGAAATCTCTTTCAATCCTCTTTCCAGCGTAATAAGAATTATTTCCAAATTCATTGTATTTTGGAAGATATGAACCAAATAATGGATACTGTTCTAGAACCACCGTTGAACCTCAGTGTCATTTTCAAAAATTCGTTGAACCTTGGCTTCTTTAGAAAGCTATATGGAAGATATTATCTTTGTTTTGGTTGATCTTGGCTTCTTTAGAAAGCTATATGAGATAGTTTCATATCCGAAAAGAATTATCTTAATTGGAGCTCTGGTTTGAGAGATATATCAAAAACATTGAACCTGATCTTGATGCATATTTGTCGCATTAGAAGTCTATTTTCATATGACATAAGTTTTAGCTCAATCGGATTTGTGGTTGGAGAGATTTGATTGAAAGATTAGAGCTATGTCATGCTAGACGGAAATGAGCAAAGGAAAGGAGGTTGAGTTCATTAGCTTTTGGAGGTATCAAAGTTATCTTTCATAACTGAGTATGGCCTAGGTTAAAGGAAGATTATGTGATGGTCAAGCATAGGCCAAAAATTCCTAAGGATGATGATTCCAAAAAAATGTTTTTGATCTAGGTGTTTTAGTTATTGCAATGATAACATGGCTAAAGGTAATGAATCAATGCTTGTGAAGTTGGGTGATATGTTGCACTTGCTTTGGTTTCTCTTGAAACATGTAGAAGCAAGTAATACAAACATGTGGTGTCTTTGCACTACTAAAGAAGTTATAAATGCATAATTCATAGGCTGATTTTTTTTAACATTACAGGGTATTATTAACAATTATAACTAACATATCTACTGACAAGTTCATGAGCGTTCATTAACCAATGGATATATTAGTTATAGTTGTCGATGAACTTACATGGACTTGCCAATGAACTTATATAGACTTGTCAATGAACGCTCATGAACTTGTCAATGGATATATAAGTTATAGTTGTTAATGAACTCACATGGACTTGTCAATAAATGCTCATGAACTTGTCAATGGATATATTAGTTATAGTTGTTAATAAACTCACATGGATTTATTAGCTATAGTGGTTGATGAACTTACATGGACTCGTCAATGAACTTACATAGACTTGTCAATGAACGCTCATACACTTTTCAATAAACGCTCATGAACTTGTCAATGGATATATGAGTTATAGTACTCACATGGACTTGTCAATGAATACTCATGAACTTGTCAGTGGATATATTAGTTATAGTTGTTAATAAACTCACATGGATTTGTCAATGAATGCTCATGAACTTGTCAGTGGATATATTAGTTATAGTTGTTAATGAACTCACATAGACTTGTTAATGAATGCTCATGAACTTGTCATTGGATATATTAGTTATAGTTGTTAATGAACTCACATGGACTTGTCAATGAATGCTCATGAACTTGTCAGTGGATATATTAGTTATAGTTGTTAACGAACTCACATGGATTTGTCAATGAATGCTCACAAACTTGTCAGTGGATATATTAGTTATAGTTGTTAATGAATTCACATGGACTTGTCAATAAATGCTTATGAACTTGTCAGTGGATATATTAGTTATAGTTGTGAATGAACTCAAATATACTTGTCTATGAACGCTCATGATATTGCCATTGAATATATTAGTTATAGTTGTTAATAATACCCAAAAATGTGCAAAAAATCAGCCTTATGATGCATGCATTTATGATTTCTTTAGTAGCACAAGGACACCACATGTTTGTATTTCTTGCTTCTACATGTTTCAAGAGAAACCAAAGCAAGTGCAACATATCACCCAACTTCATTACCTTTGGCCATGTTGTCATTGCAATCACTAAAACACCTAGATAAACAACATTTTATGGAATCATCATCCTTAGGAATTGTTGTCCTATGTTTGACCATCACATAATCTTCCTTTAACCTAGGCCATACTCAGTTATGAAAGATAACTTTGATACCTCCAAAAGCTAATGAACTCAACCTCCTTTCCTTTGCTCATTTCCGTCTAGCATGACATAGCTCTAATCTTTCAATCATATCTCTCCAACCACAAATCCGATTGAGCTAAAACTTATGTCATATAAAAATAGACTTCTAATGCGACAAATATGCATCAAGATCAGGCTCAAATCAATTCATATGAAGATATGAATTTTCAAAATTGGCGTTGGATTTCATCATAATCATCCAGACAATGTTCAATGTTTTTGATATATCTCTCAAACCACAGCTCCAATTGAGATAATTCTTTTTGGATATGAAACTAGACTCATACAAATTTCTAAATAAGCAAAGATCAACCAAAACTAAGATTATATGAAGGACTTATGAATTTTCAAAAAATGACACTGAGGTTTAATGGTGGTTCCAAAATAGTATCCGTTCTTTGATTCATATCTTCTAGAATACAATGAATTTTGGGATAATTTTTATTGCTCTGGAAAGAGGATTGAAAAAGATTTCTGAGGATAGGTCATATACTGAATTTGGATATAAAATGAAAGAGTTATCCTTTACTAAATCAAGCTTATCTACCAAATGTCTTGCAATTGAAAAACAAAGGAAAAACTAGCGAAGTCAGAGGAAAGAGGTCCGTCAGAGGAAAGAGAAAATGTCCTTTAAGAGTAGGATGGACAATTGTCATGTTGAATTAATTACAGGATTTTTTTATAATTACGCAATTTTACAGGACCGTTTAATTATATATTCCGTTGGCTAGGGCCAAATTGCAAATTTCCCAAATATTTTCCATTCTTTTCTTTTACATTCCATTTCACTCTTACCTCTCTTCTTTGAACCAAACGGGTTATAAAGGCCCGTCTGGTTTGAAAGAATTTAGAGGAATTAAAACATGAGATAATTGTACAACAAAAAAAACGTGAAATTGTTGTGAAGATAGCATTGTTGCCCAAAATAAAATAAAATAAATAAATAAATAGAAATTGTTGGCGAAAAAAACATTAATTTATGAAAGTAATTATAAGCCTCTCAAAACGCATTCTCGTCCAGGAAAAGAAGCAGATCCATTTTCCTGCGTCGAAGAAACATTGCCGGATCCACACTTTCTCATTCGGTGTCCGCCGTTTTTAGTACGAGTTGTTCTACTTTGTAACAGAGGTCCACCTATGACTGTTATTATGTCATCCGGCGTGATCTACATTTCGTGATCAATTTGGTAGCTGGATCCGCCCCAAAATTTCCGTATTTTTTAGACTGGGTGAGTTGGGATTACAACTTACTCACCCCAGTGTGCAGGCCATACGATGATCGGAGCTGGAAAGATCAAGCAGTATAGTAATGTCCTGGAAAAGCCCCTCAACAAGGGCAAGCAAGAGGTTCTCTGTCTTTCTTCAATCCACCTTTTTTGTTGTTGTCTGTACTGTCCTTTAAATTGTTTGGAGAATATATCAATTGAAATCGACGCAGCTTGCTCGGCATATAAAATATTAACCTTTTTTCCCATCGTCTTGACTTGTTGAGATCTCATTCACCGGGGTTTTCAGCTCCTGTTTAACCTTTCTGGTGTCCTGCAAAGAGGGTTTAATTGAGTATTGACCATGCTAAACTCAAATTATGAATATTTGTCTGTGTAATTTTATTGGTATTTGAAGTCCGTTGGGTCTATTTCTATTCTAATTAAATGTAGTTTTGATGTTAGTGCAGGTTAGTTTGAGTGCGTTTGCGTTTTTGTTTTCTGAGCTTGTGCAGTACAACCAAACACAGGTCGACAATATTGCTGAGTTAGAACGAAGGTGGTAGCTTTATTTTAGTACTTCCTTAATTTTTCCATTCAGACGGGATGTATGAATAAAAAGAAATGTCAAAATTTTTGGTTTTTTGTTAATTTTCCCTATACGATTCTTAATTTGAATCACTAAATTTACTTTATCTTGTAATTGTGGAAAGCAGGTCACTCCATTGAAAAGGCCCTGGTTTTAGCCTTACTAAATGGTTTACGTTATAATAGCCATCCTCTACTTTATTTTCGATTAATGAAGAATATATGAAACATATGATTGAATTGGGCTTCTAATCATACAGTTGATGACTTAGTAGTTGATTCTAATGTCGTGTAATTTATTTTGAACACCACAATTAAATGCATCAGACTGGAGGATGCTGGATATGCTGTTGGCGCTCGAGTTCTGGAACTTCTTTGCCATAGAGAAAAGGTATGATGGCTCTTGAAAACTCTAAAGTTTCATTTATTCATCTAAATGTATTATTGTAATGATTCAAGTATCTGGCGAATTAGAGTACAACTCAATATGCAGACAATAGGTTAAACCGGAAATATGGTCATCAAATGATCCCTTTTTCTGATTGATTTAACATGCATAATGATCTATTTGTATTTGTTGTCAAATATACATGCTATATAATGCTGTCCGTTTGAAACATTCATCTCTGTTAAAATGCTAAGAATTGCAGTTAAAGCCTTGGACATGCAAGGCATCCGGTTTTTTAATGATTTTCTAATGTATTTGAATGTGCAAGGAAATGGAAAAGGGGATTTAGTTCTGATGACCATTAGTAATGGGATATTTGTCCCTGATGAACCTGGTGTTTCAGCAGCTAATTTGTTGTGGAAATATAATGAGATTCTGAATGTTAGTTAATTCTGTTAGACTGTTATTGGTCTGTTAGTTTGTTAACTTTGTTAGTGGCTTATTGGGGTAGGTAGATATGGCTTAGTGAGACTATTGTTGTGAATGGATTTGATATGGCTTAGTGCCTATTCTCTCTATCTCTCTACTTTCTGATCTTAATTCCACTCTGTTTCTCCTTCTTTTCCCCTTTCTCTCTTATTTCTTATGTGAAGTAAATCACAAATGGCATTTCACTTGGGTTAAAATCAATCAGTAAATTTATGTTGGTGATTGGTGAGTTTCTAAATCATAACAAAATCTGGGATTATATTTAATTATGATTAACTGCTATGAACCTAGTTAAATTGACAAATTTAGTGATAAAATGCCTATCAATATTTTATCATTGAATACTACAACATAGTAATCTTCATGTTTAATCTTTAGTCTGTTAGAGGTATCTTTCCTAATGATATTTACTTCTCCATCATGAGACTTCTCTATCCCCTAGCCTCATTAATTTTGCCCTCCTAAAATGAGGGCACTACTTCTAACATGAATTTTGATTTTATAATGAGGATGCAAAACTAATGTATCTTTTTATTTAGGTTTTACATGTTAAAAACTTTACTATGTTGGTTTTGGCTTGGGCATAGGGTGCAGACTAGAAGGGTCTGTTCTTTTGCTTTGCATGAATGATTGATGTAATGGTACTTTTTCTATTCCCTAGGGAAACAGAAGGGAGACAAGATTATTAGGTATTTTGTCTTTTGTACACAGCACAGTGTGGAAGGTATTATTTGGAAAGGTGAGTTTCTCTATCCTCCTTTACTTTTTCTTCCCCATTCTTCACCTCAAGAGCAAGCAATTCATTCCCATTGATACAAAGTGCTAATTGTTGTTGCTTTGATATGGTTATTGCAGTTGTGAGGGCATGTGGTTGAGTTTAACATTAAATAATTGTCAATTGCCAACCTGTCATGTTTATACTGGAATTGCTAACACATTGACACAATTGTTTCTTTGCATATACACATTGACACTTTTGCTTCTTTGTATAAACGGTCTCTGGCTCTCTGTTATATAAGCTGTTATTATCTATATTATAGGCTTGCTCTTTTGATTGTGCCTTTCGGTCGTCCACTTATTTATTGTAAGATCAAGTATAAGAGACTGGAAAGACATTCAAAATATTGGAAGCAAAGCTAATGACTCATTTACATTCTATGTTTCATGGTTAAGATGAAGTAATCATATATTAACCCAACTGCTTAGCTGGTCCCTTAGTTGTTGCCTTTGCCATTGGAATAGGTAGCGGACTCACTGGAGAAAGGCACTGAACATGAAGATGAATACATGATCAGTGAAAAGGAGCTCCTGGTAAACAGGTAAAAGATTCTTCACTATCAACAACTTAATTCTCAATTAGTTAAACAAGATTTTGTGTACATAAATTCTTAGCAAGGCCTTGTTCTGTCTCTGCAT
Organism: Acacia concinna; assembly: GCA_037177275.1. NCBI lineage: Eukaryota > Viridiplantae > Streptophyta > Magnoliopsida > Fabales > Fabaceae > Acacia > Acacia concinna. The sequence goes on along the minus strand of JBAGKO010000005.1, from coordinate 9,538,830 downwards.
CGTAGATTCATTTCTATTCCAAAGGACATGGGAACTTTCAATTGCGGAGCATTTGTCGCTGGGATAGTAAGAGTAAGTACCTTCATCCATAGGTTGTCTAATTGATTGCTAGAGCCTAATGCAGGGTCCAAATCCAGCCACTGTTCTGATTCTGTTCCTTTCTTTTAAACAAAGGGCGTTTTGGATGGCTCTGGATTTCCAGCTGTTGTTACTGCTCATTTTGTGCCCATGGAAGGTCAACAACGACCACGCACTACTATTTTGATAAAGTTTGCTGAAGAGGTACAATACCACTGATTTTGCTTCATGTATACTTTTTGTGCCTCAATCTATGCAGTCTTCTCAATGATTAGAGATGTATTTGGTGACATGAGACCCACATGTTGGATTGCAAATTGTTGAAGTTAAATCTTGACCATTGCATGGGCATACATATTATACTTGATTTTCCCCATCCATTATACAAAACAATATTCAGTGTAATGCATTATTGTTGACTTTGTGGGTTTCAATGATGTAGGTGCTACGTAGAGAAGCCAGGCTAGGCTGAGGATGTTTATAGGCAGAATTCACAACTGGGATGCTTGTGTTTTTTATCTGAACTTTTGACCTCTGCTTTGTTCAGTAAAGGAGGATTTTCTCACAAGCCTCATTTATCTATGTTTTCTGAACTCTTGTTTTGCTTCCTGGTTGTTATGTGTGCAATTAAAATGCTGCCTTGAAGCCGTCACTCAGTGAATTAGGATAGTTTACTTTTTAGCCCTTTTTTGTTTTGTTTTCTGGGTGCTGACAGATTTAAGTATGTTGGTTGTTTTGGATTGGCATTGGAGGGACATGAACACCGTAGGATTGATTTAATCCTTTTGGATTAATTTTTAACTAGGCAGCCAATTGACGAATAATTTGAATTAAAATAAATCAATTTGGAAATTTGTCAGCCCAGACAACGAAATTAAATGGAATAAATATTTTGTTATTTAATTTTATGCGAAATCTTAGTCTGGTTGCTTAATTTTATAAAGGTTTTTTTTTTATTACAAGGTTTTTAAAGTTCTCTAAACACTCCCAATTTTAAATGACGACTTTTGTGTTAATTAATGTTAATTAAACAAACAAATATAATATGTTAACTTTTTAAATATTTTGTTAATATTTAAATTGTTCCGACCTCCTCCACAAATTGACTGTCTCATGAAGAGTGAATGGTCATAATCATGTCCACCTTGACCCAAAAGAGTAAAGGTGTGTTTAGAATGAAGATTGTAATTGGTATTTTTAAAAAAATAAAATTGAGTAAAAGTAAGATTAGATGATTTGATTTGTGTTTGGAATAAAGAATGCAGAAGTTGTTTATGCAAAAGTAAAATTTGTTTGGTTGAAATTTTTTAAAAGTTACTTATGATGGGAAATGACTGTAAAGGACATGATTACATATATATATGAATTATATATATTTAAATATATTGTAATATTTATACTATCTCTTGTTTTAATTATAAGGCCTAGTTGACTCTTTTGGCTTCTTTAATCTTTCAAAAAAAAAATCAATTGGGTCTTATAATTAAAACTGGAAGGAGTCTTATTTACATGAAAATATAGTGTGATATTTATACTACATTTGGTTCTAATTATAAGGCCTAGTTGATTATTTTTCCTTCCTTAATCTTTTTTTTAAAAAAAACCAACTGGATCTTATAATTAAGACTGGAGGGAGTCTTATTTACATGTAAATATAGTATGATATTTATATTACCTTCTGTCTTAATTATAAGATCTAGTTAACTCTTTTGGCTTCTTTATTTTCTTTAAAAAAAATTAACTAGATTTTATAATTAAAATTAGATAGGATAAAAAATTACAATTTTTTTTTTCAAGAAACAACTCAACGTACCCCCTTCAATCAGATGAAAAGTAAACCTTTTGATACTTATATAAAAGCATGTGATTGTCTAAAAGTATTAGTTGCCTCCAACGAGCTACCAAACGTTATTCATCCAATTGTTTCCACCGTAAAGCATATAGGAATCCATGCAAACGTCTCAATCACAATTTCTATGGCAAAACAAACACACGCTATATTTGCCATTCTTAATTAGATTATAATCTCTCTTTGTTACTTACTTCCTCCCTTTTTTTTTATTTGGGATGCATCCGGTACTTCTTTTAACTCAAAAAATTTATCAGGGGTTCAGACTAATCTACTATTTTAGCTTATCTCCTAACTCAGAAGATTTACCAAGGTCTAGTCTTGCCTCCTGACTCAAAGGATTTATTAGCGATCTGTGTTATATTAGTGAATTTGCAATCCTCCGTTATAACTAATTTAAAGGATTCGTCTAAATTAGTTTGAAGGTTATCACTTGCCACATGTGGTTTATCACTCAAGTTGTTAGGGTGGAAGATTTGCAAGGAGGGGGAGATGTTTGAGTTGGATTTTAAAAAATTAGAAAATTAGGGTTACAAAAATTTAATAAAGAGAAGCTTCAAAATAAAAGAATAAGAAAATATAATTAAAATTTTTAACCCAACTTCTCTAAAGCAGTATACGAAGGGTGTACATAGTACAAACGCTTACAAAAATTTAATCTAAACTACCCTCTCTAGCTTGGAAGTTGGGTGCAAAATTTTGAGAAATGGCTGGTCTCTGGTCAATCTCTCTCCTACATCTGGTTTGCAGAGGAATGGAGTACGTTGATGTGTTACTCTCAAGGATTTGGTTTTTTGTTTTACTGTTGTATTTTTATCTTTTTCTGATATTTTTGTGTGTCAGTTTGTACAAAATAGGTCTGTTTTAGTGTTTCATTTCCGGCTTTGGCTATTGGTGATTTTACTTTCTTTCTTTTTTTAATGCTTTATTTGGTGTTGATAAAATTGACTCGTTTGACCCCAAAAAAATGAAGGGCTAAAAATTCGTTTCATGTTAGCTTTCAAGCCCATGAACTAGCTAATTCAAAGCCTGGTTGAATTAATTAGCAGTAAGAGAAGTAATTTTTTTTAAAAGAAAGCTTTAAAAAAGTCAAATTGTAAAAATTACTCATGTTTTGGTTGACCATAACATAATTTTTTTTATATACAATATTTTTTTAACTATTTGAATTTTGATTACGATTTAATATTGAGACTAAGATTTTTTTTTGCCTTGTCACTGTTGAAAATTATAAAGATTTATCAAGTGTTTCTTAGTGTTTGTTTGAATTAACTTTTAAGAATAATTTTGACAAATTACGAAATAAGTACGTGAGAAAAGTTTTGTCTTGACTTGCGCAAACTTAAGTTTTTTCTTAGCTAAAAAAGTTTATATATTTTTAAATTAAGTTGCATCACTTACAATTCAAATTTAAAATTTATCTTTTTAAGTTAAACTTTTATATTCGGAAATTAAATTACATGATTTATGAACTAAGCTATTTTGAAAAGTTGAATTTCTTGATACCTACCTTAGCATTTAATTTTCCTTTGAAGGACTTATTTTCCTTTCGCAAGATGGGAGTCGCATAGGCCTGTCATTATAAAAGGGCATACTTTCTCGATTGTTGATTACTTGGTCAAGGAATAAGGTTCGAAGTTCGATTTATAGCTGGTGGCCGTCAACGTCCAATTGCTGAACGTCCCTGTGATTCCTTTTCTTATCAAGGAAATAAACGTTGTTGTGATTCCAACTGACTGTGTTGAATAACTTATTTGAGGTTAATAAGATTTTATTTGTGGAATATGAAGTAAGTATGTGAGATGAGTCTTTTTCGTACTTTATGCATAAGATCTTATTTTATCAAAATAAGTTAAAACAAATAAGCTATAAGTTTATGTAGAATACAGAAAATAAAATTGTGTGTGGGACAAATTGGGGAAAAAAGTAACCTATCAAAAATTTCAAAGAGAATTACTGAAGGAGAGATTAGCGGGATTCATAGTACAAAAAATAATAAAAATTAATTTGAGTTAATGGCGTTGTTATATAAGCTCTTAAATAAATTAATGATGTCTACTATTGGACCTAAAAATTGTTATTTGTGTTGGATACCTATAAAAAAAATAATTAGTTGAAAAGTTAAAAAAATTGATTTGTTTTAAAAAATGGACTAGGTCAGACCACCAGACCGGACCAGTTTACCCACCGGTGGGTTTCAGGCCAGACCGACTGGTTCGGTCCATGTTTAACAACCCTGAATTTTACATCATCCCTGAGATCAAAATGAAATTAAGTACTATCAGTAAAAAGAAAATAATACATTTTTTTATTTTTTATTCATGAGAGCATTTAAAAGTCATAAAATTAAGTAATGATATTATTAAATTTCACTTAAAAACTTAATTTCATTTTGATTTAAGGTGCAGTGAAATTTCATAATTTTTTAGGGTTTAACTGAAATAAATTTTCATGAAGTTTAAGTGTTAATTTTCCATTAACAAAATATTAAAATAATAAAAAGAGAAGACTAACAAGACCCACATTATAAAAAATAACCTAAGTAAAGTGTCATAAATAAATTATTTATGTCTAATTATTATACACTAAAAATAAACCATTCTTATAAATGTTGATGTCGAAATTGTTCATATCTAAATTTGCACACTACCCTGCTTGCTCACAGTTTGGCTTGAAATGAATCTTTGATGAAAGGGACCAAGCCTGGAGCGTTTGAGTTTACAGATGGGGTAAATGGTCCATTTCCTCAGGCCTGAACGATGTCGGACCACCATTTCATAATTATTCTTCGTTTTGTTAGGAAGTTTGGGCTAGATTATAAAGGGTGTCCAAAACAAAAATGTAATATGTCAATAACTCCTACGGTAGAGAACTTTGTATTTAGGACAAACTTGTTAAAGAAAACGATGGAAAACTTAGCTAATTTGATATTGTTTTTAAAACTAAAAAGAATTTATTTAAAAAATTGTTTTCAACCCATTTCTTTTAAAAAAATAAAAAAATAAAAAATTATTTTTAAAAACAAAAATAGTAATTAGTTTTTCTTTTGTTTTTCTATTTTTCATTTTTTGAGATTTTCACTTATATACTATTAATGTCACATAACCACCAATGATGATACAACTACATCACTTCAAAAATATATTTTTTAAAACAGCTGTCCAAACAAATTTTTTATTTTCAAAATTTGTTTCTAAAAACTGTTTTATAAAAATTTTTTAAAGAAAAAAAAATTAAACAAACTCTTGATAACTTTGTTTTTTTTGTTGAGGTAGAGCCCATAAAATTCGGATTAACTTTTAAAAATAAATTTTATGATTTACATGACAAGTATATAAAATGAGTTATATCTTGACTTATAAAAAAAGGTTTTTGACACCTAAATTTGGGTTAATAAACACCACCTTTGTTTATATAAACAAAAAATGGCGTTTTGAGGGACTTTTGTATTTATATCAAGGGAAAATTCCACTAAAATACTTTTTTAAATTATAAAACTCTAAAATGTTTGTTAACATTTCAAAAAGACATTAAGATACCATGAATCAAATTGGATTTTTCCAAATTTGCTAACATGAACAATGATAAGCATGAACTAGTGAATTCCATTATTTGATTTGTGAATCCCATTACTCAACTTGTGAAAATACAATATTATTCACGTCACGAGCAGATTCCCCTATCTTTTTGTCACTATGTGTCAGTCAGTGTCAGTGTCAGTGTAAAATGAACAGTACTAACAAAGGGGGAGAAAAAGTGATCAGCATGGACTTAAGAATTCCATTACTCAACATGCAAATTTTCACTACTATTCACATCAATAAATTTTGAGGGAAGAGAGAGTGAACAGTACAGACTTACGAATTCCATTATGAGACTTACGGATCCCATTACTCAATTTGCAAATTCCACTACTGTTTACATTAATAAATTTAAAAAACCTAATTTGATTCATGGTATCTTGATATTTTTTAAAAATATTAATGAACTTTTTAAAATTTTTAATTTGAGGAGGTATTTAAGGAAAATTTTGCCTTATATCAATTCGGGAATATGAATACCAAGACATGTTTTGTGGGCTCTACCTTGATGGTAGCTTTAGAAATTTTTGTGTTCACAGTGTACCACATTATTTATGCACGGTCTAATGACAAGACGCCACATCATATTTATTTTATATTATGTGTCACACTTTCTCCTCTTATATACTATGCCACATTACAGTTAAATTATTTTATTG
>JBAGKO010000005.1:9518520-9532563 GCA_037177275.1 Acacia concinna | reverse complement strand
TTTTCTAACTAAATTGCACACTTTTACCCTCATTATGCATTGTAATTAAAGTCTTTGGATTACATGGTTCATACTTTGCATTTTGCTTATTTAAGGGTAAAAATGGAATTATTTTATCTCATTTATATGATTATTCACTTGCCTTGGCAAAGTATTTTTGTGATGATTTTTCAGGCAATCGAAGGAGAATGTGGAGCTAAGATGGAGCACGGATGGAGACACCGGAGCTTGAAGGCCAAAGCACATGGAGAATATTGTTCTGGAGCCTGAGGTCATGACCTGAGGAAGTTAATGAAGCTGTGTGTTTTGGAAGCAAAGTCAAGCCTGGGATGTTTTTCCGCAAAGCCATGTCGCGACTTGGGCTTACTGAGGCCATGACCTGAGATCGTGATCCGTAAGTTTGCGTTTTAGATTAAGGTTCTCAATTAGCCTATAAAAGAGGAGTTAACGATTATAGATGGACTAGGCTTGTGAGATTTCAACTCTAAATTCCTAATTCCTCTCAACTCCATAACCCTAACTCAAAACCCTAGCCTCCATCCATCAATTCCACCCTATCAATCCACCATATTCATCACCAACTTCATCAATCTCTCATGGATTCAAAAATCAACAGCGATAGTAGGAGATTCGAAGGCATGAGAGGCTAAATTCCTTAGCCTCTCGGTGATGGAAAGTGAAGCTTGAGCTTTAAGTTATAACCAGGGGAGTAGTTTTCTATTTAGATCTGTTTTCTCTTCATCTCTTTGTGAAATTCCCTAGATCTAAGAGATTTTACTTAGTTTTGATACTATGATTACGATTGCAATTCAAGATCTAAATTGTTTATGCATAAGGATTGATGTTTGAATGTTGAGATTATTTTTATATAAGTTTTAAGACTTTTGTGTGTCAATCTAATTGTCATGATTATGATTGATTTGCCTTACATGCATCATCTTCATATTGTTGATTGACAATTCGAGGTTCATTCATTCATCTTTTCACGTGCACTCTAAGGGGCTTAAAACAATGATTTAATTGATAATTAATTAACTTTGGATTCAAGGAAGGTTTTTCATTAATTAAACTATTGGACTCAAGCGATTGCTTGGGGTTTTTTTAATTAAACTTAGAGATTTAAAACTCCCGTCATCTTTTGAGAGTGCAAGGATGGCCGAGCGATCATCATCGAGAGACTAGTCCATAATACGAATTTTCCTTATCAAAACCATCTTTCAAAACATAAAAATACCAAAAAGATTTTCTTTTTAGTTTAGTTATTTATTTGCACCATAAACCCTCAATTTTACCAATTCATTAGTTTCGCTTGAAAATTAGTTTCTAAGAATTCCAATTAGCACTCCTCAAGAAGAATGATTGGTTGCCCCTATACTGTATTAATTTGGTGCAATCATTTTGACAGACCGATTTAGGCGACAATCTCGGTCTGATCAACGTGTAATACCATGCAATAAATGTATGACATTATTTGTCCCTTAAAGAGGAATGAAAGAGCTTTCTAATGAGCTTGGAATCACCTCATTCCGATTTTTCTAGGATTAATTATGATTTTTTAAAATTGGTCGAAATTAAGGGTCCTATGAATAGTAATCCGAGAAAACAAAAATTTCTCCCCTTATTTTCCCAACTTAAAGTCATAACTAATAATTCTAATAACTCTAATATGATAAAGTAAAGGGTACAAAAGGAAGATGTGACACTAGAACTGTGAAGTGTCGATTCAGTACTGCATCTACACACCAGACATAATCTTATATCATGCATAACTCTACGGAGTCAGCCCATATTTGTTAAAATTCTGTCATTAGCTGTAAGCCACATAAACATACGGTATCTTTATGGAGTCCTAAGCTTCCAAAGATGCCTCCAAAAACTCCGAGAAGCCATATTAATTGCAGTGTCCACAAAGATAATTATAAGCAGATTTAATAGAAAAAGATCCATTAGCTGTCCATCTCCAGGATGGTACGTCACTTCCTCTTCCAACTTGAACATGTACTTTCCCGATGGCTTGCAACACGTGAAGGTAAATACCTATCCAACTTATTATGCCACTGTCATGCACCTAATGCCAAAACATAATCAAATATAATCCCTCTGTTATTAATTATAAGAGTTAGTTGACTTTTTCTTTTTAGAAAATATTAAGAAGGTTAATTATATTACCTAATTATATCATATATTGTGCTTTATTATATTATATATTAATTCATAAGTTAAACAATATAATTTAAAGAAAAACGATAAATTTTAATATCAAAAAGTAATATAATTAATTGTTTTAGGATTCTCCACAAAAAAGTGATGACTCTTGCAATTAAGACAAGAGGGAGGGAGGAAAGGAGCTCGTCTAGTGGAACCTCAGTGGATGTAAGATTCTCAAGTTTATCAAGGTGAGGTCCCATGCATCTTTCCACAAAGAAACGGGACTATCATTAGATATCTTCCAAGCTATCTCGAATAGAATCCCAATTAGAACAAATTCCCGCACAAGTACGTGATTCAAAGGGGCGTCTGTCTACTTTTGGAATTAAATGATCTCTACATTTGTATTTCTCTTATAGAAATCAAACCCATAAAAAGGTCTTGTTGTTTAATGTGTTGGGAAATCTACAAAAGATAAATAAGGAAATATTTGGTTCGAGTCGTATCCTGTAACGTCCTGAAAATTTTTAGACCGAGATAAGGTAGTTGGGGTAGACCGGAGGTCATACCTTGACATTGTTTAAGCCTAGATGAGATATTTGGGATAAATTAAGGGTCTTAATCTGTATAGAGGAGAGAGATTTCACAACAATTGAAGTGAAATAAGGGGAAGACATTTCTGTAAAAAGAAAGAATTCAGCAAATTTTACGGCTGGATTTCGGTTAGGTCTTGTTGCCCCAAAAATTCTCGTAAAATCCCAAAAAATAGAAGAGAGTGACCAGAACAGTGTGTGAGCCTTGGGATGAGATTCTAAGGTCATAAAAATGTTTAATGAATTTTTGAATATTTTTTAATTATTTTAGCCAGATTGGGTTTTTGGCTGAAAATTAATTATTCCAAAGAAATGGAGACCTTAATATTCTGGATTGGGATTGGGGAAAATTAGTATAAAATGTGAGAGAATTTATAAAATTATCTCGAGCCTAGAAGGAGGTTCAAACATAACAGTAAAAATTGTTGGAATCATCTAATTACCGAATAGTGCATTTTCAATTAGAAATTTATTCTAGGAGTTCTAGATGTCCAAAAATCATGAAATTTTAATGGTATCCTCTTGGAATACTTAGAGAGCCCTGGGAAAAATTTGGGAATTTTAGGAAGAGTATAGGATATTTCCAATAATTTTAGCCAATAAGAGAGAGACTACCGGATGAAAGTAAGCCAGATGAAGTCTCTGGGGCCCACAGTGGACGGCATCAGCCTTGCTTACTTGGGAGAGTATATGGAAGATTATGGAATAGTCTAGAATATGCTAGAAAAGTTTTAAGGTCCAGTGTGAACGGGGCTAGTTGACTTTTGAATTAAGTGATTTGCCAAACGTGGCCTTAATTCTGGCCTATAAATAGAGGCCCTCTCCACCCTATTTGGCCATGCACTTTGGGTTCTCTAGCGGAGCTTTGGCAGTTTCAAAACCTATCATTTCCACTTGGAATTTCAAAACGGTTCAAGCAACACCTGCTAGAGGTATGTTTTAGCACCATTCTCCTTTCATTTCTCTCCTCTTTCTCCACAGTTTGGAGGCACTCCCAAGAGGGGGGAGGTGCTTTCCAATTCAGCCTAGCATGAGGGAGGGAGTTTTGAAATTGTTTTATGGTTTAAATCATTCAAAAAGGCTAGAACAAGGTGTGTATGCTTGAGTTAACTTGAAATCACATGTGTGGGAGATGGGTGTATGTTTTGGCCTGACCATGTAGGGTATGTTAGAGCTTGATTTTCATTGATATGATTATTCCATTGTGTTTAGAATGTTGTTTTACCTAAGGATAGGTTATAAGAACACATGTGGAAGCATTAGATTGAAGAAAATATTGTGAGCCCTATCGTTGTGGGTGTTTCGGCCAAGATGGATTAATGGGGTTGGGATGTGATTTTGATTGAGTGGATATCATAGATGAATTCAGTGGTTAAAATTGTGTGGGATTATCCTCTGAAATTGTTTGATTGATATGAGAAACCAGGAACTTGTTTGTAAGATGGAAGGGTCCTTGGTTATGTGATACAGCATACAATGATGTTTGTGCATTGTGGTTTGTGTATGAACATTCTAAAGTCATAATCCAGGAGTTTCAAAAGCAAGGGGAAGGACATTGCAGCTGCATGAGGAGTAATTGGTAGCGAGAATCTTTGACATTTAACTTATATTTCTTTGCTTGTCTGCTGTGTGTGGGTGCTTGATTACTGTGTTGTGGTTGAGCAAGCATGTTATGTGATGAGATGTATGACTTCCTACTTATATGCTTGGCTATGTGATTGACGTTGAGTCTCATGCATGCTTCTTGTACATAGTAGGCGCCAGAGAGAGGGCACTAGATGAGTAGTAGAGCATAACATATAGCATAAATGGCATTGCATTATACTGTCACTGGTTGTGGATTCTATATGTTACTGAGGTTTCCCAAAAAACCTTACCCTCTCTCTTTGAAAAATGCAGGTGAATTTTCAATTAGAGACAAATGTAAGAAAAGGATGTGATCATGTTATATTGTCTCCTATAATGCTTTTAGAAACTATTTGGATGATTGTATATATATATCCTGAGATACTGGGAACTCTGGTTTGTTGATGTATGCTACTCTGTTTCATGTTGTACATATGGGGATATGTTATGGTATAGCCATTATGCTACCGAAATTGCATGAACTTTGAGAGGAAAGAGAAATTGGCATGAAATTGTGATTGTGGTCAATTTGCACTTAGTTCTTGGTTGTTTTTGTGTAAATTTAGGTTAGCTATATCTTAAGCGGATGATTGAATCTGACCACAAGCTTTTGCATACTAATAGAGTGTATTTAATTAAGACTCTCCAGAGTGATTGGGGAGGAGAGTATAGAAACCTTGTCAACATATTGAATGAATTTGGTATTTAATTAAGACACTCATGTCTTTACACTTCACAGCAGAATAGACGAGTAGAGAGAAAACATTGTCATTTAGTAGAAATGGGTCTTACACTTTTAGCTCAAGCTCATATGCCAATTTATTATTGGTGGGAAGCATTTTCTATGGTAGCTTTTTTGATAAATAGGTTACCTACACCTATATTAAGCAACAGTTCCCCATTCAAAGAACTATATGGTAAAAATCTAGAATAAAAGAACATTCATATCTTTGGATGCTCTTGTTTTCCCTATTTGAGACGTTATAATAAACATAAGCTACAATTTCATAGTAAAATGTGTCTGTCTTAGACCAAGTAGAGCTCATAAGGGTTATAAGTGCATGAATTCAAAGGGCAGAATGTATTTCACGAGACATGTCATCTTTAATGATCATGAATTTCCTTTAGTATGTGGTTTTCTAAATAGAACCACTGCACAGCCCAGCGAATGCATTATTCAACATCCAAGCATTGATGTGCAAATTTTGCAAAATGTTACATCCTCCTCTTAGTGTCTTATCAACAACTGAGAATAGCAAGAGGAGAGATACAATCGACAATGCTTCCCTTTCTCTATATGTAGAAGAAAACATAGTTTTTCAGCCTACTTCTTCCCCTCAATCTTCTTCTCCACATTCAGTACCTCAAGCTACTACTGATCTAAATAAGAGTTTACACCCCATGATTACTCGAGCTAAAGTTGGGATACATAAACCCAAGGTGCCGTTTGTTGGAATAGCACAAGGGACTTTCCCAGATGAACCAAAAACAGTAAGTGAAGCATTACAGCCTTCAACATGGTCTGTAGCAATGAAATCTGAATATGATGCTTTGATTAAGAACAATACTTGGCAGCTGGTTCCTTTTCAGTATCACTTGAACATAGTTGGTAACAAATGGGTGTTTAAGAAGAAATTCAAAGCTAATGGAGAATTAGACAAAGTAAAAGCTCATTTGGTTGCCAAGGGGTTTACTTAAGAATCCAGTGTTGACGTTAATGACACTTTTAGCCCAGTGATTAAACTTAGTACTATACGAGTTATCTTGAGCTTGGCAGCAACATTCAACTGGGATGTTAGGCAGCTGGACATAAATAATGCCTTCTTAAATGGGGTTATGCAAGAAGAAGTATACATGCTTCAACCAAAAGGTTTTATTGACAAGAGATTTCCTCATCATGTGTGTAAATTACAAAAAGCTTTGTATGGCTTGAAACAAGCACCAAGAGTTTGGTTTCAAAGGTTGCCTGATGTCTTACTAAAATGGGGCTTCTATAATAGCAATTGTGACAACTCCTTGTTTATCTATTAGAATTCCAAGCAAATTCTATTAATACTTATTTATGTTGACGACATATTGGTTACTGGAAGCAACAATCTCAGTATGACTAGATTTATTGCAAGACTTGATTCAATATTTTCTTTGAAGGATCTTGGGCCTATTCACTATTTTCTTGGTTTTGAAGTGACAAGAAGCCCTTCAGGTTTTTATATAAATCAGTCCAAGTATATTCATGACATTATTAGTAAATGTGGTTTTTCTAGTCTGAATCATTGCAGCACTCCTATGGTCACGGGCAGAACTCTAACAAGGTTTGATAGTGAAGAATTTGTAGATCCAAAGCTTTATCACATGGCTGTCATGCCTCTTCAATATCTGTCTAATACTAGACCAGATATTGGCTTTTTAGTAAGAAAGCTAAGTCAGTTTCTTTCTTCACCCACAAAGTTACACTGGCAAGCAGTCAAGAGGCTCCTTCGATATTTAAGTGGAACAACAAATCTTGCTCTACACATTCAACCATAAAAACAACTTGACCTTGTAGCCTTTTCATATGTTGATTGGGCATCTTGTCCAGATGATAGGAGATCAGTAAGTGGTTATCTTGTGATCTTTGGAAACACTCTAATATCTTGGTCTTCGAAAAAGCAAACTATTGTAGCAAAAGCAAGTGTTGAATCAGAATATTGAGCCTTGGCCCTCACATCATATGAAATTCTTTAGATTCATTCTCTCCTCTCTGAGCTTAAGGTCTCACAACAGAAATCCACTGTAATTTGGTGTGATAATATCAGCGTAGCCTTATTAGCTGCGAATCCTGTATTTCATGTATGAACTAAGCACATTGATATCGACACACATTTCATTCGAGACCATATTACAGCCAAACGAATATCTGTTCAGTACGTGCCTACTAAAGATCAGATTGTAGATTGTCTCACAAAACCTTTGGATCATACTCGTTTTCATCTTTTGAGGAGCAAACTCGGGATGTCAACACCTCCCTCTCGTTTGAGGGGGAATGATAGAGTCCAAGATATTTAGCCCAAACGAAATTCTCAGCATAAGCCCAAGACCAAAACAAATGAGTCCAATGCTATAAATCATAAGCAATAGCTAAGGCTTTTCTTCTGGATTCTTCCTTATTATATTTTCTGTTTTATTTTGACCTTATCCTTATTGTCCCATTGTACCTATGCGTTGGCACTGGCACTCTCTCAATGGAGAGGGTTGTATAGAATTTTTTCTATAAAGAGCTACATGTAACGGAGTCCCACATCGGAGAGGTTTAGGAAGGTGAAGTGCTATATAAGTGGGCGCACTGCACACCCCACCGGGAATTCCTTTTAGGGAGAGAGTAATGGCCCCATGATAAGTGGTATCAGAGCCAGCTAAGCCTTACATTCCAATATAATACTCATTTAATTTAGTCCTTAATGTTAGGTATGATGATCACTTGATTATCTTAATTAATTAAGAGACGGTTCAGAATTATGATTGTGCATCTTAACTACTCACGAGAGAAAATGGATAAAGATATTCACTTTAATCAAAGCCCTTCTAATTTTTATTTCAAGCATTCAAATTTCAAATACTAAACAAATACACTAAATCAATATATAATATACATTATTCATCAATATACATACATACATATAAATATATATATATATGTGTGTGTGTATAAAAGATACATCCTCATAATGCATCTCAAAGGTCTTCAACTCTTTTTGACCTGATAAAAGGTCCTGAACTTTATTGTTATGATTTATAATGATTTATTGGTCATTTATAACCCTAGACTCTATACCCTAAAAACAAAAAAAAAACAGAACTTTCCAAGGCCGATGAAATCAAAAGGGCCAGATTAGATTATCACAAGAACACACCAGAAAAGCCGAATCATTAGGCATCAGTGTCAATTCTTGGATAAATTAAAAAAAAAAAAAAATTGTTCAAAACAGTTTCGATTTTCCCTAGATTCTTCAGTTGTGAACATTATCCAATAGCTCCATAAGCCAGAATCCATTCCCTTGCAAACAGAAAGAAGAAGCTCTTTCTAGTGGACGGCTACTCCTTTTACCCAATCAAGCACCATGAAGCATGCGGTTGCAATGGATGAAGTCGCACTGTTTCTTCCAGAAGAAATCATCACAAACATTCTCAAATTCTTGCCTGTCAAATCCCTAATCAAATTCCAGTGTGTGTGCGAGCATTGGAAGAATCTCATAAAAACCCCTTCTTTCATCGCCGAGCACCTCCACCAATCCACTCCACTTGGACCTCGTCTTCTTCTCCACCGGTATCACATCATTAATCGTTTGCAATTATATTTTCTCGATTGCAAGATGCAGATCGTTAACGTTCAGAACTTGCCCGTGGTCGATGGTGAGGTTGGGATCGTCAGTTCCAGCAATGGCTTGCTCTGCTTACGAATACGAGCAAATGAGTATCCTAGTTCTTCTCCTCTTTCTTACTTATTGTGGAATCCTGCATTTAGAGATGTTAGACATGTTCCCATTACTTTTCCTTGTCAAACCAACGCTAGACCTAAAGGATGTGGATTTGGATTCAGTACAGCTGTTAATGATTACAAGATAGTGACACTCTATACATGTATGGAAGATGAGGCCCAGATTCATTCCATTGTGTACCCATTAGCTATAGGGTTATGGAAGCGTGTGGAAGTTGGGATCTTAAGAGGGTTGGATGGGTTTTACTATGAATGGATCTATCTTTTGGCGTGGATGTAAGCAAGATTGTTTGGGATATGTTATGATTTCATTTGATGTAGCCACTGAAGAATTTGCATTGATACCAATGCCTAGTGTAGGCCCTACATATGGAGGAGTTCATTTTACTGAGTTTGATCACAAACTTGCTGTGCTTGTTGTGCTCTATTCCCCTCCCATGAGAAATTACGAATCATGCTTGATTGAATTGTGGGTGTTGGAGGAGGGTACAGGTGGATCTGATAAAAGTTGCAGTTGGGTTAAGAAATATAGTAGCACCCCTTGTTCTTGCTTGTTGATGCCCCATACTATTTGGAGAGATAAAGTTGTGTGTGAATCATATCGCTGTCGATATCTTGATGCTATAGGACCAGAACTTGTAGGGACTGTTATGTCCAATTTCACAAATACTGAGTTGAATTTGTTTTCTGACCATGCTCATATTATTTATAATTATGTGGAAAGCCTTGTCCCAGTTAGTAACATCCGTCTTAACGTTTAGTACCAGATAAATTTAGTACTACGTGCATGTTAATGATACATTATTGTTGCTTTGCTTTAAGCACTTTTGGTGATGATGGAACAATTGATAATGTGGATCATTATGTATTCATGTGTCATTGTCCTTTAGAGTTTAGAGTTTTTAGAGATGCCCAGCATGGTGAATGTAAGCATTTACTATATATTTATTGTTTTTAACCTATGCATGATTTCTCTTTCGTCAACTTTCCTCTAAAGATATGAGGGAATAGGATACTCTCATTATTCATTTTTCTCATCCACTCTCAAATCATAAAATTGATGGTTTAGATTTAAAATTTTATAAAATTAAATTATTGTCATAATATTTTATAAATTAAAATTTATTTCTTTTTTCTATAGTGTAGTTATACAAAATTGAATATGAATCATTTATTTATTTATTTATTTTCAATCTAACTGTGTATATACAATTATGAGAAGAAAATGTAAAGATGACAGCAAGGAAATCCAACCCAGATTATAATTTAGTTGTTGGCGTGTGGATTGTTTTTGTACTCAGGAAAGTTAGCATACGCAAGATTTTTTTTTTTGGTGCTTTTATTTTTCTTACCAATCTGTTCAATTTCTTATTTCATGACATTTTTATTTTATTTCTCCAACCCGTTGGTGCCTACCAAATAAATTTAGTTCTTTATTGAGACAGATTCTTTTATATTTTCTTTTCTTTCCAATTTTTTTTCTCTCATCACTTCATGCATACTAAACACAATTTTTTATTCAATTTATAATAATGCACTTTTATTCCCTAAGCCGCTAAGCGTACTTTAGAAGAGATACTAACAATTGTGGGGATAACAAACTTCTTATAAAATCCCATGATATTATTTTAGACACCTTCCAATGACTTCTTATAAAAGCGCTCGTCATATTTCAATTTTTATCCAAAGAAGAAAACAAATTTCAGTCCCATAAACAAAATTGCATATGGATTCAAGCATATCGAACATCATAGATTTTAATTCCAATTCTTTAGATTCGACTGTTCCAAATTCACTGTGTAAAAAAAAAAAACATGATATACTGTCCTAATAATAATGACGTCTCCCTATTTATTGAAGGTTTTTTCTTCTTGTTTTTTAAAGAACCTTTTCTTCTCCCCTATCAATGTTTGGATATTTTTTCAGAAATAAGGCTTAATTAATTTATATAGGATGCAACGCACAACCACCGTATTAACACCTTATTTAAACTCAAAACAAATGAATGAATGGATCTCTTTGTTCTCATTTTTTTCTTTTATTCTTAGGTTAAACCATAACTAAATTCCTATACTTTCTACTGTTTTGGCTTTCCTCCATAAACTTCTTTTCCTGTTTTTTTCATCCTATACTTTATGCCATGCAAAATATTAGTACCTCACATAAAAATTTGGATCTTAGATTAATAGTGATAATTAACTAAGCTGATGTGACATTAACATTCTTAAGAAGGATGATACGGACTGCTAACTAAGACTGATGTGATCTACGTATATGAATCAAAACTAAAAGCTCATTAAATAGTAATGTTTGTAGACTACAGAAGCCGCTTTAAACAAGCAAGTAGACCGTGGTTTTCTAAGCTTTCTTAAGATCTTAATACATTCAATCCAAATATGTGATTACTTTTTATTTATTTGAAAGTCTGATGACTCTTTTTAGATAAAGGTTTGGGCTGGCTTTTACCTAAATACCTTAAAATTAAGATATCTCCTCAAACACAGCGATAGCGTTCAAACCCTCACCCTTTTAATGAGAATATGTGTGGTCCCAGCCGCTGGACCATATACAATTGCTAAAGTGCAGTGGAAGACAAAATCTATAAATTCTTTCATGTGCTAAAATCTAAAACACGTGGAGTTGGCTTTCGATTAAAAAAATAAAGGGGCAATTTTCATTCTAGGAAAACACACCCAATTTTGATAACATTGATATCTAGGTAAAACAAATTAAAAAAGAAAAAAACACACACCCAAAATTCGGTGATGCTGTTTTTGCTGTATAAGAATAAGGGCAACAACGACGTTATATTTGTGATCATAGAATGTTTGTAGAACATTCTATAAAAGTTAATGGCATATTTTTTTCACGACTCCACACACACACAGAAATTTCATAATAACAGTTGTATAATATTATTAATAACACTTGTTACAAGCACTTAAATGTATAATATTATTATCATGCTAAATGTATTCAATATTAATTTAAGACATGAAATGTTATTGAAAAAAATACTTTAGGCGCTAATATCCTTAAGGTTAGACATATTTGCTTGATGTAATTTGACTAAGGAAGTTAGTTAAATTAGTTAATATGACATGTATTTCTTAAACACCCTGATCATATCTATTAATTTCCTTTTTAAAGGGTAAATTAGGAAAAGATTGACAAATATAAAGTTTTGTCTTATATATTTAGAATAAGATCAGCTCCTCAAAATTTTCTTATATTAAGAATTAGAAGGAGCACTTTAGGTTGTTTATGATTATAAATGCTACTGAATTTCCAAAGACAGAAACTATATTAGTATTTTGATATGATGGACATGGAAAATAAGGGAGGGTAGATAAAATTTTTATAAATTGGATTTAAAAAAAAAAAAGAAAAATATTTAGGTTCAATTCTTTATATCCATTATGTTAAGTTTTTTAATCTCATAGGGTCGTATATCCTACGTTTAGCTTAAAATTCAATGTTGATGCTTTAAAGGCCTTGAGAATTCACCACTGATTTAGAGGAAGGAGCTCAATAATAACAAGTTTATTCAATTATGGAGAGGCTGGATCAAATAATAGAGTTTAGGAAATAATAATAATTTAAAATTCCAAATTCAGATCGAGAGAGTAGAGACTAAATAAAATTGTACAATACTATACATCCTATTTCATTGAGATATTACAGATATTCAATAACTGAATCCTACTTTTAATGATAAATATTCTTATTAAATATCCCTACAATTAAATCCTAATCACCCTTAATCCAATATTTTATATATATATTCTTGAACTCCAAATCCCAGGTTTGATCAAATTCTTTTTGTCTCTTGCATTTTCTTGTAGCTTCTTCCCAGACTTCTCAGCACCGCCTATCATATGATCCTCGCCGTGTCTCTTCTTTCTATCTTCTTCAGTCGTGGGTCTTCACTGAGCTTCCCTAGCTTCTTGTTCGCCACCATGGTGATTCCTTCTAATCTTCAGCTTCTTAGTCGTTATCCACACTGCACATCTGCTTCTCAGTCTCGATCTTTTTCTTTTTTTACAGCTTTAATTTTTAATTTATTTTTCAGCTTAATCCTTTTTCATTCTACTAATTAAATTTGACTTAATCTAAGTAAAAAATATAATATATATATATATATATATATATAATGTACTTGAAGAGTATTTGTTTTCATTTTCGAACATGAACTAGGATGAAAAAGGCAAAATTTTAGGGAAAAATTATTTATGCTAAGAAAAATCCTGATTTAAGGGGAAAGCTATCTGCATTAACAAAAAACAAAATATTCGTTTTGTAGGCAAAGACTCATGTTTACTATTAATAATCAAATATATAAGCACAAATTTTCCTATAATGAATAATAACAGAAGACTTAAAATACCTCTTGTCATTTGCTAATCTATAATCTAAAGAGAACTCACGAACTCTGTGTGATAGAGGTACAAAACAGAAACAAGTCAGAAGAAAGAGATGACATGTTACTTCTGACTAGTTGTAGGGCACAGTGATAACGACTAAGTTTTCTGCCATCACTAGTCAGGGAATCTCAGCGAGTAGCTTAGGTTTTCCACAAACGCTCTATAGAATTTTTGGCCTTCAATTCTTTGTCAGTGCATTTTCATCATAAAAAATTACACATATATAGCCAATGACAAAATCCTAACTTTGACTGGGCCTATATCTGACTTATGGACCATACTTATTGATATTTTAATTATGGGACAATTCCATTTAAATACCATTTGTATTTCAAAATCCCATATCAGCTAGCCATAAGAGTAATAGGATTACCCAAAATTATAATACAATTGACAACTCAATTTTATAGAAAATCACTTATTTGAGATTTTGAAATTGAAAAGGTATTTAAATGGAATTATCCCTTTAATTATTTCCTAAAATAATAACTAACTAATGTGATCATATATATTAAAATATTTAACATTCTCCCACTTGGCTCATAACAACCTGTCAGTTGCCTATCCAGATTTATTAAGGTTATGCTATAAGAATCATAGCGATAAGTCCTCTTAACTCGAGCATTACCTTCCATATATTACATGCAACATCCTTACTTAATGGGTACAAAATTTATGAACAAACTTTATGTAACATCCCAAATTTTCTGGGTAATTCTTCAAGTAATAATAAGAATAAAGTCTTATTATTTTATGTGAAATTTTTGGGGTAAATTGC
>JBAGKO010000005.1:9500947-9517306 GCA_037177275.1 Acacia concinna | reverse complement strand
CCAATTGGGTCTTATAATTAAGACTGGAGGGAGTCTTATTTACATGTAAATATAGTGTAATATTTATACTACCTTCTATCTTAATTATAAGACCTAGTTAACTCTTTTGGCTTCATTAATCTTTTTTAAAAAAACAATTGGGTCTTATAATTAAAACCGGAGGGAGTCTTATTTACATGTAAATATAGTGTGATATTTATACCACCTTATGTCTTAATTATAAAACTTAGTTGACTCTTTTGGCTTCATTAATCTTTTCAAAAAAACTAACTAGTCTTATAATTAAGACTGAAGGGAGTCTTATTTACATGTAAATATAGTGTGCTATTTATACTACATTATGTCTTAATTATAAGACATGGTTGACTCTTTTGGCTTCATTAATCTTTTTTTAAAAAATCAATTGGGTCTTATAATTAAAACTGGAGGGAGTATTATTTACATATAAATATAATGTGATATTTATACTACCTTCTATCTTAACTATAAAACATGTTTGACTCTTTTGGCTTCATTAATCTTTTCAAAAAAAACCAACTGAGTCTTATAATTAAGACTAGAGGGAGTCTTATTTACATGTAAATATAGTGTGGTATTTATACTACTTTCTGTCTTAATTATAAGACATAGTTGACTCTTTTGACTTTCTTAATCTCTGTACAAAAAATTAATTGGATCTTATTATATATATAAGATAGGATAAAAAAAAACAAAATTATTTTTTAAAAAAAACAAGCCATCAATTGGATGAAAAGCAGCACACATGATACTAAAAGAAAAATATGCTATTGGAGTAAAAGTGCCAATGGACTTCAACGCATGGCCGAACATGAATAAAATTGATCCCCAACAAAAGCATCTTGGTATTTGTGCAATCATGGGAAAAACAAAGGCCATCGATGGGCCAAACACACACACTTAATTGACTTGTTTTAATAACAATCACTACCTTTAGTAACAACACATTATGACTTCATACACCAAATACAAATGAGATTGAGAAATGACTTCAAAAACCGTTGATGATGACAAACACCTTCACCATGATAAGAAAAATTTCACAGGCAATGAAAAAAAGTTACATTAGCAACAAGTAAAAGCCTTAACGATCCAATCGCAATGAAGAGGTTTTAATAACAATAAGAGAGGGTTAGGCAATGGTGAGTGTTGTTTTTCCAACAGTGACGACAATGATGAAGTTCAGCCATGAGGAAAGAGAGAAGGGAATTTGAAGCAGCAATGAGTGAGGAAGGAGAGGGTATTATGATCATTTTATATTTAAAATATATTGCAAAACAAAATTTCATAAGACTTCATTGCAAATCTAATATTTTAAAGGATTTTTTTATCGTATTTTTTCTTTCTCATAATTTAAATGCAATTCTCCAATCCTTTTTCCTTTTGAAATCCATTCCTAACCCATAGGTTTCACAAGGGCTACAAGAACTCCACCTGACAATACATCATAATAAATAAGTAATTAAAAATTACAAAATAATTGAGAAATTGAAAGACATGGATATAAATATAAGGTAAAGAAGCCATGTTCTGCTGAGAGACCCAGCTCTTGACGTGGTGAAAGCCATTTCCTAAGGAATTTTTGCCTCTACCACTAATATTTATGTTTTTGGGCTTTCCACATAATCGATTCAACATAGAGATCATAGGTTCAATTACTTATTTATTATGATGTATTGTCAGGTGGAGTTCTTGTAGCTCTTGTGAAACATATGGGTTAGGAATGGATTTCAAAAGGAAAAAGGAATGGAAAATTGCATTTAAATCCTGAGGAAGAAAAAATACTATCAAAAGGTCTTTTAAAATATTAGATTTGCAATAAAGTCTTAAGAGTTTTTTTTTTTTTTTGTAAGGAGAGAGAACCAACTCGCCATCACGTCTTATGGTAATTCCCATATTTATATTGTTCTCAAGTACATGCTTATTTTGTATTAATTCCTTCTCCCTCCATCCTCACTCTCACGTTGAAAATTGAAAATATTTATATTGTTCATATCCAAAATAACGATTTTCCTCCTGTATTGTTTGTTTAATCCGACTGAATTCGTAGTCCCACCCCGATTTTGCACAAGGTTTGTATAAATCTTGCCCACACTTTCCTATAGTTGAGACATCCATCCAATTGTCTTGTTGGCACTTGTCCTGGTATACACTACTCTTATACTTGGCTTACCTAGACAATCACTCCTTCGATTTTAATTATAAGAATAAGTTGACTTTTTTTTAGAGAATTTTAAGAAAATTCTAAAAAATTTAGTTGCATTACTTAATCATATCATATATTGTATTTTATTATATTATATATTAGTTCATAAGTCAAAAAACGTAATTTGAAGAAAAACAATAAATTTTAATACCTTAAAGTAATATAATTAACTTTTTAATGATTTTCTTAAAATTCTCCAAAAAAAGTCAACTGCCTTTATAATTATGATCGGATAGAGTATATTATTGGATCACCATAACAAAAACCATAACGGGAGATTCCAAGCCTTTTCTTTTTAATGAAAAACAAATACATAACTACTTTTTGGTGAGAGATCCAATCCTCTATCAGTTAATGTTCATCATGCCAATGAAAAACTGGTATGGTAATTATAAATGCAAAAGAAATCTAGACAAGTTATGTAAAAAGAAAACAAAACTATGTGATCCTTTAGACCGTGTAGTATAGTTAGTGTCTAATGCAGCACCCAATTCAGGTTTGATCCTGACCGAAGAAAAAAGGAAGAAAAAAAAAGAACTAGAATCAGAATCAGCTACAATGTAATGAATGAAGCCAAGCCAATTAATGTAGCTACGAATCAAACATGCACAACATAAAATCAGGTTGCTATCTCTTACAATCTTGCACAACATAAAATCAGGTTGCTATCTCTTACAATCTTTGATATCAAATTCCCCATCACTGTGCCTTTGCTCACACACCCCTGCAAACCCCAGAAACCTAAGCACATCACCCCATTGCTATTAGAAGTTAATGGCCAACATATAAACAGCTAATACGCGTGGCGCACTCTAGCTAGATACTTGGTTATGCTTGAGTTAAATAATACTACCTCTAGATCTAATATAAGATCCGGTTGACTCTTTTTAGAGTAGTTAAGGAAATAAAATAAGCTACTTAAACATACCATATGTTGTATTTTATTATATTATATATTAATTCATAAATCAAATAAAATAATGTAAAGAAATACGATAAATTTTAATACTTTAAACTAATGTAATTAATTTTTTTATGATTTTTTAAAAATGTCAAGTGAGTCTTATAATTAGAATCGGATGGGTATGAAATAAGTTTAGTTTATATTTCAATTGTTTTTTTTGGTCCAAAGTTTCTATTTCAATTTGTTTGCTATATTTTCACAAACATATAATCCAAAAAACTTTATTCAAAGCACATAACATTGGGTACAAAACATTTGTATGTGAATTGGACTTCAAAGGCCCGTAATTATCTAGAAATGTCAGCCCATATACATTGGGCCTCTCAGGTCCATAAGGATAAGGTCCCAGTATGTCAACCCATATAATTGGGAGTAAATGTTTGGGGCTAAATCATATATTGGTGAGAAGTTGAAGTTATATGAATTTATGTGTGGAATATAAAATTTTGGGAAATTTACAATGAGGTCCTAAATAAAGGACTTTACGTCATATAGGTCCCGTGAAATCGTATATTTACAGTCAGGTCCCAGGATTCAGGAATTTATTACTGCCAGGTCCTAATTAACAACCCCAGAATTGTTAATTGCGCTGCTGAGGTTGTAAATTACAACATCAGGAGATTGTAATTTACAACCCCAGCAACGTAAATTTACAACCTTGGGACCTGACTATAAATACGCGATTTCATGGAACCTATTTGACGTAAAGTCCCTTATTTGAGACCTCATTATAAATTTCCCTAAAATTTTTGGTTTACATTCAACTAACATCATATTTTTTCATATGCATCCAGTATGATAAAGTATTTTATAGTTATACCTAACATTCTAAAGTATTTTTTAGGTTCGTGTATCATCCTAAAATCTTTTTTTATGCAATTTTAGACTTAAAAATTTAGATAATTTAAAGTATTAGATACACCTAAAAAATACTTATAGGTGTTGAAGGCACCAAAAGATAATTTATGGCATTGAAAGCACTTTTTAAAATATAATTCAAGCCACTAATTTACCACAGAAAAATACAAAATAGTTTAAGGTGGATACATCACAAAATATTTTAAAACACTGAATGCTCATAAAAATATACTTCATAGTGTTGGATGCAATTGCCTAAGGCCATATTTGGTACTTGGCTTAAGTTTAGATGGATTGGGGGAGGGATTGTGATAAAGAAAAAGACTATGACAGGGATTGAGATTAGACTATTAAATTATGTTTGGTAACAAGTAATATATAGTAAGAATATTATCATTAGTTTTATTTTATAATGTAACATCATTTATAAAAGTACAATAATATCCTTATTTAACCTTAAATTTTGTAACCTCATATTCTTCTAACATTTGAGGGTTTGATATTATTTTTAAATTTTATTTTTTATCTAATTTACAATATGATGGATTAATTGTGTAAAAAATTTAGGAAATCCTATATTTACATTACAAAACAAAACAAAAAATTTACATTTGATGATATTTGGTATAGATATCTAATCATATAAATTCAAATATAATCATAATATCTTATATTTATATTTATAAGATAGATGAGATATAAATAAATATTAAATCACCAACGATATTTAATAAGTAAAGTTGAGATTTCATATACGTAAAAATTTAATATTTTCAAAAATATTAAAAACATTAATAAAAAAAGTAGATTTTTTTAATTTACAGATAACCAAATACATGTGAGATTCTCAAATATTATTTACCAAATTAAAAAGAATAATTAATAGAAACGAAGATTGTGAACTGTACTCTACAAGATAAAGAATTCCATGTCAACGTAGAAGAAAAAAATATTAGAAAGAATGAGAGAAATAAATGATGGGCACTATCGGTAAAGATCAGAGAAGAAAGAGAATATGTCTAATTAAAGACGAAGAAGACGGTCAAAGATGGGGTTGAAGACGATAATGGAGAGGTGAGAGAGGTCGGGTGGTAATGCGAAGAATGAGATATTAGTACTTTAGTCTAAAAATTATTATAAACAAGGATAATTTCGTCCCAACATTTTTTAATTCCTATACTATTTCGCAAATACTAGGGGTGGGGGTGGTTTTGCATCAATCCTATTTTCTTGGAATTTGCAATCCCTACAGATTCCTTATCTCTCATACCAAACAATACAATTTGACCAATCACTAACATAATCTCTATCCCTACTTCCCAATACTTCATACCAAACACGGCCTCAAAGCTTTCAGGAGAGTATTAGTAAAACATGTGGTTGAAACTATTTCAAAAAAGTGGGCCCACAAAACAAATGAAGCAATTCAAGTCATGCATGAAGAAGTCCCTACAACATACTTGTGTGGCTATTAGCCATAGAGTGAGTCACATATATCATATCCTCATCTACACCTACAAGCCCCCCTTTTCCCCACCAACTACCTCCTTCCCTTATTTCTCTATCCGTTACTTATTTATTTCTTCCCCAAAATATATCTCTGTCACAAATACAATATATATATATATATAATTTTAAAAACTATCAGATTCAATATAACATTCAATATTTGTAGTGTCTAGGGATGCCGCTTCCCCAGTAAAAAGTACCAAGTATTTACATTTATACGAAATTCTGAATAAGTATATAAATATGTATCTTGTTGAATTCGGATATTGATATTTCATGTTTATATTATTGACACCTCCAACTTCCGTTAATCTTAATTATGACGTAAATTTATTGGGGGGAAAAAAAAGGCTCTTACTTGCATATGTATGATTCTTACGTACATTGGCCACCACTTCTTGTGCGGCCTCAAAATTCCCGGGGAAAGATAGTGCTATTTATTTATTTATTTATTTATTATAAGCTTGTAATTTTTTATTTTTTTTACTGATGGAGACTTCGTCATGACATCACTTAAACTTCTAGAAACCAATAAATCGAAGAAATTCAAAATTTACGATTTATTATAATAACAACTCATGTTTCTTGGAGTCCTTCTAAAATGTGTAGACCACTCATGCAAGAGTTGTAATGAGGCTAAAATGTAATCAGTGCCAATATTTTCATATATCATATATGTAATAGCAATAGTTGAGCTGCAATATTATATTTGCTTACAATTTTTTTAATGTGCTTATTAGTGCGTATAAGAGGATTAATTTAATTTAACATATATAGTCTTCTAAACTTGCATTTTTTTCCATTCTACTTTTTTTGTCCTCCACATCTTTCGAGTTTCTTCTTTCCTTTAATGTCACTCTTCATCTACCATCTGTAATGATAATGACTTTTCTTGTTTTTATTTTTTATTAAAAAAAATTAATTTACATATAAATCTCATGCCAG
Organism: Acacia concinna; assembly: GCA_037177275.1. Lineage (NCBI taxonomy): Eukaryota > Viridiplantae > Streptophyta > Magnoliopsida > Fabales > Fabaceae > Acacia > Acacia concinna. Next base: position 9,510,806 of record JBAGKO010000005.1, on the reverse strand, counting down.
ACAAGTGAGTGAAGATCTCACTGTGGACCAAAATTTCTTCAAATTCATGAGAGCCACACATGAATTAATTTACTTTTATCTCCCTCACATAAACTTGTCTTCAAAAACAATTCCCCTCGCATGCCTCACTTTGCCTTACTCGTGTTTTTTATAAGGACCCAAAATTTGAATTGTTTTTATCTTCTTTTATAAAAGCATAGAAAGAGCTGTCTCAACTTTTAATTATGAGTTTTTTTTTTCATTTGTACCCGTCATTAATCATATATATTGCATTAATCAAAGGCTTGGTGATACTTGAATTTACTCTATTTCTCTTTTCTACTTACGCCCTTCATAATAAAGGTATTCTTAAAAAAGACGTTTATTTCAAAACATAATCATTATTTTTAACTAATTTTAACAATTTCCTTGAATGACAAAACTCAGTCATAAGGCTCTTATAAACAGAATTAGAGGAGTATATGGCAGACCAGTTATTAAAACTTAACTTCAAAAAACTTACAAGATTATCTTTTCAACTTAAACATTTTTTTAATAACACTTAGCGCCTTCAAATACTCCTTTTGTGAAGGCAGAAAAAAAGTCCTTTTGTAGAAACTAAATGACTAATATAAGAAAACAAATTTGCAAATTTGTGTATATTAAGAAGATTAGTTAAAAAAAATGTCTTACTTTCTTTAGAGTATCTCCTTTAGTTATATGCGTCATGTTACAGTGTTACTCCTTTGACAAACAGCCCCTTGATATATGCCATTGATACTAAATTTTCTGAAAAATAAGTAAGAAATTTAAAAAATAAAATGAATCAATGTTTTACATTTATAATTAAAAAAAATCTCCAAGCTCTTATATTTGGATAAGTAGTGAAATGAATTACTTGTGTTGAGGCTATGAACTTCATAGTTCATACCTGTTCACCAGCTTCATGAGGTTTGAATATTCCAATGCACGTGCTTGAAGAAAGAGGGGGCAATGGCGTGGAATTCTAAATGGAATATTCTTTTAACCATTTTCGTGAATGAAAGATGCTAAGATGACAATCACAAAATAGTTCAGTAACAGAAAAATCAAATCTTTTTGGGAAGAAGACGAAGGTAATTAATTAAACAGTGAATTGAGTATGTGGCTGAGTCTCTGAGATAATCAAAGTTCTCAAATGGCATCATCTGAACCACCTAACCAGTTGTTGAGAAAGACAAAAACCAAACAAAGCCAACGCGTGGCTCACCTTCTGAATTTTTAACCAAACATCTCTTCACATTGCACTCTCTCTTCACTTACTCACTCTCTTCACTTACTCGCCGAACCGCCACCCAAACAACCCCAAACCGTATTTGTATTAAACCAGACAATCCTCCTAACGTTCATCTATTTTCCTCTGCTTCTTTTATATATAAATACAAGTAGAGAAACAAGAGAGAAAGTCTGTTCCTTTTTCTGTTTTGTGCACTTGTGTATCTCAGAAAAATGGCTGGGACTGGAGTTTTTGCAGAGATTTTTGATGGAGAAATGTACAATTATTATGCTGATGGAGAATGGAAGAAGTCTTCTTCTGGGAAAAGCGTTCCTATTATTAATCCCACTACCAGAAAGACTCAGTACAAAGTTCAGGGTAATTGATGTTTACCTTTTTGCCTCTGAATTTTTGGATGAAATGGTTCTCAGAAGTGAAAATTGGCAAGATTTAAACGTATGAACTATTAGTTTAAAGCTGGGATTTATGGTTTTCTGTGTTAGAGATAGTAAGTGAGAGGAAACATGTAAATTTGTACAAGTAAATGGCTTATTGAGTCCTTTTATGATTTTGTGGTAGCTTGTACACAAGAAGAGGTCAATAAGGTGATGGACTTGGCAAAATCTGCACAGAAGTCATGGGCAAAGACACCGCTATGGAAGAGAGCTGAGCTTCTTCACAAGGCAGCAGCCATTCTTAAAGAACACAAAGATCCAATTGCTGAGTGTCTCGTGAAAGAAATAGCAAAACCAGCTAAAGATTCAGTCACAGAGGTATGTGCATATTCTTTTGTGTTTTTGAGTCATATACCAGACAAATATGATTGCTTTAAGACTCTAGGAAATTGAACCGGAATATATATAACTGGTTACCATTATACTTACTCATTTATCTTTTTATGAAGGTTGTGAGGTCTGGGGATTTGGTTTCTTACTGTGCTGAAGAAGGTGTGAGGATTCTGGGAGAGGGCAAGTTCTTGGTATCAGATAGTTTTCCTGGAAATGAAAGGACCAAGTATTGCCTCACATCCAAGGTAAATTTGAACAAATTACTAAACACCTGAGATGATCTGCCTATTCAGAAGTTGAACTATCTTTGCCATGAAGTAACGGACTCAAAAATTAGGATGCATGGATATCTTAGTACCACATGAAAAAGTATGGTTTAATTTGAGAGTATTTTACTATCACTGTTCCTTATCACATTAGTTACTAATCTCTACATGGCAGTTCACTATTTTAGTTACTGATAGTTACAATAAATATAATAAATTACTACTGTGATCTGTCATCTAGTCATTTGATGTCCTTCTTTCTTGTTAAGTTTGTACATGATGTGTAATCCAATCAATCTCCAATTTATTTTTTCAGATTCCATTGGGAGTAATTTTAGCCATTCCGCCGTTTAATTATCCAGTAAATCTTGCTGTCTCAAAAATTGCTCCTGCCCTGATAGCTGGAAACTCACTTGTGCTCAAGCCTCCTACGCAGGTATAAATTCTTATCTGAAAATAATTGAAATCCCTTATTTCTCAAGATAATTTCTAAAACTCAGTCAAAAGAACTAAGGAAGTATGGATGAATGTGTCTGTTCATGCAGGTCACAGTGATTAGCTTAGTCAAAACGTGACCGCATGAGGTTCCATGATTTAACTATAGGTTTTTCACGTTTGTGAGCCATGACTCAGTTTAATTTCTCCCCTTTTTTCTGGTTTATTCTTTTAGTGTCTGTGATAGAACCCAGCCAGAAAAATTTTGTGCGTATTATAGTGTGATAACTAAGAAAATAACAAAAAATGGAGCAACTCTAATAGAGTAACTCTTAGATATGTAAATTTACCTCCTCCACAAATATTGTCACACTCTTCAACAAGTTCTTTTCTACTCTATTTTCTAAAACCCAAGGGATATAAGGATTATAGAAGCTATCTCCCTTTTCTCCCAAGAAAACTTCAAGATTCACCTTGTCCTTGAGGTGGGAACAATATCTGTCATAATTTTCAATTGTATTTTACCTTGACTGTCAAATTTTATCCTATGTTTTGACAGAGATATAATTAGGGGGAAAGAAAACTAGGACAGGAAACTCTCAAAAATAGTGTTTTTTTTAGCATTTATGGGAGGTACCTCTTCAAGTATTCCCTCCCCTCTAACTTTTTTCTCCATCCAAACATGCCTTAGAGGTCAAGGTTCAGAAATGGCCATGAAGTGGAACTTAGTTTGCAAATAGTATTTGTACTGACAATTCTGATCCTGTGGAACTGATGATATACCTCTTCTCAATGCCATTTACATGGGAATCTCAATACAACTAAATTTGCAGAGTGAATGTGTATAATGAACATGGCAATTGCAATGATAACTCATCATTGGAGCTGATTTTTCTTATTCTCCCATGTTCTGCCTCTCAGGGAGCTGTTTCTTGTCTGCATATGGTGCACTGCTTTCACTTGGCTGGTTTTCCCAAAGGCCTAATCAGCTGTGTCACTGGCAAAGGTTCTGAGATTGGTGATTTCCTTACAATGCACCCCGGAGTGAACTGTATAAGGTAACAGACGTTTTTCTTTTATACCTGGAGCTTTAATGGCAAATCATGCTCCCTACAAGTGTAAGCGGTGCATAAGTTTTCTATTTCTGGCTTTTCATCATCCTCCTGTGTTTCAGCTTCACCGGTGGAGATACCGGCATTTCGATCTCAAAGAAGGCGGGCATGATCCCGCTGCAAATGGAGTTGGGAGGAAAAGATGCCTGCATTGTACTTGAAGACGCTGACCTTGATTTGGTAGCTTCAAACATTATAAAAGGAGGCTTCTCATACAGGTAAAAAATAGCTCTTCATACTGAGGCCTTTTCCAAAGACCTCTCTTGATACTTTGAATGCAGTATAAATTTCCATCTTCAAATGCAAAGCTATAAAATGTTTTTCTCTGAGCTATCAAGTGCACAAGGTCAAAGTTTATATAATACATTTACAAATTATATCTTCAGATGCATGACTAGTTGTAAACTAGGTATAATTTTCTGAGAAAACAACTTTCTACAGCCAGGCTAAAGGTATATATATTGGGTTTGTTTATATATCAAAAAAGCTTAAGGCAAATTAATAGGACTTGCCTAAAGGCTATTTACCTTTAAATCATTTTCAGATTCGTCAATATGGGACTTAATGTATTCTAATAAGTTGATGTTGTGCAATAACAGTGGTCAGAGGTGCACTGCTGTGAAGGTTGTTCTAGTGATGGAATCTGTTGCAGATGCTTTGGTGGAGAAAGTTAATGCAAAGGTGGCAAAACTGACTGTGGGGCCACCTGAAAACAACTGTGATATCACTCCGGTGGTGACAGAGTCATCGGCGAACTACATTGAAGGTCTTGTAACGGATGCTAAAGAGAAAGGAGCAACATTCTGCCAAGAGTACAGGAGAGAAGGAAACCTGATTTGGCCTTTGCTTCTGGATAATGTCAGGCCTGATATGAGAATTGCATGGGAGGAGCCATTTGGACCAGTCTTGCCTGTCATTAGAATTAATTCTGTTGAAGAAGGAATCCACCATTGCAATGCTAGCAATTTTGGACTTCAGGTATTCCTTAGTTAGATTATATGATAAAAACTATACCCTCTGGTCCTTAATGTAAGATTTATTTACTTAATTTAATTAGATTAAGAAAGTTTGTTAAGATGATTTTTTTTTAAATACCTTAATCATCTTCCTTAATTCCCTCCATCTCTCTCTTAATTTATTATTTTTGAGAGAATATTAATGGGGTAAAATAGGAAAAGATTGATACATATGGGAAATAGGCCCCATATTCAGGACCAAGATCAACTTAAAAACTGGAGGAGCAGTTCTCTCTAGACAATTCAAGCTTCCCAAATAAAATTATCCTTAACATGAACCAAAGTAGTTCTCCTTAAAATATGTTTGGGTAAAGCCTGAATATAGCTTGGCTCCATCAACCTGTGCAGGGTTGTGTTTTTACAAAGGATGTGAACAAGGCAATTTTGATCAGTGATGCAATGGAGACAGGAACGGTTCAGATTAACTCAGCCCCGGCCCGTGGACCCGATCATTTCCCCTTCCAGGTAAACCAATCAAATTCTCTGCTCCAAATATTTCGCTGTTTGTAAAAATCAAAGCTTTTACTGTTTTACCAAGGAAGTCAAATGAATCCATTGCTGAGAAATGCTTTGCTTGTTGCAGGGTATCAAGGACAGTGGAATTGGATCACAAGGGATTACAAACAGCATAAACATGATGACCAAGGTCAAGACCACTGTGATTAACTTGCCCGCACCTTCTTATACCATGGGCTAATTTATTATCATTAGTGTTGAAATAAAAATAATTTAAGATAAGAAGAGTTTTTTTCAGAGATTGTTTGATAGGATGTCTTAGCTGGCAAAAACTGCAGATGAGTTTAGTTGCTGAGTTTGGAAGCTGATATTTAAACCAATATAAATAATGATTGTGATAGTGTGTCTACTTATGCTGTACTGAGATTTAACTACAAGCGCATCTCAAATATCTTGTGCCCCGTTAATATTTTAAGGAATATCAATCTGGTTCCTGTTACTTGTTCATTATATCAGCTATTCACCATTGAATTTTAAACTTGAATCTGCTAAAAAATTTCATTAGTTCAGTTTAATGTGGACCATATAGAATCTACAATATAGTCAGCTCAAGCTTCTCTCCTAGTTTTTTTGTCCTAATCTATTTAAATATATACTTCCTCCCCTTATTTTTATAAAGAACAATATCTCTTATAAAGGCAGGTACTTAATATAAGAAACAAGCCCCATTTGTCTAAAATTTTAAACTAATATTTCCATTTTTACCCCATTAAATATATGTCACCCATTATCTATACATTAACTTTACACCCAATATCTCTCTCATGAGATTTTTATAAATAAGGTTATAATTGGAAAGAAGAGTACATATTTTACACATTTATTACTTTTAATATTTTGAATAGTGTAATTTTGGTAGTTGTTCCTTACAAAAAGTATAGGGAGAGAGTATAAAATAGGAATTTGTTAATAAACCTAGATTAACCAAAACCATTTTGTATGTTTTATTGGTGGTGTGGGGGTGGGTTTTGGTTAAGTAAAAAAAATGCTTTCCTTAAATCCAACAGCTGAAGAAAATTAATGTTAATCATGCATACTTTTCATTTGTTTTACAACAACAATAATTATTAGTATTCCAATAAGTTATGAATATGATAGAACTCAGAAGAAAATGCTGATATAAGTACTGAACTGTGTGATTAACGATCAAAATACAGGCCCTCTAGAGGCTCTTATGTCAACGTTATAACCCCAAAGAGGCAACTTTCCACCTTCATGTACCTGGGTAGGTTTCTTTTATGTGTTGGTAGCAAAAGTAATAATCCCGACATGCTTCTGTACTCTGCAACAATCAATATCATATTGCACCAAAAGATTTTGAAACCTTGGGATAAATTGAAATTGAAATGGGAAAATTGCATTGAGGTCTTGAGTAAAAAGAAATACGTTAAAAAGGTCCCGTAAAATCTATAAAATTTGTACCACTGAGGTCAATTAATATCATAGTGCCCCCAAAAGATTATGAACCCTCACTAAAGGTTTTCACTTAATATATGCAACAAAAAATACATGTAATAAACTTATGTCTCTTTTATTTACTTTCCATCATAGTTATCAAGTGCCTTACATATAATAAACAAAAATAATAGTTTTATGAACAAGTGGGATAATCCTGTGAATAAGACAAATTAATTTCTTAATAATTACTCATTTGCGTAATTGTTTTGCATATCATAAACAAGTGGAATAATCTTATAAACCATTGAAATAGTCTTATCAATAAGATAAATTAATTTAGGTAAAAAAAACAAGATAAATTAATCTTTTAACAATTACTCATAATTTATAAGTGTCTTACACTTTATAAATAAGTAAAATATTCCTATGAACAAGTTTCAATAAATTTTAAATTAATTTATCTTATTCAAAAGGTATTTTAAAGTATAAAAATTCATAAAGTGGAATGAGGAGTGGTAAACACTATAATGAGACAAGAATATCCGAAAATAAAACTTATGCATAATGATTATGTGTTATTTGATTTTAGTTGAACCCTATAAAAATGAAATCCTTCACTATTCTACCAATGAGTATAAGACATTGGCAAATTCGATGTTGTCAAAAATCAATTTGTCTTGTTAATAAATACTACATTCGGTTTAAATATAAAATATAGTTAACTTTTTAAAAATGTTAAGCATTACTTTAGAGTATTTATATTTATCCATTTTTCTTCAAACTAACTTGTTTGACTTATAAAATTATTTATACACAACAAATATTATGATTAGATAATTTAATTAATATACTTAACATCTCGAACAAGTCAATTATGCATTATATTTAAGACATAAATCCACTTGTTTATGAAGTATAAGACACTTGCAATTGAATAATTGTTGAGAAGTCAATTTATCCTGTTCATAAGATTGTTCCACACTTATTTATGATGTATAAAACAGTTGCAAATATGTAATTATTTAAAAATTAAGTTGTTTTGTTCACAAGAATATTCCACTTATTCATAAGATTATTCTTTTTATTCATTTTGTGTGAAAAACTTGTTAACTATCATGGGAAATAAATAAAAGAGACATAAGATGTTTATCAACATTTTCTGGATACCGGAAAATGTTGATCTTTTTCTTTTAAAAAAATAAGCAAAGGCATTTTTTGTTTTTTCACTATGAATTTTAATTTCAATTTGCCCCATAGTCCTTCGTTGAGATTTCAAAATTTTTTGGGGCAATCTAATATTAATTGGCTTCATTAGTCTCTTACTAAAATTTCCCTCTTTTATTCATAAAACAATTTCATATTTGTTGCATATTTTCAAACTAGGATGTTATTTACTCATATTTTTGTGAGTCTTTTCCCTATTAGTTTTCTCAATGTTCAAATATGAAAAAACGTTGGCTACTTTGAGAGACTATTCTCACGTAAATTAAATTCCCCTAATTCTTAGCATGAGAGTTTTCTTAATGACAAAATTTAAGTTAAGTTGTTTATACTCATCAAGTTAAATCCATCCATTATACTTGTTACTTTGTTATGGTTGGTTGTTAAAATAAGTGTGTGCACTAATAAATTTACTAATGGTTTCTTGTAAATTTTTATATAAATTCTAATAATGTAATCTAGGCTTTATAAATTTTTTATAGGTATACTTTTTACTTTACTATTAGCTTTCGTTAGAATTTATAAATTATTATATGTACACTTGCTATTTTACTATTGCTTGTTATTTAATCGTCATATTGGCACTTGTTATTTTGTTGTTGTTAATTGTTAAAATGTATGTACACCTGTAAGACCACTTATTTATTACATCCTGGATTTTCAAATTCATTATATTCCCGTACGTGCTTTTTGGGGCTGTAACTCCTCATAATATAATATTATGGGGTATCCTAGAATTTGAAAGGCAAAATATAACATTAATATAATATTCTAAGGTGGTAGCAGATATGCAGAATCTCCTGTCTATCTCAAATTGATTATTCCCGCAACTTTTTTTTTTTTTATGAGGGCACAAATTAAAGAATTTATCCTTAAAGCAAAAGAATTCATGAAACTAAGGTATAAAGGATGGACAAATCTTTATGGTCCTGTTTGTACATGGGATTGAGAGTAGGTACTGAGATTGGATCGGGTCAATTTGCATTATTTGATACAATATTGGAATTGCTAATACCACAAAAATGGAACTGGACCAATATTACGTTTTCAATCCAGGGATATATTGCAAATTTCAAAGGCAAATGTTTTCTTATCTCACAATTTTAATCGTTTACAATTTCATGTAATCTCCATCATGCTTTCTTCTACCTATGAGAAAATCATGCTCTCTTAATTTCATGTAATTTTAAGAATCAATATATACAAAAGTTTCAAACTATAAAACTAATTCCTACTCAAACACTGGTTTCTTTTTTTCTTCGTGCGATCCTCAAGATTTTTATATATGAGTTATCACAAAAAGAATATGACAACAATTTATGTTTAATTTGATGACAAAAAAAGAAAAAGAAAGGTTTTATTAGTTTTCATTAGCTGTCCTCTTTCTTTTATCAATTTGTATCTTTGAAAAATTGGTTGATTTAAATCTATCTAAATTTTGCTGAGTCATTATTGAATTTCTTATATTTGTGAGGGAAACTTGGCTGAAGGAACAAGCATCAAATGTCGTAGATGGTGGGGCGATAGGATGTGAAGGTACAAAGTAGCGAGTATCTGGTTAGATTAAATTTGGGATTTAGGGTAAAAGGTATTTGAGTCTTTTTATAATTAATATTCATTTGTTCCTATTTATAAGATTTTTTTGTAAAATCTTAATAAAATCTTAAAAAAGTTAATTATATTAATTTAAGACATTAAATTTTATTTTTTTTTTCAAATTATGTTGTTTGACTTATGAACTACTATATAATGTAATAAAACACAACGTGTGATATTATTAAATAATATAATTAACTTTCTTAAAATTCTCTAAAAGAGTTCTATAAATAAGAATAGAAGGAGTAACTGTTTATACATAAAATTAATTAAATCA
>JBAGKO010000005.1:9472149-9485596 GCA_037177275.1 Acacia concinna | reverse complement strand
GTAAGATTTATGGATTTTGATCTCTAAAATTGTGTTTGATTTATGGATTATAGGATAATTCAATTTATCTTTTACATTATTCTGAATAGGATTTATGTTTTCGATCTGTGTTCTCCATTCTCTGATTTTTCTTCTCTACATTGTCGAGCTCCCTCTCCTCTTCTCTTGGGTTGCTGCTCCTTTTGCTATAGCTTAAGGGTGTGTTCAGGTTCAACCTATTCTCTGGTGATCTGATTTGTATGTCTATGCTTAAATCTCCCCTCTCTTTTTTTTTAGCTTCTTGTTGCTCTGTCTGTGCCCATGACGCTTCTTCAAAAAAGCTTGAAAGAATAGAGTTTAGATGCATTTTCGAGGACGGAGGATTCGAGAAAAAAAACCAAATTTGTTTTGGGGATTAGATTGGAGGGAGTTCAAGCATTCTGGATTAACACACAAAGTTCCAGATTCGTCTGGTGCTTCTTAGATTTCTTGCTTATTTGAGATGGTTAAATCAGGATTTATGGGCCAATGCTCTTGATATAGAGTAAACTCTGCTATAATATTTGCTTTGTTCAAATTGAGTATTAGGGACATGGGTATAGCTTAATATGTGAAAATTTTGATTTGTGAAAGTATAGTTTGATGGTGGTAAAATTTTACTGTCAGACGTTGCACTCCATGGATTCGATGGTGGTGATTTGAGTCTTTGATGGATTGCTTAATTTGTGTGTTAGCCATGTGGATTTGGTGGTGGTGATGTGGCATAATATCTTAGCCAGCTCACTATAAATCAGTCAACAAACAGTGCAAATTAACTTTGCTAACGGAGGAAGGCAACATTGCTCCATTTGTTAACTTCTAGGGCAACATTGAGCCTAAAAAAACTTTTAGGGCAACATTGAGACTCAGCGAATACTTTGAGGGCGAATTTACACCTTAACACTTAGATATATAATACAGAAGGTGCTACACAGTTGTCCGAACTAAGTAAAACAAAACTCAAAATTGTTTATTAGTTCTTGTCAGAGATAGGAGGCAGTAGTACATAATTGCTACATGAAATTGCTACATAAAATTGCAAACATGATTGAAATCACGATCATCGATCTCCTATTTACAGGAAAAACTTTGATGGCGCCAAAGTTCAACGACATAAACACACACTATCTGGTTCATTGAATCAGATGTACGTAAGGTGGAAGGTGGTACACACACTTGTCCAGCGCAGATTGCTTGTGTCTTTTCTGCCATATGACCCCCACCCCCAACAACCCACTTTCCTCAGCACACATATTCTTAATTTCCACTTGAGACAAATTTGTATAAGTATGTATGTAAAAGAGAATTCATGGGGTAATTATAGACTTAAATCTTGAAATGATTCACAGGCCAAAAAAACTTGAAAAGATTAAGACTATGTGGGTACACTTCTAATCATAAACATGAGACAAAGTTAACTTTTATTTGGAAAGATTAACGAAATTAAATAAGTTACTTAATTATATTATATATAATGCATATCATTAGATTATATATTAGTTTATAACTTAAGTAAAATATGTTTAAGAAAAATAATAAATATAAATTATTTCAAGTAATTTAACTAGTTTTTTTAATATCTCCAAAAAAAAAGTCAACTTTATTTTATATTTATTATTAGAGGGATTGTATATATTTATTCCCTCCGGTCTTAACATAAGATCCATCTGACTTTTTTAATAGAGATTACAGAAGATAAATATGTTACTTACGGTGTGTTTGGATTAGTTTTGTGAGAATAATTTATGGGGAAAATGCGATTTTAATAAAATGATAGTATTTAGATAAATGTTACCAGAATAATTTTTTCATACTCAAATGATAAAAAATGACATTAGCTTTTGTAACAATTGTATAGAAAAACAAAGGAATGAGAGAAAAAAAATAAGAAAAGAGAAAAAAGAGGAAAGTGGAGAGAGAGAAAAACTAAAAAAAGATAGCTTTATCAAAATTTAGGTTTTTGAGCCCAAAACCACGGTTTTGGAGAAAAGGTTTCTAGCAAAAAATTGAATGTTTGGTTGATTTTACCAAACAATGGTTTTCTCCCAAAAGTACTTCTTTTAGCATCCAACCACACAATTAATCATTTAATCATATCATATGTAGTATATTATTTTTTTTAAAAAAATGTAGTATATATCACTTTATAATTTAGACAAAATAATTTAAAGAAGAATGATAAATTTAAATGTGCTAAAGTAGTTTAATTAATTTTTTTTAAAATTCTTTAGAAAAATTAATTAGATCTTATATTTAAGATAGGAGGTAGTATGTGTGTGTATATAAATACATAGTGGTGCAGCACTATAGGTAGTATGAGGAAGGTGAAGGCACAAGGGCATCAAACATGTTTGTCTGCCACTGTTTTACGATTATTATGAATATGTCAATGCCACACGTGAGTGGCCCTCCACAACTTATAATTAATTGGGAAATTTATAATGAGATTTTAAATAAGGGACTTTATATTAAATAGGTCTCGTGAAATCGCGTATTTATAGTTAAGTCCTAGGTCTCAGGAATTTATTATTGTCAAGTCCTAATTAACAACCCCGGAGTTGTTAATTGTGCTGTTGGAGTTGTTAATTATAACCTCGTTAACAACCCCATAAGGTTGTAATTAACAACCCAGCAGCACAATTAACAACTCTGTGACCTGATTGTAAATATGTGATTTTACGGGACCTATTTAACGTAAAGTCCCTTATTTAAGATCTCATCGTAAATTTCTCTAATTAATTTTGTTTTCCAATAGTTGACTTTTAACTCAAAACGATAGATTCCTTGTTCCTCGATACATGCCATTCACTGTTTGATTGTGAAGAAGTGGATAGGATAGGACCATATGAATGAGAGGAGCACCAATGTGCAAAAGCAAGTAATAAGCAAACACTTGGCTTCCATCTATTGTTCACCTCTTCCTCGTCCCTAATATACAGTCCCACCCTCTTACTTCTCTTTCTTTCTTTCTTTCTTTATTGCTTTTTTTAGAAAATCTCAAACAAAAATATCTTTAAAATAGAAAAAGAATAACTAGGTTATGTGAATTTCAAATGTCTTCTTAGAAGTCAGGGATTTAAAATTACTTAAATGACCTTATCCATCTCTCTCATCCTCTCTTATTTTCAATGAAACGTGCTTTTGAAGTTGTTAATATAATTTTTAATGTTATTAATCAAGATACATATATTATTATTGATTCATAAAACTTGTGCCCACAAAATTAAACCTGGGTATAAATGTTGGTTTTTGGGATATGAAGTTGTAAGACATGCTACTAAAGTAGCTAATCTAAATACTCAGGTTGTTAATTGAGATACATATGTTGTTATTAACCTTTGAAACTAATTATACCCTCAAAATTATAAGTGTTGTTTTTTTGAGATATGAAGTTGTGACATATGTTACCGATATCATTTATTTAAATTCTTACGTTGTTAATTGTGATACAGATATATTATTATTAACTTATGAAACTCGTGCCCTCACCTAATCCATGGTATTTTAGTCTTTTGGTTTAATTTCGAAATCTCATATTCCAATAATAGTTCTGATATGGATTTCCCAAATTCACATAACTTATTTGCATTTTGTCTATTTTAATAATTTTTTTTGGAATTTTCACTTCTATTTTTATATCATTTACTTTATGCAAATATCAGTTCTTTCTAAAACAAAATTATGAGAAAATTATTGTGCGGTCCTGTTGTATGAAAATTTTGATCACTAAACGCCGCACCAACAAGTTTACACCATATAATAATGATAATATCCAATATAGAAAATGATAAAATGTTGTATACTATTCATGTCACTTGTTGTGGCATTTTTTATTACAGGTTTGAAAACATGTGCTTGGAAGTTTTTTTATGGTACGCTTTAAATATTAAAGAATTTTAACATGCTTTATAATAAAAAAAAATAGATGTGATGGGAACGAGAATAGGGCAAAATGGAGAGTGGAGTATAATAAATAGTGACATAGGAGTATTTCTTAAGAAATTAAAAGTATTTTGTATTCAAAAGCCATTCATGCCAAGAAGCTTATATATGCTTCTATTTCATTGTCAACGTGATCACATTAAAAAGGATATTGATAGGCTATTATGTTAAACCCCCCATTTTTTTAAAATCCTCATATAAAGATGGTTGAATTACTTAAATCTTAATTTGGACAAGTGAACTTAAAAAATTATATATCAAGTTATGTGTCATAATTAGAGATTTAAAATTTAGGTAAAATTAGCTCCATATCCCTTAGTTATTGAAACAAACAAAAAATGACAACATAGCTCTATTATTTACTCTATTAATTAATTCTTTTAAAACTACTGTACCACTCGTTTGTTCTCATACTTCTTTCTAAACCTTAATCATATACAATATTCTTTTTGCATACAATATTCAATTTATAAAATAATGGATTAGAATAAAGTGAAATTTATTGTGACGGTTGATATATGAATTCTTGACCCCAAAAAAAAAGATCTACATATTCACATAGAGATTTACTATCTTATTTTCATATGCATAAATAAATTAGTCATTGACCTGCCAGGCTGGGGATACCTTGCGAAAGCAAAAAAAAGTATACTTTTAGTCTTTTAACTCTAATACTGTTAGCTTTCTAAAAAAACTACAGTGTATGGATTAAAGACAAAAAATACATTTTTTAAACTTAAAGGACTAAATTGAAACTTGATGTAAATTTAAAGAATTAAATGTATATTTTAGGTTATGGAAAAGTGACAACAAATTAATATGAAAAATGCAGCTACAAATTTTCAAATACATTTATTATATTTTATACAAAAAATTAATTATAAATATATATACATGAATTTATGAAGGGTGAACTTTTTTAGACTAATTAAAAGTTATCATATATAAAAAAAGAAAGAAAGAAAGAATAATATTCTTTATAAATATAGGGAAAATTCTACTTAAATACTATTTTAATTTACAAAACTCAAAAAAGTCTGATGCGATTTGAAAATGACAGAATGGTGATTTAGGGGGAATCTAGGTATTGGATGTTTGGAAGAAAAGACCAAAATGCCCTCTCAAGTTAATTTATTTCTCTCTCTAGCCTTCTTCCTCCTACTTCAACTTTATTTTTTCTCTATAGCTTTCTTCCTCCTCCTTTAGCTGTGATGGCCATGAAGTTGTTGAGGTTGAGTAAAGACGCTCCTTCAACCATAAGTGTATAGGAGGAGGAAGAGGAGAATTGAATGGGTTGTAAAGAAGGAGCAATTTTCTAGAATAAAAGTCCCTAAGAAAATCTTGAGAAATAGTAAGGCAGAGTAAGGAGGGAAAAAAGTATACATGGTCTATTTATGGGGTACAGGGAGGAGGAGGAGAAGAAGCTACATGGAGTATTTATATATTGAATCTAGAAAGCTTAGTCATGGCGATACAACAATTCTTTAGCAATTTATTGGAAGATTGTCTTTTATGGGGTTTGGGTAGATCTCACTGTAATGTGCTTGAGAGGGAATGGCAATAAAATATTAGATGTAGGTAGTTACTGTCATGAAGAATCCGGTGTTTTTGCAAATGTCTTTATTGAACTTGTCATTATTTTTACGAGTGTTGTTAATTGTGACATTTTATTATAAGGAATGTATATAGAAAGGAACATGTTCTCTAAGGGAATGACTAGAAAAAATTGGATGTAGGTAGAATCTTAATATTCACTTGTTATTTGACTATGTGTTATAATTGATGTCATGAAGAATTTGATTTTTTATAAATGCATTTGCAAAACTTGTCATTACCACACAAATATTGTTAATAGTGACATTTTATCATGAGTAGTGAATATGGGAAGGAATATGTTTTCTAATAGAAATGACAAGAAAACATCAGGTATAAGTAAACTCTTAATGTTCACTTATTATTTGACTATATATAATGCAGTTGCTATGATAAAGAATTTGGTTTTTGTCAATGTCTTTATTGAATCTGTCATTTTCATTACATTTTTGTAAACAATGAAACATTAGCTCTACAAATGTCAGGTATATGTGGCTTTTTAGATTTAATAATTACTATTACTCATTTAGTCAAAATCATGACTAATTTAGTCATTAAATTTACAAATTTAGTTAATACTCTCATGGCTATAACCAATCGCTTCACTCACTTAGTCAAAATCATTACTCATTTTGTCAAAAACAATATTTATTAAGTAAAAGTCATTACTCTTGTAGTTAATAACTTTGCTCATCTAGTCAATATATTTATTTATTTAGTAAAACAATATTGCTCTTTTGGTCAATACTCACTCATTTAGTCAAGAATATTCTTATTTTGTCAAAACTATTACCCATTAAGTCAAAATTATTACTCTTTTAGTCAACACATTTACTTATTTAGTTAATAAATATATTTATTTAGTCAAAACCATTATTGATCTTATCAAAACCATTATTCTCTTAATCAATACATTTACTCATTTTGCCAAAAGCATTACTTATTACAAACCATTACTCTACTTCGTTGCTTCTCCAAACTTCTTCCTTTCTATGTAATAAACTCCAACAAAGCAAACCAAAATAAAGAGATTCTCAAAAAAAAATAAAATAGTGAAGTACATAATTCAACTATCAAAGGACTCATCAAAGTAGAAAAAATCAATTGATTCAACTAATGTTAATAAGTTCCATCACCATATCAGAGGTGATAAACAATCTCATCTAATATTTTTCCTTCTCCTTACTCCATTCCTCACCCTTCAACAAGAAAACAAAACCCAAAAAATGAGAGAAAGGAAAGACAATAAGAACAACGAGGGAGAAGGGACGAGAGTTTGTCGCTGTAGCAAATCTTGCATTTAGCATCAAATCTGCCTTGATTATCCGCGAAGGTCACACAAGAGCTAAGAATCAGAGAAAAAAACATGAAGATATACATATATATATATATATATATATATATATCTTGAGGGTCTCAGCTTTCCCTTGCCGAAGGAGTATTCTTAGCCTTCAAGAGCTTCTTTAGTTCGATACCCACACTTTTGATGAGATGGTTAGCCGTCGATCACTTTCTTTGAGATAAGCCGCTGCATCCTCCTCCCCTCGCTGACCATTGCCATTGATGAGATGGTTGGAAATATACGGCCACCGATCAATGTCTCTTCTCCAACGAGATGGATAGTGGGAAGGTGGCAATATCTAAAGAAGATGCCGTGAGATCGAGAAGATGAAGAGAGGGACGAGATCAGGAAGAGGGGGAGGGGGAGGGGAGGCGAGGATGGAGAGAGAAATAAAGTTTTAAATTGAAGGGCATTATGGTAAAAGCACTCAAATTGCAAAATTCCTAATTCCCACTCCAACCTCTTTGTTCTTTACATACTTTTTTGAGTTTTAGAAATTTATATAGTATCTATATGTCATTCTCTTTAAATAATATTTCATATGTAATGGATTTTCAGTTTTTCTCCATACAATAAAATGAATAGACAAGACACTAGCCATGGTTGGGTTGTAAGTTCAAATTTTATCAATACAAATTAAAAAAACATGTTGAAAGAATTATATCTTTCAATTTCAACCTACTACTTTGTCTTTGACTATAGTCACGAAGGGGAAATAACCCATTTTAATTATGGAGACAATGTCCTAATCAAGCATTAAGTAATGACCCAGACATTAATTATTCTAATTAGTAAAAGTCAAGTGCGTGCCCTGAAGCACACGCATAGTGGCTGTTGACTATCCAAATAACAATAATCACCTTCCCTCTCCCAACTAAATTATCGTACTCCCTCAAATATTTTATATAGAAGTTATTCTTGAAATGGATATAAAACATGATTTTTATATTTATTAATATTTTTTTAAATTTATCTCTATTGATATTTCTTTAACAATAATAAAAAAGAATAAATTAATAAAGATGACTAAGGTATTTTAGAAAAATTAATGTTATATTAATTAACTTAACTAACTTTTTGGATCTAATTAAATTAAATAAATATTTTTTATATTAAGAATGGGAGGGAGTGCTTTAATTTTTATCTTTAGTTCTCTACACAAATAACAATTCATTATATATAATCTCTTTTTTTATTCATAAGGTTACTTTCAACGTATTTTTCCAACAAGGTTACTTTCAATGTGTATTTTACGGTGTTGAGAAAAAATGTGCATCTTGATATATAGTAGTATGCCGTCTATATTGGAAGAGGAACCCTCCTTTCCTGCTTTTACTTAATTAATATCCTATTCAATTAAAATTAGTTAGAGTAAATTATAGTTTGATGCATGAAATGGTTTGCTTTCTTTTTACTTGTTTTTTTTTCCCAAAAGATTTAACAAGTTGGATGGATGGGTAATTTTGCACTTACCATTATTTCAATTTCATCATTAGTTAACTAAATATGCTGAACTAAGAGTCTACATTTTTTTTATTAAAGTGTAAATTTGCCTCAGAAGTCTATATGTCATCATCTACTTCATTTGCTCTTTCTCCCCCTATCGCTCTCTCCCTCCGTACGTCCATCGCTCTCTCAATTGAATGGTTTTTCTTGATTTGGTGTGTATTCTTCAATGACAAAAAAGAAAGAGATTTGCTAAATGTTGGTGCAGTTGGTAAATTGGTTGACTCATAAGATTCAAAATCCACCTATGTGACGATTTTGTTGGTGAATGATTTGTAAGCGTTAATTGAGCTAAATTGATGTTTTTTGGAGATAATTGATTTTTAGCTGAACTGAATACACCAAATTCCTCACTCACCAATCGTTTAATACATTTTCTATTGAACAAATTATTAACATTACCATCCTTGTAAAATGTCTCCTCAAACTTAGTAAAATTTTCAAAGAATTTTGGAGCTTTGATCAAGAAACCCATGACATTAGGAACAAAAGCATTACTGGAAGAAAGTTTAGCTTGGTTATAGCGATTCATGCATGGTAGAATTGAAGTTGGCTGGTCACGATATTTACGACTTATAGCGTTTGTAGTATGAATTTTTAGTCGTTTGTAAACCAAGTAATCCAAAGCAACTAACTCATATTTCATGTAACATGTGAGCCTCCCAAAAGTGGTCAAAATCCAACTCCAATCACTACACTATACTAGCGAACTAGTACATCGGTTTGGATTATATATATTTTTTCATTTCATTGTTGACCCTTATAAAATTTTTTAGTGTTAGGGTAATTTTATCTTAAAAATTTTCACAAAGAGATAATTTTACCTTGAAATTTTGAAAAATTGAAATGTATTGCACTTGTTATTTTTTCAATTAATTTTAACTGTTAGTTGATCATATGTGTTCAACTGGTAATCCATGTGTGTATCCTTATTATTTTTGTCATAGTGCAAATTTATCTTAGAAATTTTAAATTTAACTATAAAAAAATAAAATAGATGATGATACAAGTACTTCTAAGACCAATTTCCATTTTACAACTCTATCCCTACTTTCTATATTTCTCAAGTCATTTTCTAGAATTCTCCGATAGATTTTAACCTTGCACTATGCAAAAGATCATTCCTCAAGTGCTTTTTTTTTTTAAAAAAAAAGAAGAAATGAAATGATTCACTTTAGAAATACAAACAAATACCAAAAAAGCCTTGTAGCTTAGTGGTAATAGTATATCTCAAGTAGGAGGAAGTCACGGGTTCGATCCCGTTGTTATAACTTCAAGCCGTTAATGCCTGTCTAAGTCTACGAGCTCTATTTAAAAAAAAAAAATACAAACAAATACTTTATCCATTTTTTTAATATCAGTACATTGTCAGGGCAAATTTTGGCTTAGATTTGGTGCTCCAAAAGACAAATAGTGGGCCCCACAGCAACATGATGCCCATTCTCTCTTCTTCCTCCCTTACCCCACACTTCTCTATTTCCTCAAACCTATGTTAGCACTTAGCGATGCTTCCCTCGTCAATTTCAAGATGAACGTGTAATGTTCACTTTAAAATTATTTTTTTAATTACTCAAAATTTTTTTATTTATTTAAGAGTGCAAAATTACTTATAAATTTTAAAGATAAAAGTAAAAATGTCACGATAATTAGAATAACTTAATTCCCCTTTTAAAGGCGATAAAATTGTTAAAACAGTGTGGGCTCCACTAAAAAATTAACAACCTTTAAACTATTTTAATTGGAATTAAAGTGTAAATTCATCTTGAACGTTTTTACTGAAGAATGATATCATCCAATTTTTTTAAAAAAATTTCAATGTTGACCAAAATGTTAAAATGGAGCAAGATTATTCATTTCCACTAATAAATTAACCATCAACATTAATTTTTAAATGGTTAAGGTTATATTTTTTCAAGGGTATGTGATAACATTATTATATTTTAAAACTTTAAGTATAACATTGAATTAAGAAACCTTTCAACACGTTAATACTCAGTGAAATTTTTCATAACTGACCTTAACCCTTTTGATTTTCATTGGAACATTACAAATTATAACAATAAAAAATTAATAAATTTTAAAATTATCTTACATCAATTAAATATAATTAAGAAATTAATTTTAGTGTACGAGAAAAATCTGTGAAATAAATAATGCTCCCATCCATCACCGCCCTGCTCACTACAGCCAATCCAATCCCTCCTATTTCATTTCCACCAATCATCATCTGACACTGGGTTTCAATCCTATGCGACGTATGTAACATTCTAAGAAATAAGTGAAGCCACGTGTCTCCATCATACCCAAAATTAAAATCAGGCCTTATTCTTAGGTTGCCACGTGTGTACCTCATTCGGTGCAACGATCAGCTCACCACACCGAATCCAAATCCCTGACACTCACATTCACACGAATCATTACTAACATTTATTTCATTTTTTAATTAAAGAATTAATTATTATTGTTTTTACCTCCACCCTTAGCCATCTTCTGCGTCTCTCACAGTATCTGTGGGGTGTACTATTTTGTCCTCTTTGTCCTTGCTCTCTACTCCTTTTTTTTTTTTGACCTGTCCTTGCTCTCTCCTCTCGAACCTTACAATGTCTGTGTTTAAAGCAAGCCCCATCGTCTTTCACTCATCACAGCCCAGGCATATGACCTAATAATAATAATCTTCTTCTTTCTTCCTCCAAGTGATGATAAGGTACCTCTCTCTCTCTTGCTGTAGGGTGGCTGCAAAATCACACAGTCGCCGGCCGATGACCGAATTGGTACCTATCTAGCTAGCTGAGCTCTAATGTGTGTGCCTGAAGGGAAAGATTGAAATTAAAGGAGTTTGTAGTTATGCCACCGAGAGGAGGGGGAAAAAAACACAAACCATACAAGTCTAGCTTCGTGGTTTCTGTGTAGTGAATGTGTAGCTGAGCTGAGTGTTGAAGAAAGCTGGATCTGAACTCTCACACACACACACTCACACTCTCTTGTGGGTTGATCAGATCAGGGGAGGCATGAGAACAGAGAGAAAGGGAATGGTGACAGAAGAGAGTGAGCACTCTGTTGGCAATTGTATGAGTTCATACATTTGCAGGTGGGTGCTCACTTTTCTTTCTGTCATATTTCTCGTCTTCTTCCTTTTTCATGTGTCTTCCTTCTTCTTCTGCTCACTGAAACAGCCTTTCATGTCTTCCTTTCTCTTCTAGGACTAGAGAGAGTTCACACTTCAGAGTTCTACTTTTGTCTTCTCTTACTAGAACGGTTACTTTTGACCCTATATCTAGCCAGATCGTTTCGTTCTGTCTTGTGTTCTATCATCTTTTTTATCTGAGTCTCCTTTTTAGGCAAATATAATTCTGGAAGGTTACAGAGATAGCTAGCAGCATAGAGTGTATGATCATAATATAATTTATATTGCCCTTGAAAGGACATTTCTAGTGGGTCTAGCCTGCTAGGCGCCTCCCAAATCTAATCCTATCAGCTTAAGTTCCTTCATCTCTGACCTCCTATAACCTGCTAGCTAATCCTAGTGTGTATAATCGGATCTGATTTCTTAAACCGAAAAAGGAGCGATAATTAGAACTTCATATATGTATATATATTATTATATACATGCTGTTTTAAAGTTTGATTTCTTGGACTGGGACTTGAAGAGGTAAGTCTGGTAAGAGCTAACTTCGTATTTCGTACAGACTTGTTTCTTTCTCAGTTTCTCTCTATTTGTTCATTTATTATTTATTTGTTTTCATTGCCTGTCTATGAATTAATTAATGCCTGGGAATACTAAATTTTTCTTTTTTTGATTAATATTGTTGTGTGACTTTTGATGGTACTCTTTCCCTCGTCCGGGGGAGGAGAAAACAGAAGAGACCTCCGAAAGAAATTCTTGAAGGTACGCTTTCTCACTGTTCATATTTTAACGGAAAGCTGAGCTTGCTTTCTTCTTCAAAACCCTTATATTTCCCCATTTCCTCATGCAAAACTGCTAAACACCCAGGTTTTACCACCTGATAAAGGTTGAATCTTTCTGATTTATTAATATGAATTATCTCCTTTTTCTCTTCTTATATTCAAATCCTCCGAGAAAGGAGCGGAAGGGGGGAAATTTGTATGAAGAATATGAGACAACAGGAAAGAAATCGAAGCTTTGATGATGAAGATTTAATAGAATGTTGGGATTGATTCGGATTTTCCGTAGAGGTAGAGGAAAAAGGAAAGTTTTGACCTTTTGGGAACGTGCATCATCAAGAAGCTAAATATGGGAAGATTTCGTAATTTCCCTTTCTGGGTTGGAATGCATGTATTACCTGCCGTAATTGAAGGATTCAAAGAAGCGACCTTCCTTTTACAGGTTTTGTAATTTTCAGTAATTAAACTGATATATTCAATCCGATTGAGAAAAACAAAATCTTTCCTTTGCATTGCATTTTTTTTTTTACATTTAGAGCAAATATTAACCTCTCTCTTTCTCTTTCTCTTTCTCTTTCTCTCCGCTTTAATGCGTTGGGTTTGAGTATATATACCACAAGTAATTGGACCTCGTCTCTCCTTATTACAGAATCTGTTTTGCTTTGGGAGGCATATCAAACTTGTCTCAGTTGTTTACTGCAGAATAATTGCTCAGGTAAAGTTTCTTATGCGCAACGTTTCTATTTCTATTTTTTTTGGGGTTTAATCATCTCTTTGATAACACGATTTATCATGCAAAGTCAATTCACTTTTGGGATTTTGTTGTTAGTTTTAGCTTTTTAATTAATCAGTGGTACTGTGAAGTGGTTTTCTGTGTGTGCATTTCTATCTAGTTTTCGATACAGTTGGGATTTCAATGGAGGCTCCAGATGTCCCATAGAATTTATATTCTTTTTTTTTTTTTCCTGATAGGGTCGGAGTTCCATGTTTTGTTAATATAATTTAGAACAAAGAATATAACTTTGAGCTTTTTTATTAATGATTCAGTCCAAACAAAACCAAATTCTCAAACCCCATTCCAAGATTTGTCCCTTTGCTTTCACAGATGTGTATCTGTATGTATTATTATTACTTTAACGTTAC
>JBAGKO010000005.1:9453174-9467488 GCA_037177275.1 Acacia concinna | reverse complement strand
AAAGGTACCAGAGATTGCGCCTCACCCGAAATTTCCCCGGAATAATGTTGTTACGGAGCCAAACCTGCCAGGCCAATACAGCCAAGAAGGTGTTGTACTTGAGATGACAAGAGGTGGCTCATTCCAACCAAGATTCCAAGGGCTTAATGGGGATAACTATGGAAACTCTACTGAATCTGGCATTTTTGGCCTTTCCCTTTCTACAATGCAGAAAGGAGGTGGCTTCTCACGCAAGCTACTTTTCCGAAAGACCCTGACACCGAGCGATGTGGGTAGGTTGAATAGGATTGTCATCCCCAAGAAAAATGCTACCGAGTGTTTCCCTGAAATCTCGAGAAGAATGGAAGAAGAAGCGAATATCCACGACGTGCACCCGGAAGTGCAGGTGGATTTCTATGACCGGTGGATGAGGTGTTGGAAATTCCGGTACTGCTACTGGAGGAGCAGCCAGAGTTTTGTGTTCACAAAGGATTGGATGAGGTTTGTGAAAGACAAGCAGTTGAAGGTGAATGATGTTGTGGCCTTTTACTTGTGCGAGGTCGAAAGAGAAGGAAAGGTAGTGGACAAGTTCTTCATGATTGACCTTGATTTGAGAGCTGGTGAAGAAAATTCTGGTGGAGGTAACAGCAGAAGCAGAAGCTCAGTGGTTGTTGATGATGATGATCACAGTGTTGAGTTGACTGCTCAGCCTGAAATATTGACCTCATCAGTGTTTGGAGGCTCTTCTTATAACAGCAATGTCGGGATGATAGGACCTGAAATGGGTGGCTCAGTATTTGAAGGTTCTTCTTCTTCTTCTTCTTCTTCTTCTTATCAGCATCATCATCACCATGTTGAGTTGAAACCTGAACTGTGTTCTGATGTTGAGATGAAGAGGCTGGGAAAGCGAGTGATGGATTCTGAATCACCAGCAAGTATTGAGAGAAAAGTTGTTCGACTCTTTGGGGTTCAAATCAACTGAAGTAGGCCTTCTTATATATTACGATATTATATTATTATAAAGTTAGGGCTAGTAGTCTTATTACGATTATATATATATATATATATGAATGCCTCATACTTGTTTTTTTTTTTTTAATATGGGGTTTAGCATTTAACTATTTAAGTCTTATTGTTTGAGCGTTGGTCAACTCTCTCAAGACTCAAGTATTTGGTAAGATGCAATTATGGCTCATTATTTGTTATATATATATTTCCTTGTTGGAATTTTAATTATTGAATCAGATGTAAATTCTGTGTGTTTATCACATGAAACATAAGAGATTAATCACATTGTTCATTTACAAATATCATTAGGAAATAGTCAATGAAAAAGATATGACAATTTTTTTTTGGGACAAAAAACATTTGCATTATAAGTATATGTGATGATAATTGCTAGCACACTAGTTTAAATAGCAGGAATGAAGTAGGAGTACGTGTAAATAGAGTTTAAAAATTCAAACTTTTTAGATATAATAAAATAACTTTAAACAAAGTTTTTAAATATATATATATATATATATATATATAAATATGGGGAGAGTTTCTCTCGTGATGAAGCATATATTTATTCATGTATACATATTATTTACACTCAAAACAAAAGAATAGAGGACTCGTTTTCTGACTCGTCTTCTTCATGGGGACCGTACCAAACCCGATTCAAAAAAAAAAAAAAAAAGTTGATTACTTCAAAATGATCGAATACCTCTCTTTTTAATGTTCAATAAAATAAAACTTAGAACTTAGGACGGATAGGATAAGCTCTATCTAACATACCTAATGCCTAATAACAATATACATATTTTATATATTTATTTATAGGTAGCATTTGTTGGTGTTTGGATGCTTTATTTCTTTTATTTCTCTAGCTGCTTCTCAAGCCTATCCACAAAGTTTGCCACACAATGTATGTGTATGTAATGTGGTAATTAATAATTATAAATAAAAATAGTTAAAAGAGAGGCACACCAAATAAAAACAAAAAAGGAATCATAACTAAGAAGATCAAACATTACATCTTGGAGAGTTGGACCCATTCAAAATGAAAGTAAAAATAAAACTAGTTGCGCTGTCACTAATTTGATTTTCCTCACCATAACTAAGCCAAATTAAGAAAATTAAGCTATCGACAAAACATTATGAATCTGTCTCTTTTAGATGAAAGAGAGTCCTATGATATTTTAACTTTTATATCAACCTAAAACATATCATGTTCGTCTTTGTTATATTAAGGAAGATTTGCAGAGGCAATTAAGCATTAATTAAGAAACTAAACAAGGATTAAAAGCCAAAGCCAAAGCCAAATAATGAAATCGCACACAATCATCAAAAACCCTATTATTTGATGAATCATCAGAGCAACAACTTTGTTTTATTCATTTTGTTTCTTTCCCTTTTTGGGAATATAATGAAACCGCACAACACAAAAGGCTACAATTAAAAACGAGAAATTAACCAAGATAAAAAAACACACGATATTTGAACATTAATCCACACTGAGTACATCTAATTGGGCTTCTTCTAAAAAACCAGAAGATTACAATAATCAGTAATCACCTTACATGAAAACGACGATAACTTGCCCCTAAAAACGACAATATCCTATGAGTTTATTCTGGTCGGGCTATCCGACGGTGACGTCCACGCAATGTCTTTTAGTGCGGGTCGGAGCTCCTTGCTGCAAAACTGATTGTACTCCAAGGTATCGCCGTTATCCTTCTTTACTTCAACCACCACCAGCGACGGCGTCACGGCGTATATCTCCGCCGAGATTGCCAGCCTCCCCTTCCGTCCACATTCCTGCCTTTGCAGCCTCACCATGGTGTTGCTCTTCTTCATGGTGAATCTCTCCGCCTTGGCCACCTCTTCTAGCCTCGATATCACGCTGCTCGCCGGCCTGGCCGTCGCGAACCTCATCTCCTCTTTCTCTTCTCTCTTATCCGTGAACAGCGGCGACAAGTCGAAACCGTCCGATAGCGATATCAAATGGAACGCGTTCATTGTCGCTGGTTGATTCTGCTTCGATTTCTCGAAATTATCATCAAGACATTCCAGTTCAAAATCCTTTCCTGTTTTTGTCCTCAAGCTCCTCGAAATCGATTTCTTGAAAAACGATGAGTTCATAATTTTTGAAATCGTAATTCGAGTGCAGGGGTTCGGGTCGAGTAGCTTCGTGATGAGTCGTCGAGCTTCGGATGAAAACCACGGCGGGCATCTGAAGTCGCCTCTGTAAATCTTTTTATACATAGAAACCAAATTGTCGTCCTGAAATGGTAAAAATCCGGCGAGAAGAACGTATAAGATAACACCACAAGACCAAATATCCGACTTCGCACCGTCGTAGCCTTTTCCATTAATTATCTCCGGTGACACATACGCCGGAGTACCACACGTAGTATGCAATAAACCAGCGGAGAAAGTGCTGAGACCAAAATCTGTGACTTTGAGGTTCCCAAGCTCGTCGAGGAGCAGATTCTCCGGCTTGAGGTCCCGGTGGTAGACTCCGCGGCTATGGCAGAAATCAATGGCGGAGATCAATTGCTGGAAATACAATCTGGCCACGTCTTCTTTCAACCGACCTCGAGCGATTTTATTGAAGAGCTCACCACCTCGAACAAGCTCCATGGTGATGTAAATCTTGGATTTGCTGGCCATTACTTCGTAAAGCTCAACAATGTTAGGATGCTTCACCATGTTCATCACTGAGATCTCTCTCTTAATTTGCTCCATCATTCCCACTTTTATCACCTTCTCTTTGGACACTACCTTTATCGCCACGCTATTCCCTGTCTGCAAATTCCGAGCATGATACACCTTCGCGAACGTTCCGTGACCCAGAAACCGACCCAGCTCGTACTTACCATGGAGCACAGCAGAGTGACAGTTTTTATTGCCTTGTTCCGCCATTTTTAACAAACAGGAAAAAAAAAAGAAAAAAACTCCACGACAACAAAAGGTGAAATCTGAATTTGATGTTTTCAAGAAAACAGAGATCTGCTTCAGTTTCACCCGTCTTCCACGTGCTTCCGGTGGCAATTCCGGCCGCCGATACGGCACTCGGTGGTGGCGGTGATGCTTCTGTCAGTGTTCCTCAACCCAGGACCTATCATCTTTCTGCATTCCCGGGGGGAAACGACGAAGATGATAATGCCACTAATAACTAGGATATTCTTAAGCAAGGATTCCCTTAATAGAATTTAGTTTGATTTGGCTCTGAACACTATTCTTTCAGTCGTGTGTGGGACGCTTATATTTTTATAGCGGTGTTTTTCTGTGGAATTACTATCGTACCCCTGACATGCGGTCGCCGAGGATCAATGTGATCGGACGAGGGAAGGATTAGCTGATGGATGGATAGCACGTGTCGTGAAAGTAAAGGTTAGTGAGACACGACGTATCCGGGTCCTGGCACGTGCCTACATCCGTTGGGAAGGTCCACTCAATATATATATATTTTTTATATAAATAAAAACCCATCTCTATTCTCAGAATTGGCGGATCTCGTAACTCCATACATAATATATAACGCTTTTTTGCTAAAAGATTAGTTGCATAATTTGCTTTTCTAGGACTCCATTCAATCACTACGTCCCAATCACGAGTCATCATTTTTTAAATTTTCTCATGAAGATCAAACTAAGGATGTTCCTAACTAACGCCAGCATATATCACTTCTACAAGCTCCAAACAATCGGTCTCAACAACCACCTTCCTCCACCACTATCCCAAGATCTCTTTAACCCCAAAAAACTGCCTACATCTCCGCAAACAAACTATTGCCAAATCCAAGTCTACACATGAAGCCCCCAAGCACATTGCCATTATGATCTCGTGCTAATCCTCTACAAGCTGCCGTCACTCCATCCTTCACACTAGAACCATCAACATTTATCCTCACACACCCCATATATGGTGCCTTCCATCCTATATGACTCTCCCCTCCCGAACTACCTGCCTATAGTAAGACATCTAACCATTTTGCCATTGCTCTTGTTTGCCATTGCTCTTGTCTTGACAATTATTTGATAATACCCAACTGCCTTCTCGTCAAAAACCACAGCATTACAGTTTAGCCATAAGTTCCTGCAAAGAATAGAAAACCAAACTGCCCACCAAATAGCCATGACTAGATCATTCTATCTAATTTTCCAGCTAATCCATTTCTCCACATTAGATATATTATAGAACATATGACACAACCTTGGTGGGACAGTATGATGCCAACACTCTGTTGCTATGGTACACTCCCTCATGACATGAAAGGTATCTTCATTCAATTCACCACAAATCAGACACTCTTTTGACTCTTGCATATGCCTTGCAACTCTATTAGCATTTGTTAATAACCTATCCTTCATACAAAGCCATAAAAACGTTTTGACACGTTGTGGTACATCAAGTTTCCATAGCCTTCCCCATTTAGATCATTGATTCAATCTTGAGGATGGCCATAATTGCTTATAAGCAGATTTAACAAAGAAATCTCCATTAGGTGACACTTTCCAAACAGGAATATCATCCTTGTTATTACTAGTGGACGGAGTAACTTTATCTAACGCATTTAGAACCATACTAGGTAAATACTTCAAGATTTTTTGCCAATACCATTCTCCTGTGACAGTGACATAATCAACAATAACCTCTACCATCATGTTATTATCTAGACTACAGATTGCATAATCCTTTATGGTTCAAAGCCTTTTAACCAACGATCATCCCAAAACTTAATCGTGTGTCCATCTCCCACCTTCCAATCTATACCACATAACACTTGATCCCATGAATCCTTTACTCCTTTCCATACATGTGATCCATTTTTATTAGTCACAATTTTAGGAAGAATATCCATGCCACATTTGTACTTCTCTATGCTAAATCTAAGCTACAAGGCATCCCTCCTTTTTACCAATCCCCATCCCAATTTCATCATGAAGGCTTTATTTTGTTTCCGAGCATCTCATAACCCTAATCCTCCTTCCTCCTTATGACGACAAACCTCGTCCCAAGCAACTAAACTAACCTTCCTTAAAGATGGTAAACTTCCTCAAAGAAAACGACGACAACACTTATCAATCTCATCACAAGTTGACATCTGTAACAATGTTGATTGCATAGTATAATTAGGGATGACAGATACAAAAGAAGTAATTAAAGTTTGACATGCTGCTAGCGATAAGATATTAATCTTCCAACTAGATAAACATCTATCCATTTTGTTTAAAATATCATGATAAGCATTATTCATTACCCGTTTATGTAAAAGCGAGACCCCCAAATACTTCCCCAAATCAGATGTGGCTGTAAATCCCATAAATTCACTAATCTCTTGCCATTGAGAATGATTAACATTTTCAAAAAAGAATATACGTGACTTGGATGAACTCGCCTTTTCCCCTGAGGCTAAACAGGAATCATCTAAACAAACTTTAATTATTCCTGCTTGATCTAGGTTTGCTTCTGCAAATAATATAAGGTCATCTGTAAAGAAAAGATGGGATATGCCTGTGCCTGATCTAGAAAGAGGGAAAGGAAGCCAGTTACCCTCTAAGACCTCCTGTTGAATAAGATGAGCCAATTTTTTCCATAACCAACACAAAAAGATAAGGAGAAAGAGGATCTCCTCAACGAATACCATGACCTGGAGTAAATTTTGGTCCTCTACCACCATTCCATAAAATTTGCATTGTAACGGTAGAGAGCACGCATGTACAAGCTCAATAAATTTGTTCGAGAGCTTCAACTTCCTTTTTATGGAATGGTGGTAGAGGAAGCAATAATCCTAGGCATAATTTCCTTAAGTCGATTAATCTTTAGTGCCATAAACCCCTTCTTTTTTCCTATCTCACATTGGATGAATTATTTCTTGAGCCAAAATAATATTATCAGTGCTATGGCTTTCAGGCACAAAACTACATTAATTAGGAGCAATAATCTTAGGCATAACTTCCTTAAGTTGATTAGCTAATATCTTGGTTACAGACTTATAAATTACATTGCATAAACTTATAGGTCTGAAATCAATAAAAGTTTGAGGATTCTCTACCTTTGGGATCAACAAATATTCATATCATTAACTCTATCAACCTCCTCAAGCTAATCAAATATTTTTTGCACCATTTTAACCACATTTATATCCACAATATCCCATTGGCTCTGATAAAACAATGGATTCAGACCATCTGGGCCTGGAGCTTTCTGAGCTCCCATACTTAGAATAGCATGTTTAACTTATTTTGTATCAAAATCCCTAGAGAAACTCTCTAATGTTGTACCCTCAACTTCTGGATACGTTCCTCCAAAATTAATATTATCACTAAAAACTGGGTTAGCTGAATATAAATTTTAAAAAAATCGTGTACTTTCCCATTTTAGTTCATTTTGCTCATAACACCACTCACCATTAGCCATCTTAAGAGCTTCTATAAATTTCTTACGCCTTCGGCAATTAGTAACTGGTGTGAACCCACAAGGGAAAGATCCCATAAACCTACAACCAATCGAATATGCTTACCTCAAGAAAGCTAAACAAGGATCGATGATCTACTTTAACCCTTGAACACGAATGAACAAGGACCTGAAGTGTTGTAAGCCTTGATAAATATATTAGTTCTCAAAAGAACCCTAGAGAGAATCCTCTCTCAAGAACACAAGTGTAGAAATGCAACTTTGTCAATTCAAATTCCAATCTGCTTTACAATGGAGGGATTACAACTAGTAAAAGACCACCATCTTAATCTGACCTAATTACATTAAATGCACCCTTGAAATTTGAAATTAAATACCAAATTGGAAACCCAAAAGTCAAATTGTTAACTAATACTAATTTTTGTTCAAATAAATTCCATAAAAGATTATAAGCATTTAAAGCCTATAATGCTATTAGCTAGGCAGAAAGAAATCCTCCCATGTGTAGCTTTTGGTCTAAACTCTTTAATTTGATGCCTCTAAGCCCAAAATTTGATCAACAACTCCATTTTGATGTCCTCCTCCATCAAAAGGCTCATTTGAACTTGAAGGGTCATTAACTAAATTTGAAAAGGCAAATTGTCGATTATGAATATCTTAGATCGCATCATGTAAGTGTCTATAGTTATGGGGATATTCCTTCTTAGGCTTGAGTTTATATGTGCGAACATGCTGCATAGATTTATATTATGTGAATTGAGGGGATTTTTTTTTTTTTAATGAACAGATCAATCCAGCGAAGACCATCAATGCAAGTGGAACCGTAGAAAAGTAAAATACAAAATCCAAAAACAAACTATTTATGTAATATGACTTCACACAAGGAACATGTATGTCGCGATTCAAACGCAAAAAGAAAGTATACGTAGCAAAATAACATATATATATATATATATATGTATAAATAAATGCACATACATATATATGTGTGCAAACCTAACGGCATTAGTGATTTGCATATTATATGTTGTCAGCACCGCGGTAGATTGAGATTATGAAATTAAAGATAATTTGATCATTACCCATGGTGGGTAATTTCAACCATATTATTATAGCAAGCATATTGGTATAAGAAAATTTTCACAAATTCTAGTGGAAGCATGATGGAAGATACATATGCTATATATCAAAAATAGACACAATATATAGACAAGCATATAATAAGTCATCAACATAATCAAATAATAAAAGCATCAAGAAAAACATATGCTATGATGTTATGTAAGAATTTTGAGCATACCTAAAATCCAATTGACTCATGAAAGTACTCACATGAAAGCATAGTGCCAAAGCAAACTCTAAAAATTACAACGAATACACCAAAGATAATAAGAGTAAAGAGAACTCATACAAGAAATCTTTTTAGAGGGAGGTAATATTATTCTATGTATATTATATCCAACTAATTGTTTCGTTCAATCCCATATTCTATATATATATATATATATATATTATATGAACAATCATATAAGAATAGATGTAACCCTTAAACTGTCATATAGGAATATATATAACCCTTAAACGTACAATTATATTGCAAAAAATATGACATTTAGACTACAAAAATGTCTCTCCTCTCCTAATGACTTGTGTGCCTCCATGATAGCTCCTTTTGAATCGGGTTTGAGTCTTAATCCACGAAAGATGTAATCTTTAAACAGTCACATAAGAATATATGTAACCCTTAAACGTACAATTATAAAATAAAAGATGACTTTTAGACTACAAAAATGTCTTTCTTAATGACCTATGTCTCTTCATGATAGCACTTTTTTAATCGAGTTTGGGCCTTAATCCACAAAAGATGGACTAGTATATTCCAACATACTAAACGTACTAATATACTAATTAGTATATCGAATTCATTTATTATATTCCAAGATAATAACATACTAATATACTACTTAGTATATCTGAATTCATTTACAAGGACACTGAAACTTGAGCAATCGCTAAATAAATTTTCATTTCTCAAATGAAAGTCCAAGTTCTACAAGTGTTGTAACGAGGTACAGGGGGAAAATCACAACACAACTTTGAGACGAAAGAAGCCATAAACAAACCTTGCTACAGTAAAAGATGCATCTAACAAATTAATGAAAAGAAAAATGAAACTACACCCACGCAGAGTTACAATTATGATATTGCGAAGAGATCTACCACAAGAACACTTGCAATATCTGCCCTATTATACAGAGGAAGCAAACTTAGTGAACTTGTTTGTCAATATTCTAGCTCCCCGGATTAGT
This sequence comes from Acacia concinna, assembly GCA_037177275.1. NCBI lineage: Eukaryota > Viridiplantae > Streptophyta > Magnoliopsida > Fabales > Fabaceae > Acacia > Acacia concinna. The sequence goes on along the minus strand of JBAGKO010000005.1, from coordinate 9,457,790 downwards.
CATTAATGTTTCAAGCCTAGGGAGTGATGAACTTGATTGTCAACTCTAGCTCACCGGATTCGACTCCCTGAAGCCGTAACCAAACATTTTGCACCAGCTCACCATTGACACTATTGATACTGCTTTCTCGAACAAGGCAGTTTTCACTGTCAGGCACGAGCTTCCTTATTGTTGTTTCACCGGAGGAAACCCGTAAAATGTTTCTTATTCTCGCTGCAGAGACTAATGGTTGAAGGATGAGGAACGCATTTCCCATCTTGTCATCACTCTTCAAAAGATCCTTATCAAATACTTCCTATTTGGGGAAAAAAAAAAAAAAGTTCGTCATATACACTCAATAGACTAATGAATAATTATTGATGTTGAATTCAGTACCTGCCCACGAAAAATGATCAATTCACTACAGTATATAGTAAAATTAATGTATCTTCAGAGCAAAACTATAATGAGAAACTAAATAATTACAAAAATCAAAATGTAACAAAGCCCCCTTGGATCATTAGATTGACATGGAAACATTAATAATTGCAATATTTCACTTCCTCACTGTAACAATCTTAATGAAATGATATTAGGTTGGGATGAATATATAAATATACAACAACAACAACAAAGTTTTAATCCCACTAGGTGGGGTTGGCTACATGGATCGCACGATGCCATTGAAAACTATATATTTAGATAAGTTATTGATAAAAAAGTCCCTCTTTATAACTTCGTTGGAAGTTCGCTTCGGCCTCTCCGACCTCTTTTTATGGGGCTCCATATTGCGTGATGAATATACAAATATAAGGGAACAAATAATGATCATGGAACCTCTTGAAGTTTCTTTTAACTAGGATTTGGTCTTATCATTTTAGACACAAGTTCAAGGAGATGCTTGCCTATTCTTGCCTCCGGTCCTTAACATAGGAGTTTGTTGGGGTTTGGATTTGGTTCAAAATACGATATCTCGACCCTTTTTATCTCTATATTTATCATTCCCCAATCTAATTTACTTAACTTATAAATTGGTATAAAATCAAATTGTTACACAAGGATATTTTAGGGAAATCATGTCACATTTGTTCATGTTAACCAATTTATGTCATTTTTTTAATCTACCTAAATTAGTTAAGTAACTCTTATCCTAGGGACTGGAGGGAGTAAAATTTATTACGATGAGATGCAGGCCCCTCCTACTTTGCAAGGAGTGTGTGGTATAATGTAGGTTGATACGGATTTTATAATGATTATTGATACTGATTTCTGTACCAAATTTTACATTGGATCTTAATACAAGGAGCTTAATACAGAATATTACCAACTCACAAAACTGCAAATACTTATAGAAAACAAATAATTGTGGCACCAAAATTTAACAATTAAAGCACAAAAAATCTATGGCAAAAGAGGGCAATTAAAGATATGGCAGGATTTATGATATATTAAGTTCATGTAAACAAGTGTAAAAATGAAGGTAACTAGCATCAAATATCCAGATCTCAGATGAACCTCTACAATGCTTTTGACTTTGAGGAAGGGGGCAAAAGGGGAAAAAATACTCTTGGTCCAGATTTCTCAGACAATTTGAGAACATGAGAAATAAAATGTTAAAATTTGCGGTTGCTATAATGAGCAGCACATTTTTGTTTTAAAAAAACAAAAACTTAAATGATTACAAAAGAAGACTTGTCCTGATATCAGTACGTTGAAGCATAAATTAGAATGCTGTCAACTGAGTTGGAAGCTTTGTTTGATTGACTTGTTTAAAGCGTTATTCCTAATGCCACATCAAAATAAGAGACATGCATAATTAAGTTTCATAATTGGAGTTCAATTTTTAGATAAAATAGACATTAATACAATGGGAACTTATTAAAATAGTACTTTTATATAGTCTCATATAGAATAAAAATATGTTCTGATAAATTCTCTCCTCATCCAAAGTAAAACATCTCTACATTGTCCAAAAAACAAACTCTATTCTCAAACTTAAGTATGTCTCTCCTTTCAAGAAAAATATTACCAACATGAAAGGGCTTGAAAATTGATGAGATATGTCCCCATAAAGTGTTTAGGGGAGCAAAAGGAACAGTGCAAATGAATACCAGGCAACCTTAAAATATAAGCTTTGCAAACACAGGATTAGTTTGGCCAAACTATCAAACTATGGCACATATATTTGCCAAAATCCGGAAAATGTACCACCACTGAAGAATTAGCACATAAGAATCAAAATACATATCATTTATGATTTGTGATCATTATCTGACAAAACAAACCTAATGTAACTAGACCTCCAATGGTGAGATTTGGAAGATTGTAGTTGCAAGTTATTAATAACCACATTGATGAAGAAAATGAAGGCAAAAGCAACTATGTTAACTTCTAAATAGCATCTATGAATTCAAGAAGTGTTAAAAACGTAGAAATTAGCCCCACCCAGAAATCTCATATCCAGAAACTTACCAAATTTAGAACTCCCACAGGTTCTGTCAGTGTGAAACTCAGCTCTTCATTCCAGACAGGGTTCAAACAACTGTTGATCACCTTCGTCTTTGCTGTCTGATACAGTTTGAATGAGTGTCAAAAACACTTGAGATTAACGTATGCTACACAATGTTAGTGTCAACTTTAATAAGTCAAGAATGAACAATACATCCATGGTACCTGATTTCCTAGCTTGACGACCACATAAGGATCGCTACTCTTGAAATCCCGAATCACTAACCGCTTTCCTTGCACAACTATGACTTTCAAAATCCCCAAGGGTTCACCCATTATACACTCCTAATATCACGTCAGATTCATTTATGATCAATACAATTGCTCAAAAAATCTGCCCTTGATTATAATTATGAGTACGATAATGACCCAAAAGAAAATAACCTCCCCCAAGCCATGAACTGTGAACATTATCAATAAATGACCATAAAATAATTCATTGATTCGAACAATGGCCATCAAGCAACGTGTAAGAAGTATAATGGTTAGCAAGAATTTCATAGAAGAACCTAACATCAAATGACAAAAAGTATGGACAAAAGTTTATTTGAAGCACAATAATGAGCATACATCCCAAAACACGGATCATATATAACACAAATGTGACTTTTTCCCCCTTGACCCTATCTGTCTTATTTTGTCATGAACACTTTGATCTTTGAAAAAAGTAGACAAGCTTAAGCAAAACAAACTGAAATAAATTTTCTGCTGGAAAAATACAATAAAAGAAGCAGGATTAGCAGGCTCACCCAGAAAGAAGAAATCAACTTCCGATTTTTCAAACACACTCAAAGCAATATTTCGAGCAGGTCATGAAAGAAAAACAACAACATTCAAGTGAATGAATAGCACCATCCAAAACCACAGAAAATTGAACTAAAAAGAGGAACTGGAGCATATCCTAAAGTGAATCAAGTAAACGAAGGAAAATTATCAATCGGTAGTATGAAAGTAAAGTAGAAACTTGAAAGAGTTATAAAACGAGATCTTCTTTTCAATTTTTTAAGCGGAAAGCAAAAAAGCGAAGAACCAAGGAAAGCATATAGAGAGGGACGGAGGGAGAGAACTGACCGATGGGAGAGGGCATGGCAGTGCTAGGAGGTGTGGCTGGGATTTAAGAGGCGTGGGACAACTTCGTAGAAACCGGCAACTACCGGTGGAGGAGGAGATTTCAGCTTCAGAGTGACGGACACGTGGCGGTGTAATGCATCTGAAGTGGTGGTCGGTGCTTTGACCGGACCTTGTCTTTGCTAGCTCAAGCGCGTTAACGTGTGCTACAGTAATGATGAATGGGGTGACTCCGACAACGCTTTCTTACCTTTGTTTATCTGAATTTTTTCATATTCGATTAAAGATATATCCGTTATGAGTATTAATGATGTTGTTGTCTCCGGCACTAAAGGCTCAATTTAAAACAAGGGTCAAGAGCCATTTTTGCCTCAGAAGTTTTTAGTTTAGGGCAATTTTGCCCCGGAAGTTTAAAATGGGGCAAAATTGCCCCAGAAGTTTATTTTATGGGGCATATTAGCCCTTTGCAAACGGATGGGTAATGGTCGACGTTAAATTGACACCGTGTGGATGAAAGATGACACGGTGGCTCACATTTGGTTTGAAACGTGGCAAGGGAGAATGATGTGGCGAAAGAAGCTTGTTTTTATAGGTAAAACTGTGTCTGCCAGATTGGGAACCCTAAAGAGACGAAGTTGAAGTAAAGTAGGAGAATGTTGTCCGAGATTGAGACAGAAACCGAGGGCTGATGTGAGATGGGGGAAAACGAAGCAGGCACATGTGATTTCTGAAGTTGGTACGGTCATATTCTGGACACAAGAGCAGAGATTCGACTACTTTATACAGGTTTGAAATCTTAGATTTCAGATTCACTTTAAGATTCGATAGCGAGAAAATGAATTATACATTGTTGCTTAGTGGAATAGCTTGTTAATGCTTTGTCGTTATGTAGTTAACTATTGTTTATATTAGTCCATTTAGGCTTAGATGGAGTCGGATTATATGGGTGACGGTGGTCCCAATGGTGGGTCAAGTGGTGGTCCCGACAGTGATGTGAATATTGGTTCGAACAATGAGTGGGAGTTGGGTTATTTCATAAAAGACTTTGAAAGGCTTAAAAA
>JBAGKO010000005.1:9439407-9453074 GCA_037177275.1 Acacia concinna | reverse complement strand
GAATCAATAGCAACCGGCAGGCCAAAAAGAACGATAAGAAAGCCTACTCGCTTCATGGATATGGTGGCTTGTGCAACTTCTATTGTAGCTGATGATATTCCTTCAACTTATCAGAGAGATGTTCGAAGTTCAGAAAATGATAGGTGGAGGAATGCCATGAATGAAGAAATGAAATCCCTTCATCAAAATGGTATGTGGAGATTGGCCAAACTCCCAAAGGGTAAGAAAGCAATTGGTTGCAAATGGGTGTATGCTAAGAAAGAAGAATTTCCTAACCAAGGAGATGTACACTACAAAGTACGTTTGGTAGTTAAAATCTATGCTCAAGAAGAGGGAATTGATAAGGTATTGTCTCTAGTTGTGAAACACCCCCATTAGAATTTTTGTTGGCTTTGGTAGCACAGTTGTTTTTGGAACTAGTTCAAATGGATGTTTAACCACATTTCTAAATGGAGACTTAAAATAGTAAATCTATATGACTCAACCAGAAGGATTCTGAGTTGCTGAAAAAAATAAGATGGTGACTCCTACCATATTTTCAACATTGTTTGAACCTAATTAACATTGTTGAACATTGATGAGGAGAAATTGAGAATGAGGAAATTTTCCCAAGGTGGAGATTTGTTATTATATATGGGAAAAGTCCCACATCGTTGGGATCAAGAAGTTGAGGGCGCAAGTTTGAGTACAAATAGGCACCTTTTCTTTGTTTTGTTATCATCCCCTTAAAATCAATTGCCTTTGATCATATTAGACAACTTGATTATTTTCTCTCTCTCTCTCTCTCTCTCTGTATTATTGATTTGTGTAATTTATTAGAGTGGCAATAATTTTCAAATATTTGAGTATTTCCTTTTATTGTTGTCAAGCATTTTATTTTTAGCTATTATTTAGTATAGTAATTGCAGCTTATTATATTATTAAATTACATCTAAAATATTTTCTAGTGTTATGATTTATTAGTATAATCGGTTACACTCTATAAATTAGGCTTCTGCAACAATAACTACTATATAAATGTCTTTAAAAACTACCCATTTTCACTATGCTTTCAAAGTACTCAGCAAACTTCGCCACACACTCTTCTCCACTACAGCCCACGCACTGGCCACTTCTAGCATACTCACCTGGATTTCCATGTCGTTCGCAATCTTCTTTTGATGTATGTCTACTGTGACATGGTCTACCTCATTACAAACGTGCTAAATGGTAGATCTGATCTATAGTATATAACAGACTTTGTTATTTCGTTGTTGTGTTGTACAGAAGTACTGTTATTTCTTCATAACTTTGCAATTTTTGTGGTAAATCGCATAAAAGTGAAAACTTTCTACCATTAAGTGTAATTATTATCGTTTACTACTAAAATTTTGATGAATCTAATTAATCTAATTTATTGTGGGTCATTGTGTATACTTACTAATATTTGCCACTGCAAAGATATATATAGATGCAATATATATATTATGCTAGCTTCTCGATCCGCATGTATGTGTAGTCACTAAAAGTGAGAACTTTAACTAATTTGTTCCCTAGTCTTGCTTGTTGCGCTTATTCTATTTTACAAGATCGATCGTCATCATTTTTGTTTTACAATCTATTTATTGAACTCCCCGGATGAATCTTCTATCATTTTAGGATCAATATGTATTGTTTCAAATTATGGTTTAATCTAATAAAATCATAAACAGCTGGACATTGATCTGTAGAGGGAATAAGATTCTCCGGAGGGTTCAATATAAATGGACTGTAAGATAAATGATGATGATTGGTCTTATAAAACAGAAAATAATATACTTAGCGGTTGTTCAATAAAAACTATTATATATTGATGTGTGTGTGTAGCAGTCATTATTTAACAACCTTCATTTATAAGTGGTATATATATGACATTTCTCATTAGAAAACTGTCATATTTAGGGAAATATATATAACAGTTTTTTAACCGTCATGTATATATATGGCGTTAAAATATATAGCCATATATAAGCAAAAACAACCGTCAAATATAGATAATTCTATAGTAGTGCATCAAACAATTTAGAATTTGAGACCACTAAAGTAATCTATAAGTTCAAGTGGTTCTCACATCCAACATGCACTAACTATTTCATTAGACTTGTGTTGGTAGAAATTTTTGTTGTGACGGTCCAATTAGACCTTCACCATATGTGTTGCCTAAAGGTTATAATTTAATTCATTTATATATATTATTACTATATAATTGTGTATATATGATGTTCTATATATCGCGATTAGTGAAATCACCGCCATATAGAGAGAGGCGAGATTGGAATTGACAGTCCACGTTAACACATATAACGGTTTTACAAAACAACGTTATCTATATGAGAACTATATATGGTGGCGTTTAAACAATTGTTATATATAAAGATGCGAAACTTGAATCGACACTCCGCCTTAACATATATGATGTTTTATTTTATAAACAAATGTCATATAAAACTTAAAAATATATGGTAGGTTTTCGTGAAACAGCTACGGTACATATTAAGTTTGATAGGACACACCTTTAAAAACTTACGTCTGAACTCTATTCTCACAATTTCAAACTCCATATCCCTCTTACCAAACACCTCCCACCACTATTTTCCTACATTCTCACCTTGATTTTCCTCTCTATTGTTGCTAAAATTATTATTTTTCTCCTTTTGTTGTCTGTTGTGACGGTTTGTGCAAACAAGTTAGTCAGATTTGTATGTAGGTGGTTGATTTTGGGTTCTTTCCTGTATGATATGCAATGTTTACGGTGAATCACATAAAAGTAAAAACTTTATTCCCTTAAGTGTAATTTATTATGAAAATCTGATCATTTATTGCTTAAATTTTAATTTCTATTACAGGTTTTGTGTCGTTCTTGCTGAAATTTTGAAATTTTTGCTTTATTACTTGAAGTTGATTTTTTTTGCTACTCTTAGTTGTTTGTGTTTTGTCAATAAATTAAAAGTGAGAACTTTGTTCCCATTATTTAGTTAATCTATCGTTACGTTGCTTTGATTAGGGGTTTGAAGTTGATGCTTTATTATTTGAAGTTAATGCTCTTTGTTACATTACTCATGTTGTTTTATATATTTCTATATTGTTCAATATATATTGAAGCATGCATTATTCTATTGTGTAGTGATTTTTCATCATCATTTTGTTTTACAATCCATTTATTTAGCTCCTTAAATGAATCTTCTTTCTTTGCAGGATCAATGTCCTCTGTTTCATATGGTTGTATAATTAATTTTTTGTCCTATAGAATATAATATATTAATAATATAACCATCCATGTGCATATAATAATGCACAAAAGATTATTATATATATAATACTATTCTATGACAAAAAAATAAGTAAAATAAAAAACGGGGGCATTGATCCTTAGAGAATGCAAGATTTTTCAGGGGATTGAATAGAAATAGACTGTAAGATGAAATGATGATGATCGATCCAATAAAACGAAAAAGGCTATGCTTGAGTTGTTCGCGTAAAATCATTATATATGTATATATATGTTGATTGTTTTAAATGAAACTAATATATATATATATATATGACTCATACATGATGTTTTTTATTAAAAAATTATTATATGTTGCAAAAAATATATGATAATTGCTCAACTGTTATGTATATATATATGGCGGAAGAATATATGACAATTCAAAACTATTAGGCAAAAACAACCGTCATTCTAAACAAATATATAATAATATATATAGGTAAACTAAATGAAACGTCACTATTTGAAAATTTTTATTGATTGTAAGTACATGAATTTGATTACTGGTACTTTCTTTATATGTGTGTGTAAAGCATATCAGGTCCTTTTATATCAAATAAAATTGTCAAATAGGACTTTTTAATATTTTCCTGTGTGTGTATGTGGGATTATTTGTCTCCAACCTACTAATCTAAAGTATCCGGAGAGATGAATAATATTATTGTTAGTATATTTACTTTAATTAAGTTAAAAATGTCCGAACTCATGCTAGTCACTCTCTGCCTAGCTATACAATTCTGATATTTTACGTATAACATAAAATTTATAGATAGAATATTCATAAATTTACCATATACCTTGTGCAAACTATGGCCCGCACTATTTTTTTAAAAGAATGTTTGAATTGAAAACACATAACAGAATAGAAAGGGATACAAATGACAAACAGGTTTTATGTCATGCATTATATATATAACAGAAGATAAAATAGTTTCAAGCTAAACTATGCAAAAAGCTAATATATTTTTTAAAAAAATATATTTTATTGTATGGAAGATATTTGTAAAATTATTACACACACACAAACACATCTCACCGCCCTAATAAGTAATAACCAAATCACATCAAATTAAGTAATTTGAAAAATCATCCATTTACATCATCAGATTTATTACTTGTATCACGAAAACTAACATATAGATGAATTAATCTTACAAACAATAAAGTTGTAGTAGGGTCGTTCATCATTAACTCAAAGATATTAGAAGAATTAACATGTTTCAAATTTCTCCATATATAATTAGAAATTTACATATTTACTGTTATTTTTAAAACTTAGAAATAAATAAATAAATTTATCAATTCAGTTGTCAAATTATATGGCTAGTCTATAAATATCAGAAAGCATATGAAGCAACATATAGAATGTCTCGATAATTATGATTAAAGTAAAGCGCATGCAAATATATGTTAAAAAAAGACTCAAATAATTTATTATGTAATTTTTGTCATACGTTATCTTATTTTTGGCCTTTTATTAAAATATTCTTAAATATATAAACTTTGGCCTGAAACGAAAGTAGTTGTTGTCCTTATATATGTACAATTTGGAGGGATAATGTGTGAGATGGACACAATTTCACGAATACATATTATTTTGACAATTATTATTTTCGTCAAATTAATGTCCACCTTCAATTTATCAACATAATGCTAATCATCGCATCCAAGTAATTAACGACGAAAGATCAGTGAATTAATTAATTTTTTAAATGATAATACACTAGATAGTTTGTTTATTAAGCCACGAAATTGTCTTCGTACGTTGTATTTTTATTAGCTGGAATTAGTTTAATATTTTTTGGACAAAGGAAAAGAGTTGAATTAAAATATTACTTAATTATGTAATTGTCTGACTGGGCATGGCAACCTAATTTCTGTCCTGACTCCTGAATACTGATGAAATTGTTTTTTTTTCCTCCCCGAGTTTATCTATTTAATACTGCAATTATATGTGATATTAAAAGGCTTCAATCTTTTTTTAAGAAAAGAATAACAAATTTAAAAATAGTTTTTAGATGCTTTTGAGTTTTAAGATTAAGAACCAGCTTGCGTGGTAAAAAAAAAAGTGCAGGTAGAGTGAAGCCTAGATAGTAATTTTAAAGTAAGAAATAAATAAATAAAAACTAATTAAGTAGTGGTGAGAAAACCCTGGTGATATAACAAAAAATTGCAGAAAAGTTTAAAATTTAATTCTTTTACTTTTTTTGAAACTTTAATATGTTTTAATTCAAACTTAAAATTTATTGAATTAAATAATTATGAAAATTTTTCAAATAAAAAATCTTAAGGACTGAGTTATGTTGAGTTAAAAAATAAAAATTTAAAATTTATTAAAATTTAATTTTGAACTTATCCTAAAAAATATATTATGACTGTAAAAGCCAATTTTTTTAAGGGAAAAACATATTCGACGACCAGATACCATCCATTGTATTGATACATTTTCTTGGCGTGGCATGATATTTATATGCTAATAATCTTGATTAATTAACTATATAAAATGGTCAACAAATGTTATTTATATTAAAAAAAAACAAGAGAAGAAATAATAAGCGAATGTCTGTTATCTAAAATTGAAAATGACTACTTCATCTTGTCAACATCAATATTTGTAATACACTTGTATTAGGAAATTCAATAAATATTTTTAAAATTGAAAGACAGAAACACGAGAAGTGATGGTCATGGCCCATGGGTCTCCACTGTTATTAATAGGTGATAATAACAACCATATATATAGTCTTAATAATATATACTAGTAGTATTTTTTTAAGAGATTGATGATGACAATATCATAATTCTATCCATTTTTCTAGCCTATGCATGTGAACAAAAATATATGGCTATTCGACGAATGCTTCCAAACAAAAACTAATTTTTTTTTCTTTGGAATATGAAAGATCAATAAGTCAATATTCCATAATCTATCGGTATACGTAAAAAAAATTCACAGGCTCCTACTTTAGACTCTGTAATACATGACATTCACTTTTATTTAAAAAAAAAAAAAAAAGGGAAGCGGCTCCTCTCCTGTCCTTACATTACTCAAAATTATACCATTTTAGATAGTTTTTTTTGTGTAAAATGTGAGGTTGGATTTTTTTTAAAAAAAATAACATTTAGTCAATCACACCTAGTATCATAAAATAATTTTTTGTATAATCTGTGACACAAAATATTTCTTTAGTGACACCCAATATCTAGTAAGTCTTACCGAGAAGTATTTTTTACTAACACATAATACGTATAAATGAAAATATTAATTTAAGAAACCACATGTGATTGAAAAAAATATTTTTGGGTACAACATCAATTAATAAGAACTATTAAAAAAATATTTTATGTCGTAAAGTACATAAAAAATTATTTTAAAAGGCTGAGTACTATTAAAAAAATGTTTAACGATATTGAATGTTCTTTTTTTTAAAAAAAAATCACACTCACATCTGATCTTACACTTAAAATAGTGTAGTTTTGAGCAATAGAAGGGCTAAAGACCATAAGGGCCAAGGAGTGGAACTGGTTAAAAAAGATACATGACCTTCATTACCTAAATAATAATATTATTATTAATATTAATATTAGTATATAATGTAATGATGAGTGGGACAAGTTTGAGTAGAATAATAATAAAATTGAAGTGAATGAGATATACTAGTACATCATTATTCTGGCAACTGGCTGCCCACACAGACATGCACACATGACACAATTATAATTTTTAAATTTTGGGATAATAATTAAATATCAATTTGTGTGTGTGTGTGTGTGGTGAGCTCTATTGTTTGAACTGTTGGTCCTTTTCAATTAATTAATCAGATTATTTCTTGTTCGTGTTTTTGCCTTTTCTTTGTCTCCAATAGCTCCGTAGAGGGAAAATTCCAACTAAGTAAGAATATTAAAAATATTATAACTGATATTTTCTTTTAAACTATCGCACATTTATTAAAATTATAACACAGTACGCTTCTTAGCATTAAGGAGATATTGTGTTTATATTTTTACTCAAGGTCAACAGAAACAAATTTGAAACATATTTATATTATATAAAACTTAAGTCAGATTTTTAAGAACAAAAGTTATTGTTTTTAGTGGAACTGATAATAAATTAATAATTAATTAAATATGCTATTAATTAATTAATTATTTTTAATTAAAAAAATCAATATTTTGGTTTTCACTTAATGGTAAATCTCATCATAGAAATTTTGCCTAGGATAAAGTTTACCACAATTCATTCTGATATAGAGAAATAAGAGATTAGTTGCTTCAATTTCTTGCAAATGTTCTACTTTGATTTAATATCATTTTGCCTTTTACAAAAAAGAAATGAGAAATTAGTTCAAATTATACACAACCAACACTTTTATCTAGCCTTTATATAATTTTCATATTTGTTCGCTTTCCATATCATAATTCTATTTGTTCATGATATAATTTTGTTTTTTTTATAAAAAAATTGAGAGGGAGAGATTATTATTAATCACAATCACTATACACACACAGTTTCAATGGATAATTGATAGAGACACAAATAGAGCATTCGCTGGACATGTGAAATACCGAACAAACTAACTATGGTTTGCCAGATGTACGTCTCAAGAACATTATATTCCCATCTGCCAAAAAATGTCGTCTTTTCTCACTGTGAGTTTTAGTTTTCCACATTTCTTTATCACTCAATAATATCTCTACTTCAGATCATGTCGCATAAAACGTTAAATATCACCAACCTTAAAAAATATATACAAACATAAATACATATAACTAAGAGGTTAATTATTGTATTTTAAGTGTGAAAAATCATATATATGTACCCTGAAAAATCATATATATCTTCATATAAATAGGATCAAAAGAATATTGTATAGTAATGATCAAGCTTTAAAGCTAAACCACCATGAGGATCAAATTTCCAGGTACACAGAGCAACCAAGTTTTGGCCGCACAATAATTATCAAAGTATATATTGTTATAATCGTAATACACGTTCACTTTCCAGTCAAAATCAAAGGTAGTAGTACACTTATATACGTGTGTGGTTGTGACGGGTTAATTAGTTGGGCAAAGACAACAAAAATCTAGAAGATTCTATAACGTCATCGTCTTCTTCCTCAATCCACCACCAGAGAGCGAGGCTATAAGCAGCTTGTTTAGGGTTTTCAGATTATTTTAAAATGACATTATTAATTCGACAAGGACGTTGACATGGACAGCTTTAAAGTTGTAGGGTCAAATGCCAAATATGGTGCCATTTGTATGGCATTCCAAGGCCAGCGTTCTTTTGTGTTTAGGGTTTTCTAGTCTTCATTTTCATTAATTACATATAAACTGGTAGGTTCAATTTACGTACTGTATCTATGATTAACTAGGAAGCAATAATCAAGTCTTGGATTCCATGTTGAAATAAGCTTACAATGATTAATAGTTGTTTAGGGGAATATAAACAGAGAGATTGCTTTTACATATGGCAATCTAAGATAGCACAAATTCTGATGATGGTGGATAATCAATATCAGTAGATGCATACGTGTTGTTCAGGCCAAAATCATGAACAGTATACGGAGGATAGTATACGAGTAAGATAATTAATTAAATTATAGATATTAAAGAAATTAGTTGAATTAGTTATTTGTGAAAAAAAGTGTGTTGGTTTCTCTAAAATACTCTTTTAATTATATTATTGGAACTTCTCATGATAAAAAAATCTCCTCTTGTGTGCAATCCATAGAAATGCTTTAGAGGGAAAAATATAGATTTAAGAAATAAATAGATGACAGTCTTGTGTGTGTGTGTGTGTGTGTATTGATCAAACAAAATTATGCATTAACTAGTAAAATTATAGTTGGAGAAAAACCATAGCAAAATACGTACATTTCAGAAAAGATAAGTAAGGCTCCAGTGAACGGTCTTAAGATGATTAAGGATAGTGATATGGGATTGTTTAAGTAATTTACAATGGAGAGGGAAATATCGAGATTGACTAACAATGTCCTGCTTAATAATAAATATCATGGTCTCTTAAAGCGTGAGCAATTGAAGGTAAAAAAGCCCAATCCGACTTGATGGATTTAAAACCAGCATCATATCTTATGATGATCAAGAAATATTCGGATAAGCATATGGCGTTATGCTCAAGTATGATTTTGGAGTTTAAAGACAACCTCTCATCAAGATTAGTTTGAGGATAAATTGCAACTCCATCCTACTGAACATGAATTGAGGTTGTGCTATAAGTTTTAGAATTTAAATTATCGTTTGTATACTGCTGTGATTGTCGTAGCCTTTGATTGTGCTGAATTAATTTACTTGTCATGGAAAGATATGATCCCACGCATGGTAAATTCGATTGCCGGCAAACCACAAAGATTTTAGTAACTAGAAAGGTAAGAAAATGACAAAAAAATTACCAGGATCTTTGTGGTTTGACTGCCAAGAGACTATCCATTGATTCAAAGAAAAGTTAGGAGTTGCATCAACCCGAATTCCAATACATAAACCGAACCAACATGCTCGTGAAAAAGGACAATGAAAAAAAAAAGATTGTCAAGAGACTCACATTCAACAAAACTTATAATCCATAATATGGCAAAATTGAAGCAAATGAGTAATAGGAAGAATGTAGTGAATGATCTTCCATAACAATAATTTGAGTCTTAGAGGTAAGACATATTGCCATATTAATGTAAGAACCTTAGTATCTGGTCTTTGGGAGGAGGGAAGAGAAGATTGAAGCATCGTCCTTGACCGAATATGTTCCAGAATTGCTCCTGCACGAACGAATGATATGTGGCCTTTTGAAAATAGGGATAAAAGGCAAATTGTCTAACCACTGGCCTAAGGTGTAGTGATGAAAGTAAATTGAAATTCCAACATCCTTTAGAAAGCAGTATAAGGTCAGACACCCATAGTTGTGGGTGTGACAGACCAAAACTGTTGTATCAGCCACCAACGCCTACTATCTAACGAAATAGACTTTCCCATCACCAACTTGCCCATCCTTGAGAATATGTTTCCACAATCATGATATATTATAAATGGGTTTAAAAACATAGTTGTGCCTAGCATCTATGTATTTTGGCATGATTTGGCTTAGCAGAGAAGTTGTCAGAAATTGCTTGCCATAAACGCTTAGCCAACAACACTGAATTAAAGTGTTCTAAGTAGAAAAATTGTAGTCCACCACCTGACACTGGCAAGCATAATTCTTCCCATCTATTAAAATGAGCACAAAGAGACTCCTTTGAGCTACCCCAGAAGAAGTTAGCCATTCTCATAGCAATTTTATGGCACAAATGACTAGGAAACTTCATTATGGAAAAGGGATAGACTAGTATGGAAGAAAGAGTATGTTTGATTAATGTCAAACGACCAGTTTGTGAAAGTAAATTTCCTTTCCATCCTATTAGTCTTCTATCCAATTTGTCGAGGACTTCCTGATATAACCAATGATCAGATCGTAAGTTATCAAGGTATGTACCCAAATATTTCCCCAACCGAGCATGGAAACGAATATTGAGCACTTCAAACAATTTTTGCTTTTGCACCCAAATAATTCCCCAATTGAGCATGGAAACAAAATTGAGCACTTCAAGCAATTTTTGCTTCTGTTGATAACGCACTAAGGGACTACAGATTAAACAACATTTTTTATAATTAATTTGTTGTCCTAAAATGAGAGAATATCTTCTAAGTAATGCTTGAACAATGCGACAATCTTCTTGTAAAAGTCTTATATTTATTACTAACATAAACTCTTATATAGCTAACTTTTATATTTAGGAGGAAAGAGAATATAGATTAGGCTCAGCAATCTAATTAAAACATAAAAAAAATAGAGCAATATGAAATTTATAATGAAAATAGACATAGGTGTAAAAAAATATATTTTAGTGAACCTATTAGAATCCGGCAATTAATATTCTACAAATTCTTACCCTACTTAAATTTATTTAGAACCATCAAATTGTTCTATATGTAATCAAAAATTTCACATGTTAAACTATTTATCAGAAATCAACATTGCATTTTATTTTTCTTGGGCCAGCACATTTCTCTCACGTCACAGTTTTGTCATAATTAAAATGCATGAATTATTAAAGTCATGATTGCTTAAAATTGATGTGATTGATAAGTAATGAATTAAAGAGATTTTGATACTACATTTATGAAATAAAGGGTTGATGTTGAAGGGTTTGAAATGGTGGGATATCAATCTTTATATAATTACTAGCTTAGCTGGTCCATGCATGCTGCACCACTCGTCACAATTTTTGTTGAACCAATTTTTATTTACTATTTTCTTAATCTTACAAACGTCTCTAATTATGAAATGAAAATAATAAGAGAGTAATAAGAACAATGGCTAGTATTATACTACTATTTTCCATTTAATATGACTGGTTCCGAATTAAACATCAGTAAGCTTAAATTGGTTGGTCTTTGATTATTTAGTATGTGCACACGTTTATGCTCTCAATTTTGTGTGACCTAAAGTTAGAAAGAGAACTCATGGCCTAAAACAGAGATAGAAAGATAATTAAAAGTATGTCAAAAAAAAATTAAAGAAGGGAAACTCGTAATAATTTACTAATTGTTCGATCTTATATTATTTATTTATTTGGTAAACTTATAAAACATTACGAGTGTTAATTTATATTAACACTGATAAGAAAAAAAAAATGAGGCTATTATTACTTCAAATTTCCAATCATGCTTGTTAGTTTCCTGTAATTAAAATGCAGATGTACACTTGTAAATTCACAGTTTGAAATTAGTGTAAGCTTTTACAATATGAATTAGGATTTCAAAATTTTTATATGGACACTTGTGTTTTTTATTCGCTCATGTCTTGTATTATTGCTAATTGTTATAATATATACTTGTAAGTATGACATATAGACACCTTTTAATTTGTTATTGTTAATTATTAAAATGCTTATTTTTAAATTCACTTGTAAACTTAATGGATATAACAGAGACTTGACTTAAGATTTACCTTAATTTATACACTCCATCTATTGTGTGTGTGTATTACTCCATATTTTGTAAGGAGGGTTCAAACTCACAACTTTATACTTATAAAAGTTGTTTTAAAAAAATTATTAGTGTCATCTGAGCTACGACGAGGTCCGACAAAACCTTTAGAAGTAATCATGTTATTGTTTTAGTGAAATTCACAATTTTATGGTTTAATAAGAGCTTATTATCCAACTCTCCGTTTTTTTTTTTTCCTGAATACAAGTGGCGGGTTTGAACCCAAATTCTAGTACCACTACGTGCCACATGGCCTAGAAGCATTTTGAAACAAAAACAATATTATTAGACGAAGTGCCCGGTCTTTTTTTTTTAATAAGCTACCTTGTTTAATATTTTAAGGAGACACTATTTCAAAATTATTTTAAAGTTTTGAAATAATAAGGACAATAATAAAACTAAAAACATTGTTACCTGTGGTGGTGGATAAACTCAATATTCAGTTATTCGCCAACTTAAAAGAGCAATCCTGACATGATAACTTGGTCTAGGGTTAAGTTTAAAATTTTGTATTATAAAAAAATAATTGGACTCTAGGTTCTTATAAAAAAAAGTCCACCCTAGATAATTTAGCCTAAATTCCTATCCTATTACAAAACCCAACCCAATGGCAAAAACAAAAAAAAAAAATCAATCCAATGGGCCAAGAAGATGTGAATTGGGCAACACTCTCCTCGTCAACTTAATTGACATCACTATTGCTTATTTATTATGTATTATTGTATTTAAATTATATTTACAGGTTTGTAAAAAAAAAATCTTTACCAGTTATATTTCTTTCTCATCACTTTAATTTTTTTGAAGCATATTTGATAATGTTTTACATATTTCAGCATTGAACAAAAATACTTTCCAATTGCATTTAAAAATTTATTAAAAATAAGCACTCTAAAATTTTCTTTTTGGGAAAAAAAATCATCCATTTATAAACTTCCACATCACAATAGGTTCTGAAGAATAAATTCTCACTCAAAATTTGTTGAATTGAAAAAAAAAAAAAGAATTTGTACTTACAAACAAGTACAACATGGTTCTATCTTCCTTTATTATACGCCACCTCTCAACTAATAGATGGTGAATCGATAATTCAAAAATTATGTGTCATACTACATATATGTCGGAAGAATTCTATTTATACTTTAAGCCACACTAACCTGCCAAACCAATCCAATCCAATTATACTCCCTCCGATCCTAATTATAAGGACCTTTTGAAAAATTCTAAAAAAAGTCCTAAGAAAGGTAATTATATTACTTTAAGATATTAAAATTTGTCATTTTTCTTTAAATTATGTTGTTTGACTTATAAACTAATATATAATGTAATAAAACACAATATA
>JBAGKO010000005.1:9401586-9418916 GCA_037177275.1 Acacia concinna | reverse complement strand
CCACTCTAAAGGCTCTGAAATAGAGAAAGGATACTGGGACCAATCAATTGCCATTGAGATTGAAAAAATAGAGCATGAAATCCATCTTTTCCTGGAGACTTAAGGGGCTTCATTTCAAATAAGGCTTGCTTAATTTCTTCCAGGCTTGTATCGCGATCCAAAATAAGGAAGTTGTCTATGGAGATCTGGGGAAAACGTTGTCTAGTTTTGTAGGAAGTATAACTATCGCATTCAAGAGAATACAAGTTTGTGAAATAATTGCTTGCCATATCAGATAATTGTTTCTCATTTGAAATCCATTCCCCACTATCATATTTGAGTTGTGTGATATGATTACGATTTCTCCGAAGTAAGGCTTTGGTGTGGTAGAAAAAGGTGTTTCGATTTCCCAAACAAATCCAATTAGAAGAAGATTTTTGGATCCACAGAAACTCTTCTTGAAAGCAGATATCTTCAAATTCGAATCGTAAATTTTTTTCAAGCTTGCTCAATGAATCTAGAAAAGGATTTGTCTCTAGGCGCTTTTGAATTCATTTTAATCGAGAGAGAATACGATTTTTCTGCTTGCCAATACTACCAAAAATGTCGTTGTTCCATCTCTGAGCTAATCCTATGAAGATATGTATGCTATCAACAATATTTACTCCCTCTGTCTAGGCCTTTTTTTGTGATATTCTCAAAGTCTGGATGTAATAACCATGAGGCTAGAAATTTAAAAGGCCTATCTATAGCACTTTTAAAGTTTCGAAAGCCCAAATTAATTAGAATGGGTCTATGGTCAGAAAGCAACTTTGGCAAATGATCCACCCAGCTACTTTTGAATAACCTAACACAATAAGTATTACAAATAGCTCGGTCTAATCTTGCCAGGATTGTCCCTCTTCTCCAGGTGAATTTAAGCCCGTTTGAGCCAAGATCTAGAAGCCCGTGATCATTCATAAAATTGTGAAATTGGTTGCAACCATGTTTAAAGCCTCGTGAGCCTCCACTTCTTTCTTCTGGAACAAGAGTGGCATTAAAGTCTCTTCCCAATAGCCATGGGGTAGATGGGTTCAGAGCTAGCTCAGAGATCTTGCCATAAGTATCTTCTATTAAAGGGTTGTGGGCTTCCACAAATTGTAGTGAAAAGGAATTGAATATTTTCTTTAGAATATCTCACCTCCATGTTAACAAATTGGAAATGACTTGTTTGAATATCAATTCTCACTCTTTGAGACCAAAGAACCCAACTTCCTCTAGAAAAGCCAAGAGCTTCAACTCGGTGAGAATAATCAAATCCAAGTTTCCTTATGACTTTATCTGCCTTCCTTCCAGAGATGCGTGGCTCAACTAAAACAAAAATATCTTGTTTATGATTAGTAACAAAAGATTTGAAAATAGAAGGAAACCTTTTGTCTAAGGCTCCTAGACAATTCCATGTGATGATAGACATAAAAATCAAGTGTGGGAAGAGTTAAAGTCCACTCCCTCTACTAGCATTTCAATGTCATATTCATCGAAGTCTTGTTGGATACCTTTGGCAATCTCCTTCATTGTTTTGACGGATGGACCAATTGATTTAATGTTGGGCTTTGCTCCTAGGCTATGAATAGTAAGCCCAAAGGCAATTTTGACTCCCCTATTTTTTGCTTCATGGTTTGTAGGTTGTGGTGGTGTCAATTGGGCTTGGTCTATAGTCTTTTGGGCTATTGATGTGGGGGCACTCCTTTACTACGTTGGAGTATCGGGTCTTCAATTGTAACAACTGAGTGGTGATTGGAGTTCAAAGCTGTATTTGCCTGCTTTGCCATGTAGGCGCGAGAGGTGAAAATCGAATCCCCATTGGGAGTTGTGGTAGTCTGTTGTTTTTGTTTGTTTCCCTATCAACTTTCTTATTGCTTTTTTGTTCTCTCCCTTTGCATTTTAGCATGAAAGTGTCACCCAATTGGTTATCCCTAGCCTTCTCATGCACATCAGCAGTACTGGGTTCCTCATTATGCAGCACTTCATTGAGGACACTAAACCTCGACCCTGTCACTGCTGTATTTCCTCCAAGGCCATTGCCTCCTCTGACATATGTATGTTTCCTGTGTTGGACTTGTATTCAAGCTCTAAAATCAGCTTTCTCATGCTCTTCAATCTGCTAAGTAATTTCACGCGCCTCTTTTGGGAGTGGCTACATCTGGGGTGTTTCCCCTGCTTTTGCCATTTTTTTCGAGCAAGAGTTTTGAAGGTGTCCATAGCAACCGCAATGGAAACATATAGTGGGTAGTCCTTCATACTCTACATATATTGTTTCACCATCAACCTGTATTTTAGATGTTAGAGGCTTAGTGAGGTCGAGAAAGACAGCGAGCTTGGTGAATTTCCCTCTCTCTCATGAATCAGTGTTATAGTCAGTTTTAATAACATCTCCAAACACTCTTCCAATGGACCGAATGATGGTCTTGTGATAATAGCGTGCTGGTAATCATGGAAGCCTTACCCACGCAACAACTTGACTTATCATATGCTGTTTTGGTTTAAAATCTGGTGACCACGGTTGAACAGTGAGGTAGTGATCGTAAATCTGCCAGGGGCTACTGATCAAGACATTCTGGAAATCCATTTCATCTTTGAACTTTACAAGGAAACAATCATCCTGTAAGTCAATTAATTTGATAGCTCCGTTTGGTTTCCATATGTTTTGTAGCTGAAGATGAAGTTGATGGTAGCCTACAGTACGCCCCAGTAACTTCACTACCATCGCAAACCCCATTCGCCGGTTGAGAGCATCAAGGACGTGATCTGCAAAATTGACCGTAGGGATATTACCATTCAAACCAATGAATACATCACCCTGACCAAGCATGAATTCATCATCTTCCTCGTCCGTTTCTTTCTGATTCATATTTAACAACTTATCTTTGAAAGAAGGCACTGGTATTTCAGGAGTGGTAGCATCAATGTTCATAACAGCAGACGGTGAGGTCGTGGTCATTTGGGTTTCTGGAACAACTTTTGAGTTCTGAGTAGTTGAAACATGCATCTCTATGCTTGACTGGTTTTAAGGATCATCATCTTCCATATTATCAATCATTTCCTGCTTGATGTCAAATTTCACTTTCTTTGTGGTTGTGGATTCTCCTAAGTGGGGTGGGGGTTCAGATTTGGGTGAGCTTTCAAATGGTGTATGGTGTTGCATGGTTGCGTGAGAATTCTAAAGAGAAGGAGGAGCTTCTCTCTCTAGCATTCGAAAATTGGATGTGCCACCACAGTTTAAAGGCACATAATGACACCTAAAAAAATCTTCAAGTTTTATAAATTATATTGAAGAATCAAAGTTCTTGCGTTGGTAAAAAATGATACTCCATCCGGTCTTAATTATAAGAGTCTATTAATTTTTTGAAGAATCTTAAGAAAGCTAATTACATTATTTTAAGACATTAAAATTTGTTGTTTTTCTTTAAATTATGTTGTTTGACTTATCAACTAATATATAATATAATAAAACACAATATATGATATGATTGAGTAATGTAATTATCTTTCTTAGAATTTTTCTAAAATTTTTTTAAAAAGTCAATGGACCTTTATAATAAAGACCGGAAGGAGTAATATATGAAGTTTGAGGATTGAAATTATATTGAAAGTTTGATTATAAACATAAGAATTCTCTAATATTCATGATTTTTATCATAGCTTTTGGATATTAGATTTCAGATAATGCAGGAATCTTAAAATAAAATTTGAGATTGCATAACTGCTATTTACTTGCAACTGAGTTTTTTAATGATAAAAATGGTTTTTGTTTTAATTGAATAGGGCATTTCAGCCCATAATTGTATTTTTAATCAAAAATGGATTTTGGCCCTTTAGTATTATTCTCAGAAGAGACAACAATGGTTAAGGGTAAGGCCTGGTTAAGTGTTAATAGTATCTTATTAAATACTGACAATGTCTTCTTAATTGCAGAGTTATCTATACTAATCCATTTGGATTGATTTGAGAATATCTTTTATAGATTTCGAAGTAAGTATGTGAGAAGAATTTTATCTCAACTTATACAAACTTAGGTTTGGGGGTTTCCCAAACGAACCCAACCGTTTGCAAACTTCAAAGTGCAAATTAAAAATACTCTTTCCTTTTATTTTTTTGGCCAAACAGATTTAAAATATTCTGAACATTGAAAACAACCTTTCCTTCATTAAATTCGTATTCAGGGTTTTAACAACTTCTAACACATTAGTACTATTTTATAAGTGATTGTGACTTATCAAAAGTGACTTATTTTTATAAGTAGCTTATAATAAGGAACTTATAAAAATAAGTAACTTATGATAAGTTGATTGTGTTTGGATTGGGGGTAAGAAAAGTGATTTACTTAAAGTAGAATTATTTGTGTTTAGATTGAAAGTCAAAAAATTAACTTATTAGAGATAAAAAAATGACTTATTATCATAAACCCTTATCAAACACTTAAAATCACAAAAAACGCTCAAGAACGCTGAAGGCAAACAGGTTATTTTAGGGCCTGTTTGAGACAGGCGGTGGCCAGCGATTTCCAACGTTTGCTAGAAAAAAAGGAACTTCTAAAAATTGGGTGTTTGACAAGAGCTTATAAAAATAAGTAACTTATTGAAAGAAGTTACTTTTTTTCATAAGTTAAAAATAACGGGTTCTCAAAAGAAGTCACTTTTTTTATTCTAAATTCAAACACAAATAACTTCTTCTACTCCCAATAAATCATTTTTTCTACCTCTAATCCAAACACAATTGACTTATGATAAGTTATTTATTTTTAAAAGTTCCTTATTATAAACCACTTATAAAAATAAATCATTTTTCATAAATCACAGCTAAACAAGCCCTTTATTGCTCAAGGCCTTGGGTTTATGTCTCCATTTGGGGTCCGGATTCTCTCATAATCATTTTCTCCTCTTCCCTCAGAATCCTTCAGTTCGGTACGTGTGTGTGTGTGTTTTTTTCTTTTTTAAGAGAAAAAAGATGCCAAGATTAAAGATCAATGGTTCAGGTTGCTGCTTCTAAGAGAAGAGGAGGTAAGGCTTCTGAGAATATCTTCTTCCCTCCATTTGACATTTTCTGCACACAATGACAATACTAGGCATGTCATTGGCCCAAAAATTAAAATTAAGGCTTTGTAATCAAAATACCTCTCTCTCTCTCTCTCTCTCTAATTACAGGAGGTTAGGATCGAATCTGGATTAGGTGTCACATAGGGCACTAACCATATCACATTGTCTAGAAGCCATTGGCAGTGATCAAAATACCTCTTCTTAAGTGTCTTTTTGAACAAGGGTGCGCTTGGGAGACCATCAAAACCCAAGTTTTTGTGTAAAGCCCAAACAAAACACCTCTCGTATATTTACCTAAAACGGAATTTAAATTCAAGTCACTCCACTTTGTGATCTAGCTTACTCACCATTAATTAGTAGTAATTTTAATAATAAAAATAGTTAAGATGATCATTTGTAATTCATGGGTAAAAATATTTGTGAATAATAGGTTTCTTGAATACGCCAGCTATAATACGGAGTAATTATAATTTAACGCATAGAGGAAACGGGATAGAGTATTCAGAGGAATAAATAATTGATATGGAATATAAAAAGAGAATTTGATCTTATATTTAAATCCAAACAAAAACTCTCAAATAGACGTTATGTTTATATTTAGGACAGGAAATATATTTTATATTAAGCTTCTAGTATCAAAGATGCGACAATTGACTACATATTCACCTTTTGCATACTATGACTTGGATATTGTATTAACAAGGGAAAAAAATGCATTGACCTAAACAATATTTTCAATTTAGATTCTATGAATCCAAATCCACTCCCACATAATAACACAACATCAATTCATAAAATCCTATTTGGTTGAATTTACAGCATCAACATACCTTTTATACTATTGCGTTTGATTTTTTATATTATTATTTTTTTCATTATATATTACCCAACATGGTTAATAATTTCATCTCATAGGGCATATTTCTTCACTTTACAAGTGACCAAAGATTTTAAGTACAAAATAACACAAAAGTAAAAGAAGCACGTAAGGATCATATCTCTTGTTCAAATATCAATCAATACATAACATACTATTTACAAAAACTAATATGAATTTTCATACAATGCAAGATAAGTAAATCACCCAGCTAGTTACAACCCAAAAAAAAAACCTCATTATATACAAGTGAGAGCCTAGGCACTATCTCAGAAATAAGAAAACAAGGTCAAACAAACAACGAAAAATGATAGAAAGAACAAGCAAGCTCTTGTATTTTAAACTTTTAGCTTGAATCAAATTATTGGAGGCCTAGGAGTTTCCCATATATCAAACACATTCTCTTCACTATGAAGAGCAAAAAGCCTATCCCCTCCAATGGAAAAATCACATATAGAACCTCCATAGCTTCTTCTAAGCCTAGAAGTTAAAACCCAATCAGATCCACAAAACACAGAAATACAATCATTCATGGAAGAGAAAAGCTGACCATTATGAAGAGCCAATTTGGGATAACAAGGTTCTTCTGGCATCTTCCCTTTCATTAACCTACTTCTTGAACTCCACCTTATACCAGAGACCAGCCCAGAAGCATTTCTCAGATCCATAAACCCTAAATCTTCATACTCATTCACCACACATATTGAGTTGTTGTCCTCCATTGCTATCGCGTCTCGAACCCTTTTCTCGTCTTCTCCGGCTAGAACCGGACCTCCCAAATCAGACCAACACCAGACCATGTTTTTGTCTCTGAAGTCCAACAAGCTTATGTAACAGTTGTCTTTTCTGGGAAACAGAGTTGAAACCAGCAAGCAGTTTCTCCCTTCTAGCCATTGAAGCTTGTCTGCTTCGCCAAGTGACCACCCGAGAGGCTCGTAGAAGAAATCGATTTGCTTCCCAGTGATCTGATCCCAAACACCAATACCATATTCATTGCTTCTTCCTTTGCAGCTACAGAATATCTTGTAATCTGAACTGAAGCTTAATGCTCCTGCTGTGAAACTCTTCACTTGGTTCTCGTGGCTAACTTGGAACTTATGCCTGATCACATATAATTAATTTAGTTTAAATATCAGTTTGGTGCAGAATCCAACTAACAAAAGAGAAATCACAATTTCACAAAAAGAAAAGCAAAACAATGGCCAACAAATGCCTGATCATATAGAACCAGTTTAGTTCAAATATCAATTTGAATATTTGATGCAGAATTAGGATCCAATTACCATAAGAGAAATCACAATTTCACGTAAAGAAAAGCAAAACAATGGCCACTAAGTCTGTAACCTTGTATAAACTAATAAATTAGCTAGAACACCTGAAACAATATATATATAGATATAATTATCCCAAGATATAGAAAAATGTTATTAAGGCAATCCAAGATGGAACAAAATCAAATCCCCAGGCGGTTCCGTCGCCTGGGGATTGGCCCGTTATGGAGCGAGAAAGGGCCAATCTATTGCCATCAAATGGACCCCATTTTGCAGTACGGACATGGTCGAGAAGGTTGTAGTATAAAGCTTCCCTGTACAGGAGCTTCTCCGGGATGTTCACCAGAATGTAGAGCTCACTGGTTCGGAGGAGGTCGAGAAGAACGGGGAAGCAATCGGGGTTTCGATCGATGAAGTGCTCAGTGGAATTATCAGCGACAAAATTCCAGCTCATACACACAATAGGTTTCATGATTATAATATACTAATCGTCGTAGAGAAGAAACCGAAATCATAGACACAATTTTAATCAGACTCCTAGTTAGGGTTCCGAAACAGAGTCATCCCCACCAGAAATCATACCTTATGATGGCGAACACGAAGAAGACGGATCCTTCTTCAGGTGGCAATAGTCACGCCGATAGCGGCTTCTCCCCTTCTGCTGCCGCAGCTGACACCGCGATGATGGTTTTCTTCCTCTCAGTTGGGCGATGAAACACTCTGAGGACAGGCACAGGCAGTTGAAAAAGAAATAACACTCGGCCTTACCATTTGTTTACCTCTCCCATTTGAATTTTTACTGAGGGCACAATGGTCTTTTTCCACATTGAAAAAATTCCAGATTCCTCTAGCCACACTGATATGGGATTTGAACATTTCACACCACCAAAATGTCTTTTTTATATTTCGGTTGTCTTTTATTGGAATTTTCCCTTAAAAATATTCAAAAATCCATTGAAAATTTTTATGACCTTAGAACCTCATCCCAAGGCTCATACCCTGTTCTAGTTACTCTCATCTATTTTCTGGGATTTTACAGGAATTTTCGGGCAAACCAGACCTAACCAAAATTCAGCCGCAAACTTTGCCAAATTATTTATTTTTACAGAAAGGTCCTGCCTTCGATTTCACTTCAACTGCTGTAAAATCTCTCTCCCCATACAGACTAAGGCCCTTAATGCATCCCAAATACCCCCTCCTAGGCTCAGATAACGTCAAGGTACGACTCATGGCCTACCCTAACTGCCTTATCTAGGCTTAAGAATTTTTGGGATGTTACACATATCACTACATTTGATCCTCAATCTAAAATCCACTTTGTAGGCAATTTTTTTCATTAAAGGGGATTTAATATTAAGAACTGGACATTGTATATTGTTTCATGATTTTAACCTATGAAGTTAGGAGCTAGAGAATGAGTGCATTCACTTTCACGAACATCATTATTATCTTTCAAGGATGCTAAGATAATACTGTAATGAGGCTTGGTATCTCTAATGGAATATTGAGGAGCATGGTACTTTGTTCAGGTGAAGAGCAAAATTAAATATGCAACAACTAGAGCATGTAAAAAAAGAAGTGCCCCATGAAAAAATATGTGAAGCAACAACAATAAAAGTTTTATCCCAATAAGCGGCATTGGCTATTTGGATTGTACTGTGTTATTATACTCTATCAATAACCTAATCTTTAAATAAATTGATAACCAAATGGTTTTATTCAATAAATTTATTGAGAGTTCTCTTTAACCATTCTCTACTTCTTTTCAATGAACTTCATCATGGTAGATCCACCCTCTTCACCGGTATACCAATCATATTATTTGCATATGCTCGAACCACTCCAAACAATCCTTGGAGCACTATCCTGAATTGGATTTCACAACACTCAAATTGGATCAAGTCATATAGCGATATGAAAAAGTTTATTAAAGATCAAAATACATTAAAAGTACAATATGATAATACATCAGTTCTCTACAATCACGTAAAAACATGATTGTAACATGTTAAAACATTACAATGAATAAATTCCACATAAAGAACATGAGAGAAAGTAAAGGAGCTAAGATATAATTTAATTTCCATGTGAAGAACATTAGCTGATTGATCAATAAATCCAAGCTTAGGCAGCAACTACTTCTTAATGGAAAATACCTTGAGATCATAGCAGCTGATTGTTTAGAAAATAGGACAATTTTTTATCCATAGCAGAGATGTCTTGAAACAATGAAGATTAATAAAAGGCTGATGTGTCATGTTCTTCCAGATTAGTGACGGGAGGTATTGCTCTTTGAAATAGATCCAAGATTGTATAAATGATGCAGAACCCAATTTGTAATTCTCCATTAAGATAATACAACCATTAAAATCAATTTGATCCACCATTGGAATTATAATTGTATCATCTTGGTTATATGCTTCAGGTATTTCCCTTTTACTATTAAAAGCTAGAGAACTCAAGGACGATGCACAAGCAATATCTTTGATCAAATTGATTTTATCTTCATCCAAACATTAGAGAGGAGTTTGATGATAGAGGTAATCACATCCATCTTTTCATCGTGAAATAATGCAAATAAAACTTTTTTCAACCATGACCTAAAGTCAACAATAGTTGAGAAAGGGAATTGAATATAAACTCCTGCAAATCACACTAATTTTGTGAAAGGACAAGTAACGAAGATATGTTCCAAAGATTCCTGATCAAATCATCCAAAAGGACAAGAACCACTTACCTACAAATGATTATTATTAAGAAAATCCACTAATGGAAGTCCATTGTTTCAAAACATGTAATAAATCTTTCCTAGGCAATTAAAGAAACTATAGGAACTTCTAATAGTCATCTTGCACTTTGGTTCTAGACAGAGCAGAGACAAGTTTGTACTTTGTAACCTTTAGAAACACCATATTTCCAAAATGTGATAAAAACCATGTCATTTTATCAGATAATTTATACAAAGAGAATGCTATGCTGATTATAACTTCTACTACATTTTTAGGATAAATAGATTGGACCAAACGGACATTAAATCTAATTGGATGCCAATTAGAAGGGAGATGCACTAATAGATCTTGAACCTTTCCTAATAGATGGGAAAGGGAAGGTCTAGATCGCATGAGCCACCACAAAGGGTGGTTTAATCAAATGGTGCTTCCATTACCAACTCTACAAGACAAATGAGTAGATATGAGATCAGCACACTGATGGATACCTTTCTAAATCCAAGAAGAATTATAAGGTTTTCTGGACAAAGAATGGTTGGTATTGTCAACATACTTGTATTTCAAAATTTATGCAAGTAGAGACCCTGAGGGTGAGGATAAAATTCTCCAGAATTGTTTCGCCAAAAGTGCAATATTGACATGAGCTATGGGTCTGATTCTCAAGCTACCTTTAGAGACAAACTAAAAATGGAAAATACTCACTCTTCAAATGAATTCGATTTCTATCCCCATTACTGATTGCTACCCCAAGAGAAATTTAGACATCAGGAATCAATTTGGTTAAAACTATATTGGAAATGCTTAATGCAAGAAGGGACATGAAGATTTACTCTTGAAAGGGCAGATCTAATTAAGGTTATAGTCTAGACGAATATGATAGAAGCCTTGATTTCCATGTTCTCTATGGCAGATAATGCCTGATTATAAACTTGAGCTTTTTGCTTGATCAACCCATATTCCAAGATACATACCCAATCTATTAGTCAAAGTCACTCTTAAGAAAAAAAGAGTATAACAATTTTTGTCCATGAGACATATTAGGGCTGAAAATAATGGATGACTTATATTTATTAATTTTTTGACCAGAACATTAACTATACAAGTTTAGCGAAGCTTTGATAGAGTTCATACTTTGATCACATGCTTCAAAAATGTAATAGCTTACACACACACACACACACACACACACTCTTATATTAAAATATAATAATAATGATAATATATGATAAGCATAAGGCTAAAATTACCAAAATAGTCACTCCATAAAATTATCTTCACAACTTAATATGGTTAGTTTTATCTTTGTGTGAAGGGGCAAAAATACCCATGTAAACATCTCATATGTGCATATGGCACCATATACAATCATTTGGTGCAAAATTACCCATCATCATTGGAAAAAGGTAAAAAAAAATGCTAGGTCAATTAGTTGGGCTAAATGTCCGTCAATTTTAAATTGTGGGCTTTGCATATTTTGGACATGTGTCTGTCATATTTTCTCTCTTTGGGTTTACAAACAATATCTCTCCTACTTTTTACTCTTTTTTCTAAGCACTTGGTACTTTTCTCTTCCTATCTCTCCACTTTCTCTTGATCTCACGCCTTCTCGTACAATTCATGAGAAAAAAAATGTACAGATGTTTGTGTATGAGATCATAAAATTATTCACATTTACTATTATTTTGAAATCTCAACCTGGAGCTTGTTATTCCAAACCAATTGATTTCTCCAATTTCTCTTGATTTGTTGAAAGGTCCAATTACGTTGGCAATTGGTATTGCCTATGATGGTTTGAGCATCGAACTTGCTCAAAGACTGGAATTTCACGTGCCCTATAATGAATCATATTCTCACCAGCTTTAATCTCGTTCCCTATAAATCGCTTAGGGTTATGATTCAAGATTGCTGCTTTGAGAATCGGCAATTTAGGATCGAGAGGACTCTGACTCCTAGAATACCTCAATCGAACGCAAGTCGAAGAGATTCTTCTTCATCTTAAGGCTCAGAGTCACGTTTGGATCGGTTGGCTTTTTGCAAGTGTTTAGAGAATCAAGGCATGGGACTCTGAGAGCAAGAGAATCAAGTATATTGTGGATAATGGCACTCCTAGTGTCAAACCTATTCTTTATTTCAACATTCATCAAAGTTATTGAGCGCAATTTAAATGGTGAGTGAAAATATCGTAAAATAGACTATACTTATATATAGTAATTAGGTGTTTACAAATATCCCACATAATCTTATAAGCCTCAGAAAAATCAAATCAAAACCCAGCCACTTCAGTTGTCCCAGGGCAACGCTTGAGTAGGCCCTAGATCTTTCGTTGCTGTCTTTACACCTTTGCCCTTGTAGCCTCTTTCTCCAGTTGAATAATTTGTGAGCATTGGAAAGGTGAGATTCAAAAAATCTCAATAGTAACAAGCAGTCAATCATATAAAATGCAAGCACATTAAACATGCATAGCAAACCATCATCATCATCATAAAAAATATGCATGGTGTAATGCACATCTCATGTCTTATAGTAGATAGTAAATAGTCACACCATCTTATGGGCATCCCCATCTCAATCTCATGGTGAATTAGAATCAGTCACACCATTCGGCGCACTTCACACTGCATCTCAAGTCTCACAGTGGACCATAGAGTTACACCATTTGGCGTACTTCACACCATGTCTCAAGTCTAATCACAATGCATGGAAAATAATACATGCCGTAGTTTATGAAAGACAGAGTTACTATCGAACGCCTTTCCAACCTGCTTGTCCTTCCTTTATCAGTCTTTTGATCTACCTGTTAAAGGTCAAACCCAAGAATACCAAATGAATAATAGATGAGTTACTACATAATCATTCCTCATTCCTAAATGCAACTCATTAATTATTTCCTAAAAAATGTATATTGACGAAATTGTCTTTAAGGGTATTGGTCTCTTTCCATTTATACCCAATATACATACACCATTCTAAAAATTATGCCCCGGGCTACCCCTACACAATTTTGTATGTTGAATCCATTTTTTGCCTTCGATTTATCAAAAGCAAACTCCTTCCCTTTCAAACTAGTTCAAACCAAAATGCTGCATATTTGGGCAAAATGCCAATTTCAATTCTAATGCTTTCAAAATTATTAGTCTACCTTAATCCCACACAATTTTTCATCCTAAACCCATTGGAAGCATCTAACCATCAAAATCCACCTCTATTTTGTCCAAAACAGGTCTGGATGAAATCAGGGGAAAATGGATTTTCAAGCTTTCTTTCAACATAACATCTTTCTTACACATTGAATCACTTGTTTAAACCATTAAATTCACTTCTTATATGATCAATCAAAATTTTGCTAGAACCTCTTCTTAGGGTTCATACCTCCCAAACCATCAAAAAAACCAAATCAAGTCAAACAACAATAAAGACCACCAACAACAACCAATAATCATCTCAAATCAACAAGAAAGACAAGGATTATTGAGCTTACTCTTGTCTTCTTGATTTTCCCTTCCAATCAACCACTCTAGTCCTTATTTCCTTTGATTTTCTTCTTGCTAACCACGCAAATAAGAGTGCTTGAAAGATTAGAGGTGGTCTTAAGCCAAGAAATTAGAAGAGATGGAGGATTTTGGCACCATACTTACCTTGGCTCTTCCTTTTCTTCTTTCTTGTCTCTCTTGTGTTCTTGAAACCCACTCTCTCTCTTCCTCTTCATGGCTGAACGAAATTGCCTATTGGAAGACTTTAAAATATCCTTTTCAAATCCTCTCAATTGTATTGAAATGTGGGGAGAGATTCACCTCTTTAAAGAAATAATATTTTAATACTTTAGTGTAGCCACCTTTCCTAGAATTCATCTGCTTTCTTTCCTCTAATCCTGCCACATGTCCCACCTTTTTGACTACCTTGTCCCCACATGATCATGCCACATATTCCTTTACTCACACTGAGCGAACTTTTTACTTTATCATCATTAACTTTCGTTTTAAAAAAACCAATCGTAGCCATCCATTTTGCTCTTCATATATTGCCCTCATGATGAATTTTAATCTTCCATATTTTAACCTTAGTTATGCCACAATTTACCATTGTGTCATTACCTTTACTATGATAATTTTTCTTTTTACTGAAAGCCATTTACGAACATATTTTAGAATTATTTTTTTATGAATAATTCCTCAGACATATCTTAATCCATGGAATCGATGAAGTTATGTCTAAAAATCATTATTTTCAATTTAAATGCCTTAAATTTCGTTCAAAATTCCTTCCTACAACAATTTCCATAAAATCACATTTTTCTTAAACTAAATGCCCGTAATTCTGTAAAATAGTTTTTACATGAAATTCCACTTATAGGACATGAAACCATTTTAAAATGTTCCTTCATCCTTAAAAATTAATTTTTATTACTTCTCCTCAATTATTTAAGGCCTCTTGCTATTTTTCATAATTTATTTTGGCTTTAATTAGCCAACATTCCAATAATTCTTTGGGAGGGTTTTTGCCTCCTTCCTTTGTCCCAAAATTCACCATTTTATTCTTTTTATCTTATCATGTGCTTAAGAAATTTTTGGTGAATGAAAATCAAGATGTTACACTTAGTGTATTAGCTTCTGTGTTTCGTCAATTCGAAGCCCAAAAAATTTTGCAAGCTTCATAAACCCTGTGTTTCTTGGCTTGATTCTTAAAGAATCAATATATTTTATGAATATAGGATGCCAATGTTGCTTTGAGAAAGATCCTTTCTTTTGGTGATGAACAATTTTTTAGATCATAACAAATATCAAAGGGACTGTTTACTTATTAGCGGAGTTCATTAAAAAGAGAATTAACCCAATCATCACGAAAGCTACAATTTTGATTATTTATCACTTTGTTTCATTTTCTTATCCATCAAATGAGAAGGTGAAGCTAAAATTTATAGGCCTTGGCTTGATTTCTTCCATTCTGGAGATCTAAATTGACTCACTAGAGTCTATTTGAGAAAGCTTATGTGTTTTTTATTCACTATGTGACTATAGAGAGAGAGCTTGCAGCAAGACTTGAAAGGGATAAGAGATAGGAAGAGAAGTACCAAGTGATCAGGGAAAAAAGAGTAAAATGAGAGACTATAGCTGACATGTGTCCAAAAAAGTGGGACCCACAATTTAAAATTGATGGACATTTAGCCCAACTAACAGACTTGATATTTTTGTACCCTCTTATAATGATAATGGGTAATTTTGCACCCAACAATTATATATGGTGTCAGATGTACATATGAGATATGCACATGGGCATTTTTGCCACTTCACCCTTTATATTTTTCTCAACTAAAACCCTTAGGGTTGCTTGGTATGCTAGAATTGGCCTCATGAAAATGGAATTGGAATTGAATTCTGATGAAGGCCAAAATGTCTTTTTCGGGCTATCAAGATGGAATTACACCTAATAATGTAGTATAGGCTACAACCCAATCATTCTTCTCGAGGAGCGCTTATTGGAAAAGTCCTAGAAACTGGTTTTAAATGAAAATATCATGAATTGGGTAAAGACAATAAGGAGGTGTTTTTGATTGGTTTGGATTGATGCGATTAATGTAAAAGTGTAAAAGAGAGTAAATGTTTTTGGTATTTTAATTTATGATGGAGTGATTTGGATAATAGGGAAACTGATGAGTTAGTCCCTTGGTGATAAAAACTTAGCTATCCTTGTTCTGAAAATGTAATTGGAAGTTTAAATTTTCTAAGTCAAATTAAAGACCCCAAGCAATCATTTGGGTCCAATGCCTTAGTCAAAGTTAAACTTCAATTTAATCAAAATTGGTTTAGCATCTTCTAATGCATTATTAAGAACCCCTTAGAGTACAAATGGAATGGGTGATGCAAATTCCCTAAATTGTTAATCAACAATCAAGGGTGCCTAGTGCACTTGCAATATTATCAATAATTATTGACAAAATTAAATGAACACAGGCTTCAATACATGGATATATATATTTATATTCAAAGCACACAAAGATAACAACAACCCATCCAGTCACAAAACATGGTTTAAATTTAGAAATTACAATCATAATCATCAAGTTCCACAACAATACAGAAATTCCTAAAGATAGAAAACCCTAATACATAAGAGAAAATGATAACTTAGACTAGACAAAATACTCCCCTATTGAACCCAGTGAACTCAAGCCTTGTTCTTCATCACCAAGAAGCTAGAAAGTTAGCCTCTCATGCTTCTGCATTGATTGCAATCGCTAATCCAGATAGAAACCATGCGAGAAGCTGAAATGGGATGAAAAAGGTGAAGAAGAAGGTGATGGAATGATTCTAATGGCTTAGATAATGAAAAATGGAGGAAGAATGGAGGAAAATGAAGGGACTTGATGGGGAAACAAGAAAAGATGGCTACTTTTTTGCAAATCTGTAGACTGTCAGCGCCTTTCTCGTGTGGTTGTGTCATGCTTATATAAGGAGTCTAAAAACCCTACTTTAAAACGCGCAGCTTCACTTTGGGGGGCCAAGTCAGGACCTCAAACATGTTAAGTCGTGACTTGGGAAGACAGAAGACACATCAATCTTGACATAGCTTCCAAAACGCAGGGCTCTACTAAAGGGCATATAGGTCGTGACCTCAGCTGTCCAAGTCACGAACTAGGGAGGCAGAAACACCCCCACTTATGCTTTGGCTTTAGTTATGCTCCTATCTTGGGCTTCAAATCCTTCTCAAATTGCCTAAAAGTTATATAAAAGAGTTTTGTGAAGACCAAACAAACAATTTCAAATGAGGAGAGGAAATTGACCCATTTTTACCCCTAAAAACAGCAAAATGCAATATATAAATCTATGTAATCCTAAAAGCTATAAGTGCATGTATAATAAGGGTGAAAGTGTTAAAATCATTAAAAAAACACTTAAAAAAACCATGTAAAGATAAGGTTCTATTAAATTCCACGCCTTTAGTCTTTTTTGGTACAAATCTATGACCATGAAATTGGCTCGCATGTGGAGTCCAATTCCATCAAACTTGATGGAAATCAACCCATGGAATTTTGAACAATTTAATGGAATCCTATTTTTGCCCCTATCCTCTCCCTTTCTTTTTGCTATCCACAAACCACACTTTCCCTCCTCCCCGCATTACATCAACCGTCGATGGGTCTTTGATTCTCCCTCTCTCTTCAAACCCCTAACCCCCACTTCCTCGACGGAGGGGGCTTCTCTCCTTGGCGCCCCCTCCTTGGCGCCTCCATGGCACCTAATTTTTAGGAGCTCCAAAATATTAATTTTTTTGTGGTTCTTTTGTGACTGAATTCTACATAAAATGAGTGACATTTTGATATATTATAGGCGAAAAAAGGATTTGTTTTCAATTTTTTATGATTTTTTCCAGATTTGCATGTAAAAAAACATAGGATTATTTT
>JBAGKO010000005.1:9375288-9396522 GCA_037177275.1 Acacia concinna | reverse complement strand
AATGTTTTTTATATTTTGGGACGGATGAAGGGTGACAGTTGTCTCTTATAATTTAAAACGGGGGAATAGTTAAGAGTTTTTTTTTATCCTGTAACATCTCAATCCATTTTACGTTTCAAATTTATAATTTTTCCCAAATTATACATAGTGGCTGAATATATTAAAAAAATTATCAAAGGGGATGATTATTGTATGGGGTATTTTCAAACAAGTAACACATTTTATTACAAATAACTAAAATAAATTTGTTACTAAATATAAATTAATTATTAAGCTCCTATATTTCATAATATTTTTTCAACTCCAAATGTAAATCATGGGCGTTTAAGGAAAAACACTGTGATTATGTGATTTATATTATGGACTAAAAAACTATTCAATAAGTAACTTACATTTAAAATTATATATCCATTCTAATTTTTACATCTAATCTCAACCATCCAAACAAGGTTAGAGTGGCTAAGAATTAAATGCTTGGTTTTTGTATTGTTTAAGTGAAACTATTAAAAATCGTTTTAAGAAAACAAGAATATTTGGTTATATGCACATATACAAAATCATGAATTATATATACACATATTCTAAGTGTAATGAAAATGTCTGGTTGGCATGTGCAAGTGGCTAAAGTTGTTTAGTAAATGCTGTATGTATTATAAACATGATCAACACACACACATATGTTGAAAAAACAAACATTATTTATTAGGGATATATAATAATGTTTCATATTGTGGATATCCTTTAATTTTATCATCATTTTGTATTGAACAACACTCAACTTAACTTATAAAACATCCCAATAAACACTGTACAGTTAACTCAACACACAACACTAGGTCCTGCAGCAGGCATTTATGTCTTTTAATTAATATCATACTGCTATTCTTTATTTTTTTAAAAAAAAAATATTGTATTATAGGGCACAATCATATCTATCAACATTATTACAATAAATTTTATTTCATTTTTTCCTTCAATTAAAAAAATTTTCCACATAATTCTTGCAAAGATACATTTGCTTGGTTTTATAAAATTTTTAGGAAGAATTAATCTTCAACTCTAGCTCAATTTTAAATGAAATTTATGTAGCTTATTTTGTTTGAATTGAGCTCTTATTGTTTGATCTGTTAGTTTTAATTTTTATGAAATTTTGTTTATAGAAATGTAGGGGGTATTAATTTAAACCGTGTGAAATGAAATGAAGGAAGCTTCATACAACTCATGAAATTTTATAAATTAAAAAAATTAAATGTTTGTAAACTTAATGATCCATATGCCTATAACAATTAACAAATGGAATTAAAGGTTCTAGTCTCAACTACATGAATTTAATTCATAATTGAATTATACATTTCAATGAGTTTTGATTGAAAAATGTTGCTTATATTTTGTTTTCAATTTCATACATAAATATGTTGCTTATATTTATAAATAATACTGTAATTTAGAGAATCACCCAAAATACAAACTTAACTGACCCCACACACACACACACAATTATGGGTTATAGCATCTGGATGCAATTATGCATATCCAAATCTAATGATGAGCACATATGATCGCTTTGCATCTTATCAATATCATTAGCATAACATAAGATGAGAATTGGAAAAAACAAAACAAAAAATTAAAGATAATAACAAAAGAAGGATGCTAACAACATTCTTTTTTTTAAAAAAAAAATGAACTGCATCATATATTTATATGCAGGGAGAGTTAATATTAATTTAAATTTATTTAGAATAATTATAATTTTAATATTTTTGTTTGCTTTTTTTTTTGGGCCAAACAATAGTGCTTTTACAATGCTTGATATAATTATTTAAAAAAAGAAAAAGAAAAGAAGGGATGGGCCCGCGTGTTTGAATCGTTGAGCCGGAAATCCAGAATTATGAAACATATCACAAAAAGCAAAAGCATGAAAATTAGGACAGTTTACAAGTCAACAATATACAGTTTTCCACCAAACTCCTAGCTAACCCATTGAAATTAAAATAATTGTTCTTAGGATTTTTATAGTAGGACTTCCATATCACTCTCTTCAATGCTAATCATAAGTGTTAAAAAAAACCTGATATATATATACACACACTAGCATATATTTTAAAAAATAAGTAATTTAACTATCTATAAATAAATATGTGCAGTCTTTCTAAAATACATCATTTAATCACTACTCTAATGATGAAAACCCTATTTTAATATATGCATAAATAACTTGAAAATAGGATTCAAAACTCAGGAGACAAAATAAATTAATGCCTTATATTTAGAATTAAAACAGATCTCTCCACTAATTTTTATATGAAAACAAACCAAAGGCACACGGTTATCATGAAACATGATACGAAAATTGTTAACATAGAATGTCATACAGTTAATTGTTAATTTCACCCATAGAACTTGTGCCTATAAGTTATAGATTTTTATTACTTGTATGTGCAATATAAAGTTTCGAAATAGCATACTCAAGTTGTTAATTTATAATTTTATATTGTTAATGTATCTACGAATGTTATTAATTTATTCTCTCACCTTTAAAACTCAAGCTTTCAAAAAATGATATTGGTATTAGTTGTATTTTGGAATCTTAAACAATGAAATAGGATACTTGAGTTGTTAATAAAAAATTTCATGTTGTTAATATATATACTTATATTGTTAGTTTATAATATCACATCTAGAACTTATCTTCTAATGAGACATTGTCATTAGTTGTTTTTTGGATATGAAATTGTGAATAGGATACTTAAGTTATTAATTTATAATTTGTTATTGTTAATGTATATACGAAACTTTATTTTGCACATACAAACTAATAAAAACCTATAACTTATATCCACAAGTTCTAGAGGTGAAATTAATGTTATACATTAATAACTTTTATATTTTGTTTCATGACAATCGTGTGCCTCCGGTTTGTTTTCTTTTAAGCCATAAAGTAAGACAATTTAGTCTTTTAAAAACATTTGAAAAATTTCAAATTCTTACTAAGAATTTGACATGAGATTTTTTCATTTGAGTACACTTATTTTTTTTTTTACATTTCTTTATTATTTTTCTGAGATGTCTCCTTTTTATAAGGGTGTAAAATATAGGTACAATTTTTTGAATGTTTATTATTAAAACTTTTTAACAAAACATGATGGGTGCGTGTATTATATCATGCATTTTATCATTTTATGACCTTTAGCTTTTATGTTCTCTCCAAAGAAGGTAATTAATTTAAAGACATCTAAATACATACAAAATAAATTATAAATTTTTTAAGTGGAAAATTAACCATCCTTTTTCGCCTATGGTAGAAAACGAAGTTAAAGAAATACTAAAATAAAACATTGAAAAGGAAAGGAAAGTGTGAAAAGAGAACTTCCATTAGAAAGGAAAATAAAGTGTGAAAAGCAAACAACTTTCATTAAAAGGAAAAGCTAAAAAAAGGCTCCTTCGGGGAAGATCATCATTGAATTCCCCAATAAAAGCTTTCGATAGAATTCACTGAGCTAATTCTCAGTGAGACTGCAATTCTCATTTCCTTTTAATTTATAAAGCTCACTTCCGATTTCTTCAATCTGAGTATTCTTTTCTTCCTCAAAAAACTTGTACTTAGCTTCCTTTATTTTCTTTAGCTTTTCACTATCTAGGCAAAACCAGTCAATCAGACAAAACAAAGCTTGTTCCTTCGTTCGGGGTTTCTGAGTTTCAGGGATATGTGCATGTAGTCACATTTCTCTCGGTAAACTCGACAAAAGCCCACAGCTTTTATGGTTTTTCAGAATCGATTTCTTTTTCCAGATAAAAAAAGTATTACTTATCTTTGTCTCCTTCTGCTTCTATTCTTCTTCATCATATGCTTCTCTCTCTCCTTATCTCTGTAACTTTTAGCCCAGCGAGGCTTTTCTATTTTCTGGGTTCATGGAGATTCATAATTTAATGCAGTAAAATTTTTTGGCCTTTGTGTAGTTTTTGAAAATATCCATTCTCCAAGATATGCTTATTCTACTGTTCATGACCTTCTGAAAGGTGTGTTAGTGTGTTATGTTGGGAGGTTTTGGGATCACTTGTCTTCATATTTCTTAGTTTCAGAAATTACCTTCAAATGGGTTTTGGGGCATTTGGTTCCATTGTAGTTCTGACATTTCTCTTTGAGCATTTGGCTTGCCAGCAACCAAATACTGATGATTTCTTTGTGTCTGATTTCTTGAAGAACATGAGTTTAGCTTCATCATCATCTTCCTCACATGCCTTCAACTTCTCTGCTTCTGTTTGTTCATGGCCAGGTGTTTCCTGTGATGCAAATAAAGAACATGTTGTTGAGTTGATAGCTTCTGGTATGGGACTCTCTGGCCCTATTCCTGATAACACCATTGGCAAACTCAGCAAGCTACAAATTTTGGATCTTAGTAACAACAAAATCACTGCCTTGCCTTCTGATTTCTGGAGCTTAAGCTCTTTGAAGGTTCTTAACCTCTCCTTCAATCAGATATCAGGTTCACTTGCCAGCAACTTCGGCAACTTTGGTCTCCTCGAAGCCTTTGACTTGTCCAGCAACCATTTTTCTGGGGAAATTCCTGAAGCTATTAGCTCCCTCGTGAGTTTAAAGATCCTCAAACTTGACAGAAACAAGTTTGAGCAGAACATACCTTCTGGGATTCTACAGTGTCAGTCTCTAGTTTCGATTGATCTTTCACTAAATCAGCTTAATGGCACTCTTCCTCAAGGCTTTGGAGCTGCTTTTCCAAAACTTGAAAGCTTGAACCTTGCTGGGAATCATCTTCATGGTCATGATTCAGATATTTCAGGATTGAAATCCATTGCTAGTATTAACATATCTTCAAATTCCTTTCAGGGTTCTTTTTTGGGTATGTTTCTGGAACAGTTGAAGGTAATTGACCTTAGCAGGAACCAGTTTGAGGGTCAGATTTCTCAGGTAAAGCTCAAGTACAATTTGTCTCATTTGGTTTATTTGGATTTATCTGAGAATAGGCTTAGTGGGGATATTTTCCAGCATCTGAGTGAAGCCCAGAATCTTAAACACCTTAATTTGGCACACAATAGGTTTGCAAGTCAGAAATTTCCACAAATTGAAAACCTCTTAAGATTGGAATATCTGAACTTTTCTAAAGCTAATCTGCATGGCCACATTCCTGCTGAAATATCACAGCTGAGTAATCTGAGTTCACTTGATATTTCTCTGAATAGTCTTATTGGGGAAATTCCGTTTCTAAGAAGTGAAAACCTCCAAATTCTTGACCTTTCGTACAACAATTTGAGTGGAGAAATCCCTCAAACTGTGTTGGAGAAACTCCCATCAATGGAGAAATATAACTTCTCTTATAATAACTTAACCTTTTGTTTTCTGGGAATCAAC
The DNA here is from genome assembly GCA_037177275.1 of Acacia concinna. Classification (NCBI taxonomy): domain Eukaryota; kingdom Viridiplantae; phylum Streptophyta; class Magnoliopsida; order Fabales; family Fabaceae; genus Acacia; species Acacia concinna. Next base: position 9,391,154 of record JBAGKO010000005.1, on the reverse strand, counting down.
CCCAACATCCTGCAAACAGCATTCTATGGATCATCAGACAATTGCCCAATTGCTGCAAATCCAAAGCTTTTCAAAAGAACCAATGAACGCAAGGGGATGAAGCTAGCTCTGGCATTGACCCTCTCAATGGTCTGCTTACTTTCTGGCCTTTTATTTCTAGCATTTGGTTGCAGAAGGAAAACAAAATCATGGGCAATGAAGCAAGCTTCCTACAAAGAAGAGCAGAACATTTCGGGTCCCTTCTCATTCCAGACTGATTCAACTACCTGGGTGGCTGATGTCAAGCAAGCAAGCTCAGTACGAGTAGTGATCTTTGAGAAGCCATTGCTCAACATTACATTTTCAGATCTCTTGTACTCAACTTCAAATTTTGATAGGGGTACTCTCTTAGCTGAAGGCAAATTCGGGCCTGTTTACCGAGGTTTTCTGCCTTGTGGCATTCAAGTGGCAGTTAAAGTTTTAGTTGTTGGTTCTACATTGACAGATCAAGAAGCTGCTAAAGAACTTGAGTATCTCGGTCGGATCAAGCACCCTAATCTTGTCCCCCTAACTGGATATTGCTTTGCTGGGGATCAAAGGATTGCCATATATGATTACATGGAGAATGGGAATTTGCAAAACTTTCTTCATGACTTGCCGCTTGGGGTACAGAGGACAGATGATTGGAGCACAGACACATGGGAAGAAGGAGATGGCATGAATGGAATTCAAAATGCTAGCACTGAGGGATTATCACTCTCATCTTGGAGATTTAGGCACAAAATCGCCCTTGGAACCGCTCGAGCATTGGCATTTCTTCACCATGGCTGCTCACCTCCAATCATTCACAGAGATGTTAAAGCTAGTAGTGTCTACTTGGACTATAACTTGGAGCCAAGGTTGTCAGATTTTGGGCTGGCCAAGATTTTTGGAAGCAGCTTGGATGAGGAAGTTGCTCGAAGCTCCCCCGGCTATGTTCCACCAGAGTTTTCTCAACCTGAATTTGACCTGCCAACACCAAAATCTGATGTGTACTGTTATGGGATTGTTCTCTTTGAGCTAATAACAGGAAAAAGGCCAGTTGGGGATGATTATCCTGAAGAGAAAGAAGGGACTTTGGTAAGTTGGGTGAGAGCACTGGTAAGAAAGAGCATAGCTTCAAGAGCTATTGATCCAAAAATTAGTGATAGAGGAATTGATGATCAAATTGAAGAGGCACTTAAGATTGGTTATCTCTGTACTGCTGATCTTCCCTCTAAGCGACCAAGCATGCAGCAAATAGTGGGACTTTTGAAAGATATTGAGCCTGCTGCTGGGGAAAAATCATAAACAATTTAGTTTGTTGTTTCTTTTGATCTTCACTCCCTTTGAATTTGCTACCATGGGGTTGTTTCAAATGTTCTTTCTTTCTTTGTTTGGCTTTCATGCTTAGTTGGGGGAAGAAAGCTTTGAGGAATATACAACATGATCTTTGAATCTTTTACTGTTTGTTTTCTTCATTATGTATACCATCTTTGGTGTCCTTGAAACATGCATGCTCCATTAATTTAATCCTTATAAGTTATAACATACTACGTCGGATTTTTAAATCCTTATAAGTTATTCGGGGTTGGATTTGATCTTGAAATAAGATCTCAATCCACTTTATCCCTCATATCCCCTTAAAAACACTTTTTCTATTAATTGCATGTGTTAAGGAAGTTTACATCAAGAGGCAGTTTCAATATAAATAACTAAAAGGGCACTTCAGGAAAATTAATAACGGGTTTTAAATCAAACAATTAACTAATTCTGTAGTGCATCCAAATTAATTATGTAGATATTATATTATGTACTTCAAAGAGTGAGTTTTATTGCTTCAGTTCAAAATTCTTAAAAATCCATCGATATAATTCTCATGGAAATTATATTAATCATTAACAGTATTTATAATCCTTTTTTTAACATACTTTTGTAGTCAAATTATGCAACTAATCCTGGATATCTGAGATAACTGATTTTTTGAACTTGATTCTATAGTATTTCAGTCACAACTAAGTTGAATTTGACTTTATGTATTTCTGAATGAAGACAAAATTTAATTGAAATGTATGGCATGTAATCAATTTTTCTTTAATAAGAAACATAACATGTGATCCTTCTAACAACTCTGCATCATCACATCGTTATCGTTATGGGCTATAAAAAGAAACAAATTTCTTCTCCATGTGTTGAGACTTCTATTGACAAATCTGATAAAACACTTTAAATTCTTCCAACTTGGTTTACTTTACAGAATATAAACAAATTCAGGGAAGCATCATTTCATTCAATTTTTTTCCTTCTATTACAGGGACCACTTACAGAGTATGGAAGAAGAAAGTGAAACACACATGGATCAATATTTAATTAAAATAAAGGAAATTCAATTGCCCATTTTTTTCACAGTACATGTTCACCTGTCACTGATTGGGATGTCTTTTTGTGTTACTACTATAGTATTTCAATGAATAATTCTCTTATACGTTTAATCTACTTATGATCTGATGCCATTAGTATCTACTCTTTTAACTAAAAAAGACAATTATGTTAAAAAAATTAGTTAAATTAATTATTTGTAAAAAATATGTGATGATTTCCATAAAGCACTCATTTTTATCATTTGCATTGAAAACTACTCCCTTAATAAAAAAATGGGAAATTTACAATGATGTCACAAATAAGAAACTTTACGTCAAATAGGTCCCGTGAAATCGCGTATTTACAGTCAGATCCCAGGGTTGTTAATGGATCTGTTGGAGTTGTTAATGACAACCTCAGGAGGTTGTAATTTACAACCCCAGCAGTTCCATTAACAACTCCGGGGTTGTTAATTGGGACTTAGCAGTAATAAATTCCTGAAACATGGGACCTGACTGTAAATACGCAATTTCACGGGATCTATTTGACGTAAAGTCCCTTATTTGAGACCTCATTGTAAATTTTCCTAAAAAAATTCAATTAATGTTAAATTCATTTACATTTAATGTAAAATTCTAAAATGTTATGTTATCAATTACCATTTATTGTAATTGAATTCTAGAATATTTCATTAAATACGAATAATAATTAATACTAACATATAATAATCAAATCAACATAAAAACTCAATATTAACTAATAATGACAAATAACTAAAAGAAAAAATTCTAGTTAAATACCTTTTGAAATTGAAAAATTTTAAAAATGATGCTAACATTTGCAAAACTCAAAAAACTAACAAAGGGGGAATCTGGATTTTGTAAATTATAAGCCAAAGACCTAAATGCCCCTTGTAAATTAAAGAGGCTGTCAGGGAAAAGAGGAGGTGGTTCTGTGATGACCGATAAAAGAGGGTGATAACAGAGAAAAAATGTATTAGCTTGATTGGTAGTGATGTTGTTAGGGAATATTAAAATTTGTTGGTAATTGCGATACTGGAATAGTCAAACCTTTAACGGAATTGATCCATAGTTCAAGTGGATTTGTTGTCGAGATAGATATAGTGGTTGTTATCATGAAGTTTTTGATTTTTAGCCAATCCTCTTAATGTACTTGTCAGTACCATTATTAGTTTTGTTAATGGCCAAACATTATGATATATATATATGGTAATTATGTCAATGAAATTATTAGTGTTAATAATTCCATTATAATTACAGCCAATACTATTATGGTTTTGGTTAATATAATGGTTACTAGTCACTTTAACAATTGACTTTATAATACTTATATATATGGTTATTTTTTATAATTGTAGTATCCTGATATTTATTTATTAGTTATAAGTTAAATTAATTAGTTCATAGGAAAAATCATAGACATAATACTTTAAATTAATTTATTTAACCTCCTTAATTTTTTCAAAAAATCAACGGAATCTTATATTTAGGAATGTATTTAGTATTAATTAGGCATTTAATTCAAGTAGATCCATCTTTTTAAATATTAGGATACTATTATTATAAAAATAACTATATATATATATCATAAAGTCAATTTTTAAAGTGATTAGTAACTATTGGTATTAACCCAAACCGTAATGGTATTCATTGTAATCATAATGGAACTATCAACACTAATAATTCCATTGACATAATTATCATATAATAATAATAATAATAATAATAATAATAATAATAATATTTTGCCATTAACAAAACTAGTAATGACATTGACAAGTACCTTAAGGAGATTGACAAAAAACCAGGAACTTCATGACAGTAAGTCAACAACCATTATACCTATATTGACAATAAGCCCACTTGAACTATTAACTAATTCCTTTAAGGGTTTGACTATTCCAGTATCATAATTACTAACAATTTTAACCTTCCATGACAGTATCACCACCAACCAAGTTAGTATATTTTTTCTCTATCATCACCCTCTTTTCTCTGTCATCATAGTACCGCCCTTCTCTTTTCCCTGACAGCCTCTTTAATTTACAAGTGACATTTGTGTCTTTGACTTATAATTTACAAAACCAAAATTCCCCTTTGTCACTTTTCTGGGTTTTACAAATGTTAGCATATTTTCTTAGGTTTTATAAATGTTAGCATCATTCCCTGCGTTTTTTAATTTCAGAAGGTATTTAACTGAAATTTTCCCTAACTGAAATATCAAAAATACTATTTAATTGTTATTTCACATCCCATCAAAACCCTTATTGTATAAAATTGATAGGGAGACTTGAAAAAGTTGTAAATTTAGAATATCAAAGCAACCATATCTATTAGCTTTTACATTTTTGACAAAAAGAATAGTAAAATGAATACATCTTACTTCTTATTGAAACTAGGGTTAAAGTATTAAAATAGCTATGAAGTTTGCTGAGAAGTACAAAAATAACCATAAACTATATTTTGGTGTAAAAATAATAATGAACTTTTAAAAAAAGTGCAAAACTGTTAAAGTACGGTTCAAAACCGTGAAATTAATGTTTAAAACCGTGAAAGTACTATTTAAAACTATTAATTGTAACATCCTAATATTTTTAGCTCTCTAGATGAGGAATTCAGGGTGAGTCTAGGGCAAGAATCATTTTTAAAAAAATTCCAAATATTCTAGGAGGCTTTTATAAAAATTTTAAAATTTTCTCTTTGAAAATTTTTTATCAAAATTTGGAAATTCTAGGTGGCAAAAAATTCTAAAATTTTTATGAGGGCCTCCTGGAATATTTAAAATTTTTCCTCTACTAATTCTGGCATTTTACTCATTCTAAATTCCTCATTTAGGGAGTTAAAAATGTCATGATGTTACAGTTAACGGTTTTGAATAATACTTTAACAGTTTGCGCCTTTTTATATAGTTCATGGTTACTTTTACACCCAAAAATAGTTTATGATTATTTTTTGCACTTTTGGGCAAACTTCATGACTATTTTAACACTTTAACCCTTGAAACTATACAATTTTATAATATGAGTAGCAAAATTTTCTTATGAAGATAAAAGAAGAGGCATGTTCATGATCACGATGGTGCTGGAATGGAGTGTGAATCTCTCTCTCTCACACACACAAATATTATATATAATTTGTAACATGTGAAACATGATGATTGCAAGCTTTAAGTTGGAATTGTAATGAGTGGCCAAATTCACTATCTATATGTCTATTATATTCTCTAAACCTATAGTCTAAACACTTATTGTGTAACCTCATACTTAATATCACTATTTATAATATCAACTATTGGTCACTTATTTCAAAGACTGTTACTTAATAAACCAAATCATCTTGCCATGTAAGTCATTAATTTTAGTTTTTTTTTAAACCCTGCCTCTCAATATGACCAATCTCCCTTCCCATTAATTAACTGTCATTCTTTATGCTTGGTTCCAATGTTGCTTCCTCCCAATGTTGTTTCAATGTTTCCTCTCACTCCAATCAATCTCCTTTCTAGTTAATTAATTGTCATTCATTCCATTTGTTTCAATATTGCTTCCTACTATTGTTATATATCATTCTATGATAACATCAACACAAACAACATGGCATTCACTAAAGTCCCATCCATCAATTAGTTAAGTGATGCTCAAATTGATTGGAGGATTTCGCTCAGGGTTGTTCGGTTCTTTTAGTGTTTTCCTTCAAAATCTCGTGGTGAAATCACTACTTACAGCATTGTACTTAGTAACATAAATGTTTTTTTTCATAGTATTATTTATTCCTCAATGTCAAAACCCGTTTAATGTTGTTTAATGTTAATTGCTACTAACATTTTATGTTTTGTTAATTAATAGAGAAATATGGTTCTCACTATTGTCAGTCGAATAAATCTCATACGATGATTTTGAGGTATTATTAAAGAAGGCTTCATCAATAATTTTTGTAAATTCGTTATTCAGACATGTGTCAATCGTATAAATTCATAGTGTTGCATTTCACTTGAAGCATTCTCAACTGTTGAATATATCCCTCATGTTATTGCCTTATTGGCTACCCAGTGTTTTATTTTGATTCTCTTTCTCAACTTGCAAACAACTCTTATAAAGAATGCAACCTTTTTCGTAAATATATCATTACATTTTATTTGTCATCTTCTTTTTTTCTTTGCATTTTTAACATTATTTTTGTATCTTTGTAGACGTTTATGGCCTCATGACTAATTTTGTCTGCTTTTGGTACATTCACGCTGATGGGGAGTTTATTGAAGAGTTTAGATTTAATATAATGTATGACTGGTATGTCGTGTTCCTTGTCCTTCATTCATTTTTTCCTCTTTTTATTTTGAAAAGAGTTTGACTTCATGTAATGGTAACTCATTTCATTGTGTCCTCCGTGAATCATTTGCTTATTGGGCCTACGAAGACTATATCATGGTTCCTCAATATGATGAATCAATTGTTGTTCTTCAGTAGATTAGGATGGATAGGATCAATGGTAAATCTATGATTCAAACATTTTTTCCTCAACATCTTGTGTATATTGCCCATGTTTTCATAATTTTCTGAATTTTACTTAATTTTTCTTCCAATATTGACTTCTTTCAATAGCTTCAACAACTTGACGAAAGTTATGTATGAGCTTGATAATCCATATATTGATTTGTTGAGGCAAAACATTAGCAGAAAGCGTTTGACCAAACCAAATAAATGTGGCCGATCTTTCGTTTGTTCTACCTCTTCACGTTGACATTACCAACTTATAGTTGTCCTTTCTTTTGAATGTAATCTCATTTTATATTACGAAAAGAATACTATCATTTCCACATTACAATATGCTATTCCAATGTTTTTGACATTCAATAATAAATTATTCCAATATCATTTATTTAAAAATTGTTCCTACACAATTGCCAACTCTCTAAATTGGAATTAGATGGTATATATTTATGTTGTCCAATTAATTTTTGACATTATGAAGAAAACATACATAAATGAACTTTAATTACATACATACATATACACATTTAACGTTATAACCACATAATAAACATTATTGCAAAGTTAAGTATGCATGATTTGATTTTAGATGGTATAGATTTCGGTTTTAATAAATTGATTATTTTCAAATTAAAAACAATCAATTCAAAATAAAGTAATTAAGAATATACTCTTTAGTTTAGATTATGAACCTACTAAAATAGTTTCCAAAAACTGTACAACTACAACTATAAATTCACAATGTCTACTGGTCAAAATAAAGAAAATTAAATTTTTATTAGGTTATATTAAATAAATTAAACCGTGAGAATACTTTTTTTTTCTTATTTACAAATTATAATTCCAACTTGCCGTGAAAAATCCAACTAAAATGAAATAATCTAAATGATGAGAATAATTTTTATGTTTGCGGAAAGCATAGTTGGTCTTTTATTTGATAAATATGTTTTTCATTAGTTAGCTCTTTTTAAATTCTACGCTTTGAAATTATTAACTTTTTTCAATTCTATAATGTTAGCCATCATCGCAACAACTGCATTTTGATAATAGATAATTATTTTGGCAAAGTAACAAGCCATTAAGTAGATCATAGAATTAATATGGTCAAATGCAGAAAATCTAAAATTTATAATAAACTATTTCTATATGGAATTTAACAAACAATTAATGTACTAACTACATTATTAGTAAATCAAGTTAGTCAAAGCTTAAGACTACAAAATTTATTAGTAAATCATCTTTCGTAATAGATTAAATTATTGCTTCAATTTTCAATGTTTAGTCATTTATTGATTAGTGCATATTAGAAATCAAAATCAAGATTGACTAACAGCAGTATTGATTATTGCTTATTGATTCATAATCGATTTCCTATGTTTAGTGAATAAATGACAATCAATTTTCAATGTTTAGTGATTATTGATTATTGCTTCAATTTTCAAATTTCAATGTTTAGTCATTTATTGCTTCAATTTTTAATGTTTAGTCACTTATTGATTAGGCTTTTATTGGTTAGCGCTTTATAAAGTCTACGCAATGAAATTATTAATTTTCTCCATTCAATAATGTTAACCATCATCACAACAATTGCATTTTGATGATAGATAATTATTTTAGGAAACCATTAAGTAGATGGTAGAATTAATATGATCAAATGCTAATAATCTAAAATTTATAGTCAACTATTTCTATCGAGAATTTAACAAACTGGTTAATGTACTGACTACATCATTAGAATATCAAGGTGGTCAAAGCTTAAGACTACAAAATTTATTACTTTAACAAATCATTAATGTACTAACTACATTATCCTTGGGTCCAAATGTTTAGGGCTTCCTCCTAATCGGCTTGCTTTAAAAGTCAGAGTGCCCATAATGCTTATAAGAAATGTAGATCAAGCTACTGGTTTAATGAATGGTACAAGATTGAGGTCTGCTTTCCTTGGCAAGCATTTTATTAAGGGCGTTACTTTGAATGGCTCAAGTGCTAGTGAAGAAGTCTTAATATATTGCATGGATATGAATCCATTGGAGTGTAAATTGCCTTTTACTATGATGAGAAGGCAATTCCCATTATTCTTTCCTTCGCTATGACAATTAACAAAAGTCAAAGCCAATCAATGTCAATCGTCGGACTATACTTGCCTAGATTGGTGTTTACTCACTGTCCGTTGTATGTTGCTTTGTCCAAGGTGAAAAGTATGGATGGTCTAAAAATTCTTATCCTTGACTTAGAAGGGAAACCAACTAATGTTATAACTAATGTTGTCTATCGAGAAATCTTTCAAAACATCACATGATGACAAAAAGTAAGCTTACTTTGCGTTATTCTTGTTATGAAATATTTCATTTAGATTATCAAAAAAGAAGAAGAAATATTTCATTCATCTATATGAAGTCATCATTTGTAGTTTGAAATAAAGAGATGGTTCTAACCAAATTGTTAACTGTACTACAGATTCTCGAGAAGCAACAACAAATTGATGGCATGTTCCAATCAATTGTTTCAAACAGAAAAACATCATTTTCCCATACATTTATTTTAATTGAGCCCATTCAATTACTTTAATACTACTATCTGAATGAATATGTATCTATCCCAACTGCCTGAGTCTTGTTACTTTCTAGAATAAGCATATACTTAACATTAAATTACTTATATTTTGTTTCTAGAATAACCACATACTTACATTATTTTTAGACGTTTATGGCATCATGACTAATTTTGTCTTCATTCGGTTGATTCACATTGATGAGGAGTTGATTGAATAGTTTATATTTAACATTAGAAACTACTGGTATGTCGTGTTCCTTGTCAATCATTCATTTGTTCCTCTTTGTTGTTTCTAATAAGTGTTTGTCTTCATGTAGTGGTAACTCATTTCACTGTATCCTCTGTAAATGATTTGCTTATTGGTCCTACAAAGACTATATCAGGCTTCCTCAATGTGATGAATCAATCGTTGCTATTCAGTGGGTTAGAATGGACAGAATCAATGGTAAATAATATAGCAATTGCACGTACTTTTTATTGATGCGCTACATAGTGTCAAATATTGTAATCTTTATTGTTCATGAACTTTAATCCATACCCAGACATAAATAGAAATAGTACAATTATGATGTTTTGACACATTGTATTGGTATTATCACCTTCCAGGCAAAACTTATCCGTGCATTGCACGAAGATGTCATGACTGGAAAATTCATGAGTGAGAGTCTAAGAGAGGACTAATAACATAACTAAGGACAATTTAAGAACTAACCGAATTTGTTTTTCTTTGTTAAGCTACTAAAAGATTACTAATATGTATGTATGATGTGGAAATTTCTAAGACAGCTTTTTCTTTCCCGAGTACCTAATCCACTTATGAATTGCGTGATGAAGCATTGGATTTCATATCCATTGTAATATTGTCCACACACTTATTCATAATTCACGTGCAACCCAATCTTGATGTTTCATTCTTTAGATATTCTTTTTTATTTAGAGAGAGACAGAGAGCATTGAAGATAATTAGATATTCTTATTTTTCTTAATTTATTGGTTGAATATAAATTAATATATTTTGAAGCAACATTCTCAAACTTAGATTCTAAAAGCGCATTCAAAAGTGAAATAATCTTAAAATTTTACTGAGACAGGAACATTTTTATTGGACACTATATGCATCTTCTGTTAGCATGCAAGTAGTCCATCAAAAAGGTGTTTACCTCATTATTATGCTCATTGTTTCTTTTCTTTTCTTTTTCTTTTTATCACTTTCAAAATGCAGTATCTACAGTTATTTCTATGAATGAAAAAAAGAAATTGCCATATTTTCAGGGCTTCACAATAAGTATAGCCAGGATTCAAATTCTCTCATTAGTTTATATTGGACTCATTTTTATTATAAATATGTAGAATGTTTTCATCTCTAATCTGGGAAGAATCACAATAAATAAAATATCATCCTCCAGAAAATGTCAAGATCAAACCAGGAATTAGATTTAAGACATTGATTCTCCTAACTCCTAAGAGTGGACCATTTTTTTTAATATTAAATTCATACAAAGACAGAAAGGACAAGCAAATATACACAATATTCAGCTTAGATTTTAAAACTGGGCCCACCTTCAATCCCTGGAAAACTCCTATAAGATCTTTATGATATGAATGTCGACTTAAGAGGATTGAGGAGAGTAAAATCTAGGACCAGGTCATGATGATTTCTGAGACATAGAACTGCCATATATATATGAGCCGAAGCCCCAGAAGGTGATAACCAAAGAGAGGATCTTGAAACCACTCATTGGATCATGCAACAGTATAACAGCGGCAATGCTTGTGATTGGTGTTCTTACTGCATTAAGCACACCGGCTAGCACGGTGGAAGCTAAGAAAAGCACAGCAGTACCACCCAGAACTCCCAACTGAAAAGTGATCGCGCTCCAAATGAGGACGAGATAATAAGCGCTTCTACCGCCTTTAAAAGATTTTGCTTCTGTTGCCATCTCTTGGAAATCGCCACTCACTATGACCCCGATAGTGGTGAACACAAAGGCAAACAGAGAGACCATGATTTGCTGCTCCAGCACAACATGGAAGGATCTTCTCTGTAGTAACTTGATAAAGACCAGTTCTGAGAGTGCAAAAATGAGCCCATGAAGAGCAGATCCCAGAATGTCCCAAATGAATCCCATGATGTACTGGCTATTGGTGATGCCATCATATTGGTCTGAACTTGAATCCAAGGCTATGATGGTCATTCCAGCAGTTATGACAAAAACGGCATTTATGATCGAGGCGTTGAGCATGTTCTTCACAAGAAAATATCCAAAAAGTGCAGAAAACACGAGTGACGATGATGCTACAAGTGAAGCCGTAGATGCAGGGAGATACGCGTAGGCGTAAGCATACATGAGGTTATCGGCAGCACTTAAGAATCCCAGCACAAAGTAAGACAGGGCAAGTTTGAAGTTCAGAGGAGTAGGGAAGGTTTTGAGAGCAAAGTATGTAGGTAATAACATTAAAGCTGTTAATGGCCATCCTGCAACAGCAACCCAAGAAATGATCCACTTACTCTTGCCGCCATTGGAGTAATAAACACGAGATAGGAGGCTGGAAGCGGGAAATGCTATGAGCATCGCTAGGATGCTAAGAACAAGAAGAATCCAATAGGTGACTGGCTTTTTCTTGTATGCTTCCACAGTCTGGCTTTTAAACAAACAAAGTTGGCTCCACAGAGAAGTTGGAGGAATGGCTGGTTCGTCCTCCATAGATTCAGCTGATAGGATCAAAGAGTATCAGGAACAACACAGTAAGCAATTGCTCAGGAGTTAGGACTTAGGACACCATTATAAAGAAATGAGCACGGCTGTTATACTCTGAACAAAAAGAAGTCAACAAAGACAGCTACAGACATTCAGCCGACAACAAAAAGAAAGCCTGAAATATATAAAATGCATTAGGCTTATGTTAGGTTAAAACACGTGCAATCTCCATACACAAAGTTGCACAGAAATAAAGGAGAGAAGGAAAGAAACGTTAACCAGAGTGGCAACGCAGAGCACCACATACGAAAGCAAAAGGGGAGAGAGATAGTTGAAAAACTCAATGACTAGACCAAGAACAAGTGAGGGAGGCACCTCTTATTTATAGGGTTAGAGTAATCACTGTTTAGGAAGGTGTCATATCTCCCATTTATTGCAGGATGATGCCTTTCTTGGCCTTCAAACAACAATCAGGAAATTAAAACGCTAGTTGATTTTCTATTTGATAGGTTTCTTGTTTCCCAATTATCTCACTGAATTTAATGTTGATTTGTTTCTCTTATTTGATTAGGTTTCAAATTTGATTAGGTTTCTATTTGATAGGTTTCTTGTTTCCCAATTCTCTCACTGAATTTAATGTTGATTTGTTTCTCTTATTTGATTAGGTTTCAAATTTTATCGTATCAAATAGTTTGGCGGCCCAAAGTCCAACATAAAGAACAGCTCAATGCTTTAATTCTCAAACCAAATTGCTACAGAAACCAGCTCAAGATGAGAAAATTTAACATCAATTATTTATGACAGAAGGAAAGACAAATTCGAACCCCACATAATACCCATATTTTCATCCTCGCTTTTTGATCAAAATAACCATATAATTGTACAAAGTGCATTCACAATCATATGTATATCCGAAAAGATCAACCATATAATTGCTCAGAATACCCTCGTTTACACAGTGAGACAGCAAAGAAGTGATCGCAAACCTTAACCCATATATAATCCACAATTTAATCATTTCCAATGGATCCAAAGGCAGAAAAGCCACAGATATTCGGTGAATTATCACTACTTTATCCAGATACTGGAAAAAACCAGGACCACTGAAATGCAGACAGAAACATTTTTCCAAACAACACAACACTATCCAAACTCTGCAACGCTCTTAATCCTACTACATAGATCAAAATCAGGAAGCACAATCAAAATGAACAAACAGGGAAATTTTTCCGCCTCCTCAAAGCAAGGAAAGTCTAAAGCTAGAAATGATTCAAGTAACTAGAAAACGTAATACCAAAGAAAGAAGTAGAGCGAAGATACCTAATTCCAGTAAAGGTTGCTGATTGACGATGGTCATATTGAAAACAAGGGTTGGTTTTCAAATCGCAGTGGGAAACATCACCTTGTCGTCAAGTTGACGCATATGGGTATCATTCCTTTTTTGAATTAAAAAGTGAAATGATATAATATGTTGAGCTGATTGTTCCAGCATTTCTGGGGTTATTAACGAGGACGGGGGTGGGACAGTGTGGAGCAGGAGGATGACTGGGCCAGTGACAGTGATGGCTGACGGGAGCGATTGGTGAGCGCTTAAGATCGACGATAATTTAATGGAATCCACGACAAAGTTTTGGCTCCGATTTGATTCACCCTTATCGATCAATAATACTATGACAGCAGCGGCTTTGATCCGGCCAAAAAAAGAAAACCAAGATTACTGTTTTATTTCACCCAAGATTCGGGTCGGAATTTTTTTGGGGAGATACACTTAATGTCTAAATTTAAGGTTGTGAGTTTTTTTTTTTCTTTTGTAGGTAACTATTTTTCTACATGCGTTCAGTATAATTAATTATTTTAAAATATGAAAATAGACTTGATGGGTTTCCTTAGAAACAATATAATAATGTCGTTAATTTTACTTAGCTTCTTTTATTTTGTTTTTTTAAATGTGGTTCTTACTCTATATTATTTAAATATATTTTTAACAAATTAAGATACAAATTTAATCACGAATTATTTTTTTAGGCATGCAATACAATTATTTTTCATAAGATCATTTATAAAGTAAATATGGATATTTAGATAAGAGCATTTATATTAATGTCCTTACTTTATTCTTTTCATGAGGTCAATTACAAGGCAAATATGTCATTTACATTATAACTAGAAGGATTTAAAAGAATTTAAGAAGTTAGCAAATTTTGGACATTCACATATTTCTCTTATAAATACACATATTTGTCTTTTCATTGATAAAACCTTTTTTTTACCAAAAGGGTGCAATAAAAAAATTTATAAAACAAATATGTAAATGTTTAAAATTTTTTAACTTCTTAAATTGTTTTAAATTCCTTTAATTATAACGTAAATGTCAATCTTTTCCTTCTAAATGCTCTTATGAAAGGAATAAAGTAAAGGCATTAATATAAATGTTATTATCTAAATATTCATGTTTGCCTTATAAATACTCTTACAAAAAATAATTGTATTGGGTGTCTTCAAAAAAAAGTTCGTTACTAAATTTACACCTGAACCTTTAAAAATATATTAAAATAATAGAGAATAGGACCAACATTTTAAAAAAAGTAATGGAAGTTAAGTAAAGTTAACAGCATTATTATTAGTACTTCTAAAAAAATTCATCATATATGTTTTTATACCTCAAAATAGTTAATTATGTGAAATGTCCATAGAAAAATAGTTACTTACTAAATTTACTCATTAACCCTTTTTTATCCCCAACAGTTGATTGTTAGTTTAGTGACTGTTTCAATTAGCTTTTAAAATATCTTTTATAATTTACTAAGTACAAGGAAGAGCATGAGAGGAGTTCTATCTCCATTTGCATAGAAGAGCTTATGAAAATACGGTTGGAATTTATATTGGATAGAAATTTTATTATGATCTCTGTGGTTTTATAAAACTATGGTCTCAATTTAATCGTTAGTTCGTGTAATTTTAATAAATTTTAGTTTTAATAATTACTTGGATGAAATTTTTATGAAACCATTGAAATCAAAACAAGGCGTCAAAGCTACATGAGCAAAAACCAAAAGGTTATCAAAATATTTAAAATGGGGGGTAGCAAGCATCATTCAATTAAACTTTCATCATGTATTCGGAAAAAAAAAATTCAATTAATATTTATAAACCAATCAATCGTCAATCAACTTTAATCATCAATCAATCATAAATCAATATTATTTTTAAAAACTTGCAATACTAGGTTCAAAGAGAGAAAAGAGCTAGTTTGAATACACTAATTAATAAATATTCTCTATTAGGAGTATTTATTATTTCATACTTTATTTTTTTATATTTCTTTGTAATTTACTAGTTGAATAATCATAATTCACTTATTAGATAATCATATTCCTTCGTGAAGCATATCCCTCAATTTTATGAGATGTAATTTATTTTTATATTTTTCTACGTTACTTTCTTTACGCAAGGGAAGTTTACAAAATATTCTTATAATTTTTCCATAATTAAATGAAATTCATCTTGCGCAATCCAACAATTTTTAAATAAAGCAAGTTATACTTAAGATGCTCGAGCTATAAGGTCAGTATGCAGGAAACATATATAATATCCAAATCAGCATCTAATACGATTTTTTAATGTTTGTGACTGTTTTCAGCAAAATAGAAGCCCTAATGATATGATTTGTCTTCACCTTTTTTCTTATTCTCTATAAGGAAATGTTAAATAATGGCTCAACAATTTAGAAAATGGTAACATAACTTCTTAAA
>JBAGKO010000005.1:9345264-9368572 GCA_037177275.1 Acacia concinna | reverse complement strand
TACATCTTATACATGCTTGCTCAACCACAACACGTAAAACAAGTCAAAGCACATAGCAGACAAGCAAATCAATTATAAGTTAAGGTTAAAAGTTCTAGCTACCAGTCAATCTCGGACAATGCAAAGTGTTTTCCTTCGCTTCTGGAAATGTTGGGACTCTCCTCTGTAATGCCTAAACATAACATAATATATAGGCATTAATGTATGCTACTGCTACTAGCCCAAAACCCCTTTCCTCTTAAATTTGGGTTCTGAGCTACACTTTTCATTTAACTGATTTCAAAGGCTAATCCTACACAATTCTTGCCTCTGAATCCATCTATGACTTTCATTTTATTAAACTCACACTCCTCCCCATCATTCCCCTCTTGGCTGAATCCTAGCCACCTTTAGGGGTCTTTAGTGATTTCATCGATTCAGTGTTCCACATGTGTTCTTCCAAACTCTCCTTAAATAAAACACTGTACTAAATACATTGAAATTATCAAACCATACCTTACCCTAGAAGGCTTGGCTGACACCCACATACCACACACAAGGTAGGAACTCAACATAAATCAAGCTCATACACCAATTTCTAGCATTTTCCAATCCTTATGAACATCAAACAATATTAAATCCTCCCTCCCCTTGCTTGGGCGAATCTATGGACAGCATTTCCCCCTTGGAAATGCCTCTAAAACCATGGGGAAGAGGAGGATAATGAAAGAAGATATAGGCTAGAACATACCTCGATCGGAGGATTGATTGGCGTAGCTTGATTCGCCTAGAAATTCTAAGCTGAAGGATTGAGTTTTTAGACTTCCAGAGCTTCCCTAAGGGTCTCCTTTTATGTGCCAAAATGGAAGAGGGGAGCCTCTTATTTATAGATGCATGGAATGGCACTATTGTAATTATGTGCAACTTAAAAAATATTATTATATTCCCCCTTTCTCTCCTTGTACCACATACCCCTCTTCTTGAGTCTTCTTGGCTTAATGTAGAAGCCAAAGTTGGCAGATGACTCCTCTGGACCTGAGGGTCCCACTTAACTCAGTATTCTGCAACAATTTTTCTGTACTGTCTTAATTAATCTAAAAATTTCAGAAAATTCAATTCTCATAAAAAATTCCCAAATTTTATCCAAAAATATCTAAATAGACCATAAGGTTACCATAAAAATTTCAGGATTTTTTTACTTTTGAAACTCTTAAAATTAATTTTTCTCTAAAGAAATCCCTTATACCTGCAATAAACCGATTTTCAACAATTTTTAATAATTCATCCAGATTTTTTCTTAACCTCCAAATAACTTTATAATTCTTCTAAAATACTATACTAATTTCCCCATCCCATTCCAGAATAACGAGGCCTCTAAATATTTGATATAATTAATTTCTGGCAAAAAATCTAGTCCGGCCAAAAATTAATAAAACAATAAAAAATTCACTAAAAATTCATATAACTGTGTTACCTCTAGTAATAAAATATTCAGCCCAAAATTCTAAAAAATTCTCTAAAAATAATTTTGACTGTCTCATAATGTTTTGGGTGCTCTAAAACATTTTATGGGATTTTATAGAAATTTTCAGGGCTTTCAGACTTGCCCAAAATTCAGCCTATAATTTTGCAGAATTTTTACTTTTTTGCACATAGGTCCTTCCCTACATTTCACTTCCAAAGTCAGGATATTTCTCTCTCCTCTACATACTAAGGCCCTCTATCCATCTCAAATACTTCATTTAGGTCTAGAAAAATATCAGGGTACGACCTTCGGTCTACTTCAAAATACCATATCTGGGCCTAAAAATTTTTGAGATGTTACACATTGCCTCTCCCATGCTCTAAAACATCATCGTAATGCTCCCTCCATTCATCTGCTTTCCTTTACTCGTTTGAATAAAAAAATATAAAATTCATCCACTTCCTTCTTATATTCAAACATATGACCGGATAAATAGTTGTAAAAATATATTAAAAATAAAATTTATTCTATTAAAATATAAAATAGATGTCAAGTGTTTTTATGCTTTACATGGATACTAAGTTGTCGCACTCATTATTTTTGATATGATACTATTATTGTTCTATTTATAAGACATTTCCAACATATTTTAAAGAAACTTAAAAAACCTTAAACCTCGTTAAATTTTCCTTAAAGGCATCAATAATTTTTTTTCCTGATGGAGGACCTTTGGTTCATGAAAGGAATCTAACCGTAATCTAAGCTTCTGGATCCGATGAGCCTGCGAACCAACTAGCCCAGACGCCCTTAATCAAATAGACCCAAAAGGCAACCACCTCTTTGAGGTGCCCCGAGGAAGAGAGCTCCCAACAGAAATTCTCTACACCTTCTGTTCTCTGGGATTAAACCTAGGAACAGATGGGTTTGACGTAGATGCCTACTCATCTGTGCCAACTTCTGTTGGCAACATCATTAATATTTTCATATAAATCAATGTGCTACCTCTAGTAATAAATATAAGACTCAATTAATTTTTTTAAAGAATTTAAGAAAATTAATTAAATTACTTTAAAATATTTATATTTTTCTTCAAATTAATTTGTTTGATTTATAAACTAATATATGATAACTTATTTAACTTTCTTATGATTTCCAAAAAAAAAAAGTTAAATCGGTTTTATACTTAGGACATGACGTGGTATAATTTTTACTTTTCACTTATTATTGTGTATTTTTTATTCTTATGAGGTATAATGTATATTGATAAAATTAAAAAACTGTTAATGTTTCTAAAAAATTAAATGACATTTAAAATATTCTTAATTTTATTAAAGTTAGGAGTGGCTTAAAAGTATGAATGAAATAGTATTATTATAGGTGTGAGCCAGCAGTGTTATCAGAAAAGTGCACGATAGGAAGGGAAGGCTATGAATATGATAATGAACCCGCTTACCAAAAATTCCCTTGTTACTAAAGTTGGTCTCCATTGGCCCCAATAAAGAAAGTTCCTCTCTTCTTATTCCTTCCAACAACGACTTTAATAAATTGGTCCAACATCCCCAAACACATCTCAGTACTGTCCCTCAGTCAAACCTCCGTCAACCCCCCATCCATCCACAATCCCCCATTCCAATTTCCAAACACCCTCGCCGTCCAACATAACGGCCGATTTGACGACGACCGTTATTTGTGGTTTCATTTAGCTTTCAAAGCCAAGCTTTCTGGGGGAGTCAATGGTAGTCAAAGACACATAGAGCGAGAGCGTCACATTCCCACACAGAGGCCAAACCTTAGTCCCTCGTTCCTTCCATGCCGCTCCACAGTCACACATCGGACCCTATAAAAAGGCTCTCCTCTCTCTTCCGAACCATCCCTTATGCGGCCATGCCTGACCACCATCACGCTCTCCGCCCTCCTCCGATTCGAACCCTCGATCGTTCTGTTGAACCGGAGGATAAACGACAAGGTCGTGATAAAAGTGAAGAACAACATGATGACGATGATGATGACGACGACGATGAAGAGAAGAAGAAGAATAATCCCCCTAAACGAGTCTGTGAAGAACCGTCTAGCGAGTTACGGAATTGTAAATCTACGGGTGAGAAGGCAGAGCCGCGAGAATCTACTTCAGAAACCCTAGTTATGTCCTCTTCGGTTGAATCGGTGATGGCTACTGAGAGTGCTGGTAAGCTTCATTCTTGAACTAGCGTCTTAAATTTTTTTTCCTTTTTCGCTTTTTCATGTCTTTTGGAAGATTGTGCAATGAAATGTGTGGTTTGTGGCACAGATTTACAGGCCAGCTCTGCTACGCGGATTGATGGCAGAGATGAAAGTAAGGTTAGAGCATTTTCTTCGGTGATAATCTATTTTTAATTTTTATTGTCAGCACTTATCCGTTCTGTGGTTTAGGAGCTACGCTGCACTATTTTGCACTTTGAAATTGACTTGTAAATCTGATTTACTGGTCACCTTATCTGTGGATGGTCTTGGTGTGTTGAAATGGTTTGTCTATCCAATGGTAAATTAAAACTGGTATCGCTGAAAGTAACTTACTTATAGTCATTGTAAATTTTCACGGTTGGGACGCCCAAGCGTTTGAGCAATCAGTCATTTGGCTGCTTTCTTGATGATCCGTGTCTCACCTAATCGGGGAAGCATCTGTAGTAATTTTGCATCATTATAAAGCAATTCCATATAATCTACTTATATCTGGTTTCTTGAGCTCTAAATTAGGCCAGTTTATGAATTAACATCATCTCTCAGGAGCCAAATGGACCTTCAAACATGGAAATTAATGTAAGAGAAACAGTCCAGGAAGCTAAGAATCAGACAGAAGATCGACTTGCGCTGTCTATATGTCCAACTCCATTGTCTGCAGTATCACCGACTTCTGCTACACAGCCTTTATCATCCGTTCCTAGTTCAACTCTACCAGAACAGAGACCATCTCTTCATAACGTTAATAATGGACACGTGCTGGGAGCAGGCAAGAAAAATTCTTCTGGTGGTAAAGCTTTGTCTGCTGTTAATGTTGCAAGAGCTTCTGCATCTGATGGATACAACTGGCGCAAGTATGGTCAAAAGCAAGTGAAGAGTCCAATTGGTTTTCGAAGCTATTACAGGTGTACTCATTCAGGGTGTATTGCAAAGAAGATTGAATTCTGCGATCATTCAGGGCATATGATAGAGATTATATATAAAGGTCAACACAGCCATGAGCCAATACGGAAGACTAATACTAACACCACTGGGGAAATTAAATACTTGCCATATGATGAACCTACTATTAAAGCCAATGTTCCAGAGCAGCCCATTGGAGTGGCCAAGGATGCCGATCCAACCTCTTCTACTAAAGAGCCTCTACAAGATTCACCGTATAGTGCTGATAAGAAACGACAAAATTCATCTGGTCTTAGTGAGAATGGTAAATTTATTTTGAAGGTGGAGCACGTTGATGAACCAGAGCTGAAAAGAAGGCAAGTTTGCACATCAAATAATTTTCTTTAGAAGTAAAAATTTATGCGGTAGGCTCTTATTCAAATATCATTTTGAAAGGTTTATCAGATTTCATTTAATGGTCTTCTTTAATTTGATTACCAGAGTGAAGAATGGTGACTTAACAAACTTGGACTTGCATGTGGAACCTGGAAAGAAATCTAAGTATGTTCTGCAGGCAGCAGGGGATGTTGGGATATCGGGTGATGGGTACCGATGGCGCAAGTATGGACAAAAAATGGTCAGGGGAAATTCCCATCCTAGGTACATGCTGACATTTTTATGCACTTTTTTTCTTTAAACTATTTTGTCTTTAGTTTAACCAAGATGTTGAAACTCTAATTTTACTTAATCTACAGTGCTTAAAATAACTATTTATATGAAATATAAAGTTATACTAGCAGTTGCAGGATGCATATTTATACGATTTTAAACAGTTTTAAGAAAGACAAAGATACTTGCAAGCATCTCTGTGAAGGTCAATCCAATGTCCTCCCTCTTTGCCTTATCTTTAATATAATGTATTTATTCTCTAAATGTTTCTTTTTGCAATTATTTTCCTTTTGGTATATGTTTTGGGGAGGTGAGTTGGGAACCTTAAGCCAGAACTTTAAAGCTAAAAGAACCAGTATTATTTTTACTTGTAGCAGCCTTTTGACTAGTGAACTAGATTCTAATTTCTTGACTGCTGAACCTCATTAACAAATATCGTATGTGTTTGGTGACAGCTCTCATAGTTATATTCATCAATTGAGGATAAAGACACATCTTGAGTGTCAAATTTATTATGGAAGTGCAAATATTTTCATTTATGCTTTCTTATTATCCCTGAAGCAGAGGCTCCATGTCATAGGTTTACTGAATAGCTGAAAAACATCATATGCTATTATTTGTTATTAAACAATTCTTTGGATAAAATACCCTTTCAACATTCTAATGCCTGTCTAATAACCAACCCTACATAATTCACCAATACACAGCCAAACATTATTGGATAAACCAAGTCCACACTTTTGTTGAAAGCTAGGATTCTCTTCTTGTAGAATCAGTTATTTAACAAGGAGACCAAAGAACCAAGGTCATTTGCGACCGTTGTTGTGAATTGTATGGCAACAAATAGTGCAAGTGTAGAAGTTGGGGGCATGGCAATTACATGTGCATGCTCAGCAGCCCAAAAGAAAGTTGTTGAAAGTATCATGTAAATATAATTAATGGAGGTCATAAAAAAAGAACTAATAAAATTATCACATGAGGAAATTTTCCAGAGCAAATAAAGTTACCACCAAGTTTAAACAGTCACTCTGTAAAAAAGAAAGAGGCAAGCAATACCCTCAATCTTGGGAAGCCCAATGGCTTTTTTACAGAAAACTTATCTCCTGCATTTAATATCTATATTTCATCATGGTGGCTGCTACATTAAAGGAAAGGATGCAGCGATGCCATGATGACTGCGATTGAGGCATTGACAAACTGATTACAACAGCTTTTTGGAAATTCAGGCACATGGACATGTCTGGTATTCTGAGGCAATATATTTCCTCTTCAATATATAAAACGTAAACATTTAATGTCTATTATACTCCTAATATCAATTATCAAAAGTGACTGTTAAGGTCTAGGCATCATTTTCATCCATTTTCTATTACCTTTTTCACTTCCTTCTCGAACTTTCTATGTGCTAAATAAGCCCATATGTTATGATGACACTCATGATAGCGTCATCCTTGTGGCTTGTAGATGCATTCTCACTACGCAGCTCTGTTAGTTAGTAGCAAGTTTAACATGTGTAGAGTGTGGTACATGTATGGCCTTGTATTACGCAACCTGACTGCGAAGTGTCAATTATTTTGATAAACTTCTCTGTATGCTTAGGTTACATTTTCCCAACTTTCCAATGATTATTTGAAACCTATAATGATAATGAGAGGTTGATCCCTTTTAATACAGGGAGATACAAGATATCTTTTCTTCTGGGGTCAAAGTCGTATTGTTGATGGTGTTGTCCATTACTTTCTGATTTTCTTAGTGGAGCTGTTTGTTTTGATAGAAGGAATAGACTAAGTGATCAAGCAACATTGATCTGAACTGGTGTTTTGCTCAAGTGCTCTTATTTTGTTATTTGCTCCCCCCCAATCCCCCCAACCAAAAAAACAAACACACAAAAAAGGGGCGGGCGCCATGTTTCTTTATTTTCATTTTAAATTGGGCTTCCAGTCCTCTTTCTTTTATTAACTTCTTGAATTTTTCAGAAATTACTACCGATGCACGTTTGCTGGATGTCCTGTCCGTAAGCAAATTGAGACTGCAGTTGATGATCCTAGTGCTGTTATCATTACATATAAAGGAGTACACAACCATGACATGCCTATGCCCAAGAAACGACACAGCCCACCAAGTGCTTCTCGTGTGGCTGCTATTGCCCCCACCTCGTCAAACAATTTGCAACTCACGATTACTGATTCACAACAACAGCAACAAAAACAAGAAAATTCTGCTCAGTCATCGGTGGACTCTGAGGAAGAATTAACTGAAGACGCTTCCGACCTTGGGGGTGAGAAAGCAATTGAGTCGGCTCGAACTCTTTTAAGCATGGGTGAAATTAAGCCCTGCTGAATACATCATTCAGGTATCATCACCTGGATGTATATCTATGAATTAGTTGATAGGTTTCAAATATTTTTCCCCCAACCCACTTTCCTTTTCCTTTTCCCCTCATCCTCCTCCATGTAGGCTGTAGCTTCTTAGCAAAACAAAATGCATTGCATTTTTTTTTTTAATTCAACATGCTTGAAATGGATCAGTAGTATTAGGAATGAATATAGAGTTGATTCCATGGAGCGTGAGAAATTCCATATCATGTCATATATCCATCCTCAAAGGCTCATGTATTCATACATATTTTGGCATGCTCTCTTGTTTGTGTTTCTTTTGCTCTTCTTGTGAATGGTGATGGAGTTCCTGGGTAAATATGCATTTTATTTCATATTTCATAAAATTAGATGTAGAACTAGTTCGTTATTTTTAATGTTTAAACTTGGAGGCTATGAAAATCAGCTTTTTATGTTTTTGGTCAATAACTAGTCGTCCTCAAACTCTGTTATTTAATGCTGGGAAACTTGTTTAGGTATTTTTTGTCCTTGTATATGTTTAGGGAGTTGGATGGATTAGACTAGTTGAAGCGTTACTTTCAAAACTAGTAGTCAATTTATAAATTAAATACAAAAGATTGGTTGACACCTGTAGTTTCAGATGTTTTTTAAATCCACAAAAATGATAATAGATGCCGCATCGAAAAAGTTGTCTTATACTTAATTATGATATGTGGGTTTTAAAATTCCTAAATGGAGGAGATACAGAGTCATAATCTTTTAGTTCCATTTGGAAATAGAACAAGACTCGTGTCTCAAGTGTCTGCTGTTATTATTATTATTGGTTGAAACATTATTGTTATGATTTCTTTTAAAATTCGTAGCGGCGATGTTTACAAAGAGGAAAGAAATAGCATGTCAATAAATAATAGCAAAGCGAAGAAGAAAACCCAAACTTAAAAACCCGAAGTATATAAATCACATGGCGTTAGATATGAAATTTTGTTTGGTTTTAAGAAAAATATACTTGAAGAGAATTATTTGTAAAAAATTAAAATGAGCTTGAATTACGCTTCTTCTCCTTTTAGCCTAGGTCCTGTATGCATAATTGTTTTTTTAAAAGTTTTATTTTTGCCATTTTTAACCTCAAGAGTTAATAATTAACTTTTCTAAACTTTTAAATGTGTCGCACGTAAATTTTCTTGTTGCTTCTAACCTTGACAATCAAATCGAAGAAGTGATCTACATTTCTATACATTAACTAAAGATTTAAGAAAATGATCGGCACCCACAATAAAATTAGGGCTATTTAATTAAAAGCATATCATATTCTATTAACGAAACAAATTTAGAGGTTCAAAAGGCTTCTTATCAAATTTAAGAATCAAGTAGGTTATATGCAAGTTATTCAAAATGTTATGACAAATGTGGGATTTGGTCAAATTTTTCGTACAGACAGGGTGGTCAGAGGCATATCTAAGAAAGATATATCAGACAATATAAATTTCTTTGAAAAGAAATAGAGAGAAACGGAAGATAACAGTTATTGAAATTATCTAATAAGACATTTTGATTAATAATTTATTCAAAAATTTAATCGTTCATACAACATAATGAGATTGTGATTCACATATTCAACTTTATCTAATAAGATAAGATTTATTGGCTTTAATGTTATGACCGAACCTAAAAATTTATATAAGTTGGATTCGAAAGGCGTATACTTTCGAGCTTAAATATCATTTATAAAAGTATTTATAGATTGTTTACCTATAAATGTCAAATTGGTAGGATTTACACCGACAACTTATAATCCAACAGCTTTATTAACTTTTTGTTAGTTTTTATCATGATTGTGGGTAAAACACCGTGATGGCGTGTGATTTTTATAACCAAATAATATCTAATGTTATAAGACTTATCCTTGCGTGATTTAGTGTTATAATTAATGCTCTGTTTGATCTTTAATATAAATTTCACTTTAATCGAAAAGTATTTAACTACAAAATAAACTATAAGGATTAAAATTTTTTGGAAAAGAATGGAAGAGTCTTGGTGTTTTTGGGGGTATAGTGGTGGCTGGCTTTCTCTGCTCACTTTCATGTTTGTATCAAATTCAGCATTCCTCACTTCAACATCACATGTCACTGCCACTGCCACTGCCACCGCCATCCCATCACCATTGACTTGTTTGTACAATTCATTAACGTATTTATTGCTTCGACTATTTCATAACAATAAACTTTTTAAATATTATTATTTAAATACTTTCTTAATAATAATCTTAATGCCCTTATTATGAAATAAAAGAAAGTGATGCCCTTATTTGACACTTGTCACTGCTAGTGTGACCCCCAAGCGGCCCCCTTGAACTTGAAAGTGACCCCATTTTTTTTTTTTTTTAAAAAGGATTTTAAATATAAAATTGTAAGATATTCATGCATCATTAAAGGAGAAACTAATCAGATAACAACAGTAATCTAATAAAATAAAACAACAACAATCGACTTTATAAACATTGAATAAATGCCATTTTTCCCTTGGCCTTATCTTCTTCTTGATGCCCCTCCAACTAAACATATTAAAAGCAGTGAGATGAGCTGTTAGTAATAAGGATAGTTTGGCAAAAAAGAAAAAAAGAAAAAAAAAGGTAATAAGGATAGATATATCAATCATTAATAATACTTACAAAACTTCAATTATAAGGATTAAGAAAATCATGTTTAAATTTAATTATTTTTCTTTGAGGTTAAAAAATTACAATTATTTATTCACAATTAATTGTTTTATATGCTATCAAAATTAATTATTTGCTACATTTAAATTTTATATAGCTGTTTAGGTCAAAAAAAAAATGATACAGCTGTGAGATGTGTTTTGTGTGTTAGTGTTAGGTGAGGGGAATAGCTTTAATTGAAAAATAATACAGGTAAACTAAGTGGCCATTTGGTTCAAGGAATAAAAAATAATGTAATAGAATGTAATACAATTTAATGTAACGATGATTCAATGAATTTATTTAGTTTGTTATTAAGGAAAGATGATGCATATAAAAAAAAAGTTTTAGTTGGATTATATTTCACATAAGAATAATATTGTCAGAGACAAAATTACCCACACACACATATATAATGTACTACACCCTGAGGCTATGATAATCTTTTCAATTTGTGTAAGGTATACATTAGGTTTATAATAATTTTTTAATATTTAATAATGAAAATATTGTATCAAATACAAGTTGTGTTCATTATAATTTTTAATATTTAATGGTGAGAATATTATTTAATGAGATATTTTAATATTTTAATGGCAGTAATTATTTAATATTTAAAAACATTTATGGGCGGGCAATTTAGTCAAATTTAAAAATTATAATGGCAATAAGATATTTTTCACTTAATTACAGGATATATGCATCCCCATTAATAACTCATAACAATGTAATTCTTATTACGTATTATCAAGATTATATTTTATAATATAGTTTATATTATGTAAGCCAAAACCAAACACCATAATAGATGTATTACTTTGAAATTATATAGAATCATCTTGTATGTAGTCAAATTAAATGGGCTATAAAATTTTGGAGGAATCTTCTATAACTACCAATGAATTATATAATATAACACGATAATAAAATTATTTATGCAGCTTTGTGCGTCTTCATTTTGGCCAAACGGAGTTTATACTTTAAGATAAATGGTGAATGACTTTAAAATGAAAGTTAAGTGAAAAAATAATAAAGGATGACAGAAAGTAAAACCGGTCCCAAAAAAAATAATTAGTATAAGATTTTTATAATAGTATATAAGTTCAATCATGCTCAAAACTCGATTTGTTTTTATAATTGAAATATTATAACTATGTTTAAAATTAAATTATTTAGCACTTTTTAATTCTAAATAAATAGGAGTATAAAATAATATATACTTTTTCATTTAATTATCTAAAGTAAAGTCTAGGAATAAAAATGGAATTATTATTATTATTTTTTTGTGAGCTAAATCCATTGCACCGGCTATGCCGGTAAATTACTAGATAAAGAACCGGATTTCCGGGTTAAACCCAATCTTTTCACTCTTCTATCTCTACACTCATTTGGCTTCCTTGGCTTATTCGCTCTTTGATTCTCTCACTTCATCTCCCTCAAATATTCTAGTTGGTTTTCAACCTTTGTTGTTAGATCATCAAACCCAACTCACTCTTCAACGCTTCTGCTGTGTCTCACTGGTAAAGGAAGTCTCTTTTCCTCACATTTTCCAGAAAGCGTTCTCTGCTATTTTATGGGAAATTAGCATGGGAACTCCAAAGAAAGGAATGTGTCAGCCCTTTTTCCATGTGGGGCGACTGAAAAATTGAGTCTCTCAGTTTGAACACCTGCATTTCCTCTTTGAGGTTGGAAAGCTCTCCTGTTTTCCGCAATGAAGAGTGGTCGTGGAGTTTCTAGGCTTTCTGGAGTTCACTTGCAATTTACATGAATATGGAATGTGGTCCTCTATTCGATCCATTTGAACCCTAGCTTTGGTCTAAAGGTGAACCCGTCTTACTGACTTTGATGATGTCATGTTGATTACTTCTACTGGCTTCAAGTTTTGTGGGTTTTGTTCTTACATTTAATTTGGGGTATGAGAGGAATGGGGTCGGGTGCTTTGGTTGCTTCTAAATTTCAAGTTTTTTTATGGTTTTCTCTGTATATTTGTGTGATTTTAGGATTTTGAGTGATGCCCCCAAGCGGCCTTGACTACAATTATCTCATTTTGGAGGTAGAAATCTAAGATCTGTTCCAATAGAGGTGGGTGCCAAGTCACTGCACACCGTGTTTGCTAAAATTTGCTAGTGACTCTTATTTTTATCATTTCTACTATCTTTAAGAGTTCAACTAAATGAAGAATGAAAGTTATATTGAATTTCACTGTCACCTGATGGAGCACTAAAATTTCAAGAACCCACTGTGGGGTAACTGGTGTTGGAATTCTTCGGGTGATTGCCAGTTTGGAGAGTTCTGAAACTATATTTCTCTTACAAATGTCGGGAGCTCCCAGATTGAGGTCAACAAATGTTGCTGATTCAAATTTAACTTCCTCTCCTAAGTCACATTCAAAGCCACAGACAGGGTCATTGAGTTCTAGAAAACCCACTTCAAAGCCACAGAGGAAGGCAGAAAAATTGAGGGACGAGGTTGCATCAGCCAAAGAGAAAAGCTCTCATCAATTGTCTTCAAACGTAACTTCCTCTCCTAAGTCACATTCTACCAGTGCTCCTTCAGTACTCCGAAGGCATGAACAGCTATTGCATTCTAATTTGTCTCTGAATGCTTCATGCTCATCCGATGCTTCTACGGATTCATTCCATAGTAGAGCATCTACAGGCAGATTAATTCGGTGTAATAGCCTAGTCTGTAGAAGAAAACCATTTGTGTCAAGGCCAAGAAGTGTTGCTTCTGATGGGTCTTTGGAATCTCTACCTGATGGTTCACAATCAAAGAAGAAGTGTGCCTGGGTCACTCCTAATACTGGTTAGTTATCTTTGACTTTTGCTAGGTTCTTGAGGTGTGATTTCTTTCTGGTTTTGGTGTAAACCTGGGTCACATTTGAATGAGTGAATTGGCTTTACTTTTTTGTTACGGGTTTTGTGGTGGATATCTCAATTCGCAGTTCTGTTAAATATTAAAATTGTATCTCCCGAATGAGTACCGATCTGCTGTATTAAAGAATTTTGCATGTGCAAGAGCTGATATTATGATTCTCAAATAACTTGAAGATAAATATCAGTTATTGAAGAGATTATGCATTACATTAAGAACACACCTCCAGTTGGATTTATGCGTTTAAAAACAGTCACATTACATATACATGTATAATACAGATTGATGACCACAATAGGAAAATACATCCATACAACATGTATCTTCTTCATAGATTTCGGTTGATGATTAGAAACTTGGGAATTCTAAATAAAAGGCACGGACCTGGTATGCTGATGGAAGTACAGCGGTTGTATGTGAGCCAGCTGAATGCCATCCCTACACATTTAAAACTCTCCAATATAGTTTGATTTGTTGATTTTGAACTTGACCGGCTTTCAAAATATTTTTGCTGACTAAGTTCACCTATTGAAAATTGAAATCAGAACCCTGTTATGCCGCATTCCACGATGAAGAATGGGGAGTTCCAGTACATGATGACAAGTATGTTAAACACGATTTTGATTATGTTATTAATAAACCTTTTCTCGTTGGATAGTTTGCTTGACACTTTATCTCATGTAGGAAATTATTTGAACTTCTTGCACTTTCGAGTGCTCTATCTGAACTCACTTGGCCAGTCATTCTGAACAAAAGGCACACTTTTAGGTATTGCATTGCCTCATTTGAAGTTCAATATTACTTCTATTTACTTATAGATTCTAATATGAAGTGGCTGCCACAAAAGCTTTTTAACCTCAGCTGTAGGCTTATCTCTTCACTTTGTCTGTTTTGTTTTTGCTAATAAGAGTTATTGCAGGGAAGTATTCTCAGACTTTGATCCAGTAGCTGTCTCAAAATTGAATGAAAAGAAGATGATTGCACCAGGAACTACTGCAAGCTCCCTTCTTTCAGAACTTAAATTGCGTGCTATAATTGAGAATGCTCGTCAAATATCAAAGGTAGATTATTATTTTCTCTTGATTTACAAAACCTTGACTTGGAATAAGTGCAACTCTTGGGTTGGCTGGCAATTCTTTCATTTCTTTCGTGGACCATTGGAAACCAAGAGAACCACAAGATATTGGTTTGGTGGTATTTCGGAATAATTCCTTATTCTGATATTTGAACGCAAATCCATGTAATATTGTGACTTTAGCAGCTGAACTAGGTAGCAACCTATACTTTCTTTATGCAAAGTATGAACATAAATAAGTAATAATCCTGGGGTCCTATATCCTAGGGTCCTGTATTAATGCCTTTTTAAGTTTGGTGACCTTAATTCTTTCTTTATTTTCCATATTGATCTTCAGTAGAAAAGCTGTTCTTTTTTGGCTAATGATCAAATGAATGACTTAGAATTGGTGTCCAGTTATCATTTAATCTGGTAGGTTAGGTAATAACGTAATTGAAAGGGTGGACCTTATCTTTTTCAAATTTGCATGACCAATATGGGACAAACTATGCTATAATCCTTCGTACATCATGAGCCTGTAGTAACCTAGTTTACAAGAGTGATATACAACCTAATTATTTGGATTCTTTATTGTGCCAGCTTGCTTTGCTGGTGTGACCCTAGTCCTCTATAATACTTTTTCAATCATTAATCCCTACAAGGCTTTCTTTTTTTCTCCCCTTTTCTCTTTAATTGAACTGCCATTATTGCATTGTGGCTATTATTGTTTCTTTGCCTAACTTTTTGCAGGTTTTACTCATGGCAGGTTGTTGATGAATTTGGGTCATTTGACAAGTATATATGGAGCTTTGTGAACCACAAACCTATAGCTAGCAGATTTCGGTATCCTCGACAGGTTCCTGTGAAAACTCCTAAAGCGGATGTAATTAGCAAAGACCTAGTGAGAAGAGGATTCCGTGGTGTGGGGCCCACCGTCGTGTACTCCTTCATGCAGGTGGTTGGGTTAACAAATGACCATCTTATCAGCTGCTTCAGATTCCATGAGTGTATAGCTGCATCAGAAGGGAGGGAAGAGGATAATGGCATCATCATGAACAATGCTCATGAAGAAAAGGAGAGTGACGATGTGATAGAATCAGATCTTTCCATTGCCATTGATGATTTGAGTTTCTCCTCAGAATGATGGTTCCACTGCCACTGTCTTGGCTGATAAAGCCTCTCCAGGTTATGTCAGCAGTGTCATCCTGCCCACTGATTTAAATACTAGCCTTCTTTTAGATTGAGTATCGATGGTGGGGAATTTGTGTATAAATTTCATGTTCTCCCTCAACTTGATTATGATTATGGATTCTGAGATTGTAGATTTTTTTACTAAAAGCTCAAGTGAATGAAATCAATCCTGTATCTGTAATGTTTGTGTGAAGTTTTTAAACTGATCCACTATTTTCTGTACAGTTCAAAGCTGGTATTAAAGATAAGTGCAAACAACTCTTAATGAACTATCTTTAGGTTACACTAAGCTAGTTAGCAAGTGTTTCAAGGATCATGATAAATTTCAATCAATCAAGTGAAAATAAAATATTTGTTAGCCAATGGAGATTTGATGGTTTGTTTGGATTTACTTATGATAAGTAGGTTCATACAGGTTGAGATAAGACTCCCCTTGTATACTTACCCCATAAACAAGCCAATCCAAAGAAGCATGCATCAGTTATTAGGTATCAACATGATGATGATCTAGAAGATAATAAAAACAATTGTGAGAATAAATGTGTGATACAAATTAGTGATTGGTGATATGAATGATGAGGGAGGGGGAGTGTGGTACAAGGGGAGTGTGATGAAGAGAGGTGAGGTGGGGGCAAGTGAACAACTTAAAAGGGGTGTTGGACAGCTAGAGAAAGAGATGACAGTGATATAATAAAACAGTGGGGGATTGTGTTTTCCTGTCTGTCTAAGAGAGCAAAGTTGTTGACAATGATAGACAAGCATGCACCATTTTTGTTTCTAGATCTCCAACTATTGCACTCTTGCTTCCCCATTATTGTACTCTCACTCCCCACACGTGCCTTCTCCTCAATTCCCATGCTTCTATATTTTTATTAAGCAATAGTGTTAAAATATTGTAGTTTTAAATTTGCATAATCATAATGTGAATCATAAACTTTAAAGCCTTCTCGATCTTTTAACACCCTATCCTAAACCCTCCCCATAGATGGGACCACTCACTCACACACTCCCCTAGACCTTGTAGCGAATCATCCCCCAACCTCCTCAACCAGTAGGATGATGCCATGTGAGCCCAAGCCTATGAACTTGATTCGTCAACATAACTATATTATCCTTAAATGTAAAACTTTCATTCACTCTGTGATCCTGACCCCCACCAATTCATATATGTAGGATTTAGTTGAGGGGATTTGTTTTTATATAAAACTTTAATTCACTTTATTTTAGAAGTTTTCAAAAAATCCTATTGATAGCATAGGGAAGAACGTTTTCATTGATAATGGTAATTTCCAATATAAATTATCAAAAGACAATTTAGAAAAACAATACACGTTTATTATAAATAAATAGCTTAATTAATTTTCTTAATATATATAAATTAGTCATTTAACTCCTACATTTTAAACAAAAGAAAATGTTAAATTCAATCATATTACAATCAGGTCTTTGAAATCATTAAATTTTAGTTAAATTTCACAAGACTTGGGAAATATTAATTCTAAATGTGTAAATACAATTTGCCCTCTTTCAAAATACTTATTCCATTTTAAATGGAAGAACGCAAAATGATATTTTCACATTCAAAATTAAAATCATCTAGGTCCCATGGAACTTAATTTTAAGAGACACGGTTGTGGTTATTTTTGTTATTTAGGACCTAGTTGCAATTTTTTATCTAAAAATTTTAATCTTTTTTCTGTAAAGTCACGTTACTTTAAGCTATTACCTATTTCCGTTGCACGGAAAGTTAAAAAAGGAAAAAAAAAAAAGTTTCACGACATAAAAAACATTCATTTATATCTTCACAATGATAGCCCAAGGAGCATTTTCATTAAACTGAAGTAGATGGAAAATCTGGAATCCCTAGAACGACAGCCACAAAATCAAAGGTCAAGCATCGAGAATACAACCAAACATTGGAATATGAAAAAAAACACTGTAGACCTCGACCAAGACACAGCACAACAGAACACCGCAAGCCAAAATCCTTCCAACGGTCACCACCATGACATAAATAACTGATTGCAGCTACAAGATCCGAAAATGACATCTGCATGCATTTAACATATAGAGGAAGCCTCGTAATCAATATGAGCATGTTTTTAGCAGTAGTAAATCGCAATAACTTAATCAACATTCGTTTTAAAGGAATATTTCTTCATGCTCTTTGTTGGCTACGATCAAAAGATTATTAGCCCATTAATTTTAATTAATGGCCACAACCACAACCAATAACATGACAACTAGTACTAAGATGATTTTGATGCTGAAAATGGCGTTCTGCTTGTTATATAAAACTTGGAGCAGAAGTAGAATTCAATGGCCTATACAAGGTAATCCATAATTAGAGCATGCCCACTGGTGTGGCTTTCTAAGAGCAAGAACAAGGGGAAAAAACTCTAAGCTAACTACCAGCAAGTGTACAACTTATTAGATTCAGTAAAACAGAACGGAGAATTCTAATATAAGTATCTAGCAGTTGTTTTCCAGGATGAGTTTATAAAGTGAAAATATACTGCTTTAGATATAACAGGAGCTTACCTAGATCAAATAGACCTTCAAACAAGGAGGCTCTGAACAGGATTGACATTTTTATTGAAAATGAAGTAATTTGAGGTGAAACAAGGAAAGTAGACATCAAAGCACAAGATATCCTCCAGAAGAGGAAGGAGAAAAAAGTATGAACCAAGGATAAGAACTTATCATGTCAAACAGTCAAAGTTCTTCAATTCCTATTTCCAATCACTACAGCAATTTTTTAAGCATGTTGGTAGTAAAACAGTATTTTTGACGTCAATGTAAAACAATGGACCCATTGAGGCATATTATTTGAACACGGGCAAATGTGAGAAAGCAGAAGTAATTACATCAGTTGCTTAAGCCTTTTCTTTCAAAATAAAAACGTTGAAGATGATAAAATAATACTAATCATTATGGGCAAAAAAGTTATAGGCATAAACATACCCCAATAAACCTCTGCCTGGCCAAGTTCTAGGTGTGACAGTTAAGTTGATCACAGCACCTTGCCTCATGATAACAACAGGTATTGCATGACCCAGATTTAACTGAGACTCAGAAGCCAGCCTTTGGAGCAAATTATCCCCAGCTTCCACACTGCCAAATTTCAAAATTTGATCTCCAAGCTGTAACCCATCCTCAGCAGCCGGTGATGAATCAGATATCTCATCAACCATCGCAAATGGTATACTGACAGCCACATCCACATCCATGGAATTAGGGGAATGTCTAAGAAGATTTTGCAATGATGAACCAGCCTCAACAGCTGATGAGGTCTGAGTATTGGGCCCATCTTCATTACCTTGCAGAAAGGCAAACATGTAGCATGATTTAATTTTTGTCATTAATCATTTTTATCTAGAGCGCAATTTTAGGTCAAACTTATAATGGAAAAAGGGGAGTAGGTTAACATAGAAAACTTCACTATACAAACACTATAATTTTTCCAAAAGTTTATTTAACTACAAAATGCAATCAGAAACAGTCATCTTATCTAATGTTGAGAGATTGCATGGGAATTTTAAAATCAACTTTCAGGGTTCTTTGAGGCAACAAAATTGGCCAGCCAGCTTGGAAATTTTCATCAATGCATTTTTCCTCATGCCTCTTATGGAATAAGAGAACCACTAGTTGTACATCAAAATCCAGACACAAAAACATACAGGCTGACGATGACGGTAAGTGAGTTAAATCAAACAACAGTTAATTTTAGTCATAGCAGAAAACATGATATGCATAACATTTTCCTCATCAGTGAATACAAGCAATCTTATATATGATCTTTTCACATACAGCCTATCCTTTTTAAATCCTCTGACCTACATCTTCACTTGCAAAAGTGAAAAGCATCATAGGGATACCGTGAAAATATAAAAATAAAAATCCACCCTATGAATATTACTTGTACATGAGCGGAGCGAAAATATATTATCTCAACCAAGTTCCAGCA
The DNA here is from genome assembly GCA_037177275.1 of Acacia concinna. Classification (NCBI taxonomy): domain Eukaryota; kingdom Viridiplantae; phylum Streptophyta; class Magnoliopsida; order Fabales; family Fabaceae; genus Acacia; species Acacia concinna. The sequence continues at coordinate 9,349,243 of JBAGKO010000005.1, read as the reverse complement.
GGTAACATCAACAAGAAGCCAAAGTTACCTCTACACAAATGTTATAACAGCATTCATTACTTGGCGGAAGAGTACCTGAAACTTTGAGGGGTTGCGTTTTACTTCCAAGTCTTGCAGCATGCAAAATTTGAATATTTTGATTTATTTTCTCACTGATCTCCTTGTGATCATTACGCAGCTCTGCATGGAGAAGGAAGAGGAAAATCAGGGAGAAAAAATGGCAGGACAATGAAGCAAAACTAATGCTACTGTAGCAGCTACCTTAAAGCCAATTAATTAATCACATGGTGGCATTTTGTTGCAACATCATGCTAACCAATGTTATAATCAACATTAGGCGCATTTGTAACTCGAGATAGCCCTTCAATTTGTTTTAAAGTCCCACATGTTTATACAATTGTTCATCAAAACAAAAACTGGGAATGGGATTCATACCAGCGAGACGACGTCGCTCCGCTCGAACAACAGAAATATCAATATCCGTCCGAGGAAATCCCTAGAAAATTAACTAACTATTTAAAACTCTTACACGCTAAGAATACTTCAAATACAAAGCAGTATATACAGAATTGCAATAATCAGTCGTGGGAAACCAAATAGAATGCGCAAAAAAGAAAGCATATAACAGGAATCAAAAGAAAACCTCAGAGTCGACGAGATTGCCGGAAAGCCCAGGACCGCCAGGTTGATTAAGGCGCTCGATGATTGCGTTCATCTCCGCCTCCATGGCGGCCCGTTTGTCCATCAGAGAAAACGTCTCCCCCTTCACGTTCGTTCCAACCATTTTCTGGCAGAATACGTTTCGTCAATCAACCTGTACTTATTTTGCTCTTTCGCTGTTGGAGAGTGGTGAAGTCAAGATTTTTGCAACCGCCTCCCTGCGTTCTGCCGGGCCCCACCAGATTCTAGCCGCGGCAAATTTCAGATTAATTGGCTTAAAATTAAAGACTTTCCACTATATTTTAGGCTAAATTACACGAAACTCAGAGAGCTTGGTTGACAACATAGTTTTAGTGAAAATCTTAATTTTAAATTATGGTTTGTTAAAAATTGTCAAACACCTCATACCATTTTAAAATTATTGTTTGACAAAAATCATAGTTTCAAACCATAGTTTCTAAAATTGAATATTTCTTGCTTTTCAATTATGAAATCATGATTTGCGCAAATTGAGATAAAACTCCTCTCATATACTTACTTCAGAATCTGTAAAAGCTATTCTTACCCAAACACTCTCATTTTATCAAAACCTAGATTTTCACAAAAGCTATTCTAAAAAATCTATTCTGAAAATTTTGCTCTAAAAACTATTCTGCAAAAGTAAATCCAAACGGCCCTTTAGTTGCAATCTTACATATAACTCCCTTACCTTTCAAAGTTTATGGGCATGCTTGATAACTTATTTTAGGAACAATCATTTTATTTTTAAAAACAAAAAACTTGTTTTTACCAAATTCTTTTAAAAAATAAGAAAACAAAAAACTGTTTTTAAAAACTAAAAAATAAAAACAGTTTTAATTTTTTTTGAAAAAATCTTAAAAAATGACTATTGAAATATATAAAGGATAATTCAGTGCTGTGAAATTTATAAATTCCAAATTAGTCATTCAGAGGAATTTAGAATTTTGAAATATTGAAATATTGTAAAATTACGTAAATGCCTTCAAATTTTCATATCTCAATTCACAACAAAAGTATCTCAATTTATAGCAACTCACTGTTTAAATACATATGACCTAAATGCCTCTATTGTTGTTAATTGAGATATTGTTGTTGTGAAAATTTAAGTGCATTTACGTAAATAAGTAAATGTCCTTGGATTTTTACAATAACAGTATCACAATTCACACGGCTTTTTTAATTAAATAAAATGAACAGTAACATTAATTAACAAAATACAATAGAAAAAAAGTTAATTAGTGAAATACTAGCACAAATCGCTCCTGCTAATCGCGATTTGTGCAAATCATAGACAGTAACAATGATTTGTGTTCAAAAGTCAGTAGTTGTTCACTGGATCAGCAGAGGTCGTGCTTGACAAGCACGATTTGTGCCCTGAGTCGTGCTTGTGAAGCACGACTTTTGCCACGCAGAAGTCATAATTTTTTTTGTATTTATATTATTATATTATTTAGTATTTATTATTTATAAAATTCATAAATATAAACAATAAATATAATAAAAATAAAGTAATTTGCATAAAACACAAGTTAGCCGAAAACATGTGCAAATCGTAAGTATTTATTAATAATGTTTGTTATAACATAGTAATTATATGAGTGCATAAAATAATTACATAAGAATAAGCAAATGTTTATGACTAAGTTAGGACAAAAAAACATAAATAAAATAAAACAACCCTAAAAGTAATGATTGCATGTGCCACACTGTTTTTGTCTGCGATCATTGTGGTTGTTGTTGTTGTTGGGTATAATATAATAATGAAATGATACTTTTGCACATGAAGAAGAAGAAGAACTCTCAATCTTCACAAGTCATAATTGTGAAGTACATTAAAATTTTTTTTTTTTGGGTTAAATTGGGTATAATATAATAATGAAAGGATACTTTTGCACCAAAAGAAGAAGAAGAAGAAAAAGAAGAAAAAATTTGTCTAAAACACTGATTTGTTATAAACTTAGAGGAAATTTGATATTATTTCAAATGTTTATGAAAATTAATCATTTTTTAATTGAGTGAAATTTAATAATTTAGTCCTCATAGTTTTGAGTTTAAATTAATTTAATCCTTAAATTATAATTTGATGTAAATCAAACCGTATAAGTCTGATTTAATTTTAAACTTAGACTCTATGCAATTCAATCTCCATAATTTTAATAGTTTAGAAATTTAATTTCCACTATTTAAGAAATAAATTTAGTGCTTATTATTTTATTTTTAGAATATATAAACCAACATCTTAATTAATTAGAATTATAAAAACTAAATTGCGAGTAAAAAAACTCAAAACTTGGTAATAGAAATTTAGAGAGTCAAATTTATTGTGAATAGAGAGTCAATATTTATGAACTAAATTTTATCAAAATTGTTCCAAAATGTCAAGCTACACTCATCAACTTGCCTTCTCTCCTTTGAATTTAGGCCATTTTTTATTTTAAATAAAGAAATTAAAGTTAAATACAATGTCTACTCCTTATATCATACCATGTCTTCATTTTAATAATTATATGAGTGCATAAAATAACTACATAAGAATAAACTATGAGTAAGTTAGAACAAAAAAAAACAAAAAAAAAATAAAACAACCCTAAAAGTAATGACAGCTCGTGCCACACCGAGTTCTTGTCTGCTGTCGTCGTGGCTGCTGCTGTTTTCCTGCATCAACTTGGTCATAATGAATTGGTTCAATTGTTTGTATAGTTGATGATGATGTGTTTGAATTAAAAAACCACGCCGATGCATTTAGACTAATGGATTGTCTAAGTGTGACAAAGGATGGATCTGATAGCCTACCACGGTCAAAAGCTGAAGGAGTGTTGTATGCAGTCGAGAATAATGTATAATCATCCAGTGAAGATGAGAACGGATGCGGTTGCTGTGGATGAGGTGGGGCCGGAGGGGTTTGGATATGGGAAGACGATGGAGGTGACACGTAATAAGGTTGCGTGAAATCTGGACCTCCTGGTGAGGTTGTAACATATTCAGCCACAACCAGAGGCTGGGTGGACAAGTAGTCACGACGCCACCTGCTTGGCCTTTCATGAGCAATGTGTGGCCGAGGCAACTCGCTTGCTGAAGGAGCAAGTTCAGGAGTAATGTTAAATCGCTTCTCTCTGAGCGCAAGTATGATGTTGCATTGATCTTCAACAACTTGATCATGAAATTCAATACACGTGTCCCTGGGGCATATGTCACGCTCAGTGACTGCTAACCTATATAGTCACTCTTATTTGTCCACTTGAGATAAATAACAACACAAAGGGTTATAATATAGTTATTGTGAAGGAAAAAGCATGTC
>JBAGKO010000005.1:9329242-9345164 GCA_037177275.1 Acacia concinna | reverse complement strand
TTGAAGTTGTGCAAAGTAAGAAAGGTATTTTTTTGACTCAGAGGAAGTATGGTCTTGATCTCCTCAGTGAAATTGGAAAACTTGGAGCATCACTAAGTAGTATTCCCATGATATCTAATCCATTTTTGGATATTGATGAACGTATACCATTTGATGAATTTCCTGATGATATGAAGAGAAAGATTAATCCAGAGAAGATAAAACCATTTGAATATCTTGAGAGATATATGAGACTAATAGGGAAATTAAATCATCTCACAGTGACTCATTCTGATATAACATTTAGTGTGAGTGCTTTAAGCCAGTTTATGACTGCTCCTACAGTTGCTCAATGGGAAGTTTTACATTATTTGAAAGGATCTCTAGGTCGTGGTGTGCTGTACATGAATCATGGACACATTAAGGTTGAATGCTTATGTGATGTAGATCATGCAGCCTCTAAATCAATAAGGAAATCCACCACTGGATATTGTGTATTTGTTGGAGGAAATTTAGTCTCCTGGAAGAGCAAGAATCAAGATGTAGTATCAAAATCCAGTGTAAAAGCAGAATATAGAGCCATGTCTCAATCTGTACAAGAAATTGTTGGCTCTTCCAACTTATGAAGGAAGTTGGTATAACAACTTCATTAATTGTGAAGTTGTGGTGCGATAATAAAGTGGCTCTACATATAGCATCCAACTCTGTATTTTATGAACGAACAAAGCATATTGAGATCGACTGTCATTTCATCATAGACAAGATTAAAGAAAACTTTATTTCTATAGGGCATGTGCAATCTAGTGATCAGTTGGGTGACCTTCTAACAAAAGCTTTAAGTGGGACTCGGGTCGAGTATCTATGTAACAAGTTGGGCATGGTTGACATCTATGCTCCAACTTAAGGGGGAGTATTAGGAAATATTTTATACATAATTATGATTGATTAGGATTGATTCTCTACATAATTAGGATTGATTATGTTTGATTCTCTATTATTCTATACATTAATTCTATGTGCCAATCTCCCTGTATAAATATGGTTCCTCATATGTGAATAGATATAACATTCTGAATACTCTCGTACACTCATGAACTATAATATTTCTAGAATTTTTTTTATAATCATATTTCTAGAATCTTTTACTTTCCCAGTGTTTTGAAGTTTAGCACATAACTCCATAAATACTTGTGGTCCCATGCAAATGACATCATGACGTTTTTCAGTTTTTTCTAATTGTTTCATAAACATTCTCCTCATACTCTCTCTTTTAGCACTAGTATAGCTTAAAGGCCTACGAACTAGTGTTGATGCCTTCTCCAAAAAAATAATGTGAGTGCATAAGATAATAAACAAGTTGTATAACATACTTTCACCTACGTTATTCCCAATCTTGTAGCACATTACTAGAGTACAAGTTGGAGTTGGGGTTAAAGTTAGGAGTTTGAATTGCCACTTCAAAATTGGTGAACTCTTTGGCTTTAGATTCAAAATCCAGCATTTTCCACTCAAGATCCTTCATCACTCTTTGTCTATAGAACAATAATGAACTACACAACAACATACCCCATGTTGCAATGAATAGCATAACGAATTTGTTCATAACATAAGTAGACCATGGTATGAATAAAGTTATTGTGCAAGATGATATAGTTTTCAAAGCTTTCTTTGAACACAAAATAATGAAAGCAACAAAGTTAATCAAAAAACAAAACCCTAAAAAATGAACAACTAAAACACCAACGGGCACCCAACAAGTTGAACAAAGTAATAACATGGCTTTGGACTCATTTCCAACCATGACATACAGTAATTCATCATTAGAGACCACCACAACTATAGAAGAACATTCCATAAATGAAGAAACCAAGCAAAGTAACAACACATACGTAAACAAGAATGGCAAACCAAACACAGTAGCTTAATTTCAGAATGGGAAAACAAAAGCCTGTAAATATGCAAATAAGAAGCATATTCAAACCACAATATGTCAGGAAAACACTCTGTTAGTGTTATGTGTGCTCAAGGTCTGTGTGCCAATTAGAAGCAGAAGGTCTATGTGCTCAATGCTAGTGTTGTGTGTGAAAATCAGAAGACCGTAAAAAATGCAAATCAGAAGCAGATTCAATCCACAAAAGGTGAGGAAAATACTTTATCAGTGTCTATTGATGTGCCTTATAATTAGAATAAAATAATTTTTTTTCTCTTCATTACTTGGGCTTGTTCTCTTGAACCTCAAGACCTTAAAAGTTAAAAAATTTCTGTTTAATCCCGGGATAATTCCTAGACTTTATATGTAATGCGATTCAGACCATAATTGTCATCTTTTCCTTTTCTAACATGGTTTTTCTCACCGTGCATCAGATTAATTAAGTAACTGAACTACACGTTATTATCAAAACTCTTCACTCAACGAAAAGGAAATAAAACAATGCATGTAACAGTACATAGGTATGCATTTGTTTTTTTTTTTGGGAGCCTATGAACAATCCAGTAATAACTTCCAACCATGAATCGTTCGTGATTATGGTGACTTTCATTGACAATGGATGTTAAACCATTCAATATAAAGTCACCCATAAGGAGTTTGAGTGAGCCAGGGAAATGTCAAGTTATTAACAAAGTCTAAGTTTCGGTTTTTTGCTTCAAGCAATCTGAATTAGAAAAGATAATTCAGTCAGTGGCCAAAATCTGACATTTATATCAAGTGCAAGCACAAAATTTCATGAGCAACGAATAAGCTACAAACCGAGCCCCAAATGCAGCGGGGTAACTTAGAATCTGCCACATTCTAGGACCATGGTCCAATAGTAGGATCATGTTTACATTCAGGCTTGAGTTGCCTCCAAAACTTTCATTTAAACAACTAAACAACTAAACAACTCTGACTTGGCCCAAACGTCTATACAAGTAGCTAAAAGCCACTAACACAAACAACAAGCGACACCTTTCTATTAGATTGAATTTTCAAAGAGGAGACCAACAAATTAAAGGAGATTCATATGCCATATAGCAACCATCATATTAGCCCTTCTCATTGAAAGCAAATCGTATATCCTCTGTCTGCAAAGTTCCCATTATTTGTTTTTTGTAATGTTATATCCAGTCCTAAATCAGAAGCAGAATTGAACCACGAGAGGGAACACAGTAATGAACAAGATTTTTGTCATAATAAAGGGTGTGAAAAGAACATTGACAAGTATTGGAACCAATTTTTCCCAAGCAGACTTCAACAACAGGGAGGATGAGACTTCAATGATACCTGGAGTTGACGGCGACGGAGGGCGACTGTTGGACGGACGATGTCATTGGCAAGCCACTGAGAAGGAAGGGTGCTGAGCTTTGCGGCAACAAGGACAAAGGATGCCGAGTGGTGGTCGACTGCTGGAGAACATTTCTCGTGGCTTCTTCTTCGTTTCCCATGAACAGGGCCAACAGCCGGTGGCAACACGGACAGGGGACGAGTGGTGGTCAGTTATTAGAAAACTGATAGTGAGCTTGGTGTGCAGCCTCTTCGTTTCCCTGGGCGTCGTTTGTTTTTCCCACAAAAGGGGCATCAGCGGGAAATGGTGATCTGTGCTCCGAATATCTGATGTGGTGAGTTTTTTTTTTTTTTGGTGGTGGTGGGCGTGGACCCACCTTTATTTTCCCTGCTATTTTTCCTTCTCTCCAAGTTTTCTCTTCACCTAAGTAAGAGAAATTATTTTCCCTCCCCTATTTTCTTTCCTTCCCTATTTTCTTTCATACTAAGGCTCCATTTGGGTTGGTCTTATTTTACTCAAATAATATCTTATTACGCAATACGAGAAAAACCCCTCTCACATACCTACCTCGTACTCCGCAAATAAGATCTTATTACCTCAAATAAGTCATTCCCAAACAAGCCCTAAGCGATTGAAGCTTCAGCCTTGATAATTAATATGATTTTCATCAGATAATTCTATTTGTTCATTTAAAAAATAAAGCAAATAACATTTTGTCCTTTTGATTATAAAATTATTATCATTTTAATCATTAGTCCTACCATGAAATTTTAGAATATTTTTATTTAAATTTGATCACGTGATCATTTAATGTAATTCTGCCTAATACAATTTTGTAAGAGAAATCGCAAATTTATCGGGAAAAATCCCTCAAAGTGGTTATAATTATAACTATAAATTATAAATGGAAAATAAGGGCTCACAAGCCGAGAAATAACTGATATTGCCCGTTTGATTCACAAAATTAAAGGTGATGCAATTGAATGTAATACTATGTAATATAATATAATGTAACGATGATTCCATATATTTGTTTGATTCGTCATTGAAAAAAAATGATGCATATACATAAAAAAGTTTGGTTGGATTACATCTCACATGAGAATATATGAAAGTAATATAGTTAGAGATAAAATTACCCCTATCTTTGTGGTAATTTTTTCAATTTGAACCGTACACACGTCAAGTTTATAATAATTTTTTGATATTTAATTATGGAAATATTATATCAGATAAAAGTTGAGTTCATAGTAGTTTTTTAATATTTAATTGTAAGAATATTATTTAATAAAATATTTTAATATTTTTAATGGTAGAATTATTTTTTAAAATTTTTTATTGAGGAATTTTTTTAAATATATAATATATAATTACTTAATATTTTTAATATTTAATGATAGCAATTATTTAATGTTTAAAAATATTTATAAATGGACACTTAGATCAAATTAAAAAATTATAATGATAATAAGATATTTTTCAGTTAATTACTGAATACGCATATCCTATTAATCACTTATAACAATATAATCTTCTTTACATCAAATAATATAATCAAAAGTATATTTTATAATTTAGTGTACTAAACACGTTATAATTCATATATTGTATCTAATCTCCATTGTATAATTCAACCATAAGTGCTAACAGTGTATCAGCAATTTAGCATCCTCGCTCGCTGCATTACGTGTTTCTTCGTCAAGCCGTCGTCCTTTTAGCTCATCACTAGTCACTACCCACTAAGGTTGGCTTCTGCTTCGCGTATTTCAATTTCTGCATGCTCTCTGCGAAACCACCGCAGAAGATAATGTCTCACGCTCTCGATCGGACCACTCTTGGCCTTACTCGGCCGGTTAACATCGAAATCCCCAAGGTCCGTTGAATCTCTCTCGTGCTCTACTTTTGTTCTTTTGTTTTGAGTCGATCCTGATTTTGATGTATCTGCTAGAATTAATGGTCGATTCTAGTTTATCGGATCAATCGGAATACGAATACCTATCCCATTACTTACCAGAGACTGATTCCACTTGGGTTTATTGCGATAATGTTGATTTGTCTTTTTTTTTTTTTTCCGTTTGTGAAAATGTCTGGAAGATCTCTTTTGCTGCAAAGGAGGTTGACGTAGCAGAATGGAAAGGGGACATACTTGCAGTGGGTGTTACGGAGAAAGACGCAGAGAAAGATGAGAACTTGAAGTATGTGAATCCGATTCTAAAGAAGCTTGACTCAAAGTTGGGAGGTCTATTAGCCGAGTCTTCTTCTGAAGAGGATTTCACTGGTAAAGTTGGGCAGTCGATAGTACTTAGAATATCAGGGCTTGATTCCAAGAGGGTTGGTTTGATTGGTCTTGGAAAGTCTACTTTAACGACATCATCTTTTAAAAGCTTCGGCGAGTCTGTTGCAGCTGCTGCAAAGTCTGTTCAGGCAAGCAACGCTGCCATTGTTCTCGCCTCTTCTGAAGAGCTTTCTGCTGAATCAAAGCTTAATTTCGCATCTGCAATAGCATCTGGTATTTTCTTCACGATTATATACATGAGTGTTATCTATACTTGTGTGAGCGGTGTTGTGTTAAACATGACATGCATATTGAACTGTGTTAGGGACAATACTGGGAACATTTGAAGATAAAAGATACAAGTCAGAGTCAAAGATACCAACCCTGAGATCTGTGGACATTGTCAGTTTGGGAGCAGGACCTCCTTTGGAGAAGAAACTTAAGTATGCAGAAGATGTTTCTTCTGCAATTATTTTCGCAAGGGAGCTTGTAAACTCTCCGGCTAATGTGCTAACACCAGGTTCATAGGACTTTTTTTGTTTGCAAAAAATATGGTCCCCATGCCTTACTGTTACTGGTCTGACTGGTAACCAATTTTATAGTTTCATTTTCTCGATTCATCAAGCAGACACTCATATGCTTATGTAGTTTTCAGTCTTAACAAATGTGTTATTCCCATGGTTGGCCTATCCTTGATGATTCGTCTATTGCAGGGGCATTAGCAGAAGAGGCATCTAAGATTGCTGCTATGTATAGTGGTGTTTTTACTGCTAAAATATTGAACGAAGAGCAATGTAAGGAATTGAAAATGGGGTCATATCTGGCTGTTGCAGCAGCATCAGCTAATCCTCCTTATTTCATCCATCTTTGCTATAAACCTCCCGGAGGAGATGTCAAAGTCAAATTGGCTTTAGTTGGGAAAGGTTTGACCTTTGACAGGTAACTAAATGTTTTTAAACTAAGCCTGTTTCTGTTTTAGCCAGAACTTTGAAATCAAGTGATGATTTTGCAAAGAAATATGTCCTTGTGTGTTGTTCATGATTTTAAAGCTGAGAATATTATAGTTTTGCATGGGATGTTACACATGTTTTCTTTTGTTGTTTTAAGTGTAAATTTTACATTTTCTTTCTATCTTCTTCTTATCATCTTTAATTATTTTATCTGCAAACTATTAGTGGTGGCTACAACATCAAGACAGCAGGCAGTTCAATTGAAACCATGAAAGTTGACATGGGTGGTTCAGCTGCAGTTTTAGGCGCAGCAAAAGCTCTGGGCCTGATCAAACCTCTTGGAGTAGAGGTCAGTGTTTATTCCATCATCCTTAACTTTGCAAAAAGTATCTTGCAAAGTGATTGATTAATGTGTAGTTTGCTCTTTTTAATCTTTTTTTAATGCTTAGCCTTTGGGGGCAAATGTTGCAGAAAAGTTGTGTCTCAGTTTTCAAATTTTCATAGTTGATCTAACGTATTCATATTATTCTCTGCACACGTTCATGTGCAGGTTCATTTTGTAGTTGCTGCTTGTGAGAATATGATAAGTGGAACTGGTATGAGGCCTGGAGACATTGTCACAGCTTCAAATGGAAAGACTATAGAGGTGAGGATTTATTTGGTTCATGCTTACTTATAATATCATCTAACTTGTTGCAAAAGGTTTTGAATAAAAAAACATATGGATTTTGATTGAAGTCTTACCATTGCAGCGCAATCTTATCATCTTAACTAAGTTTTTTGTAATGCTTAATACCATTCACTTTGTTGTTAGAGAGAGAAACTTGAGGGGGAGATGAAGAAAAGGGAGAAGAGACAGCAAATGAGGGGAAGAGAGAGTAGCTAAACGATAAAATCCATTTTCATGATCATCCTAGTCTCTCTTACATGTGCTGCATGGTGGTTATTTATAGAAGCCACAGCCAAGGTTTCCCTCTCATGAATCAGACTTGCAGCCTATTTAATACATGTAATGATTAAACAACCCATTTACTAAATAAAGTTAAAGCAGAAAATAATAAAATATAAAAGCTAGCTTTCTCTCTACAGGTGGTTTCTTCAAAATATATATCATTCATATATTCCACCAGGTTATCTAGTTTTTTCCTGACATTTCCTAATGGACGGATTTGACAAATTGGTTCAACTCAGTTACGGTTTTTATGAAACATCCCTTAACGAATAGAATTTCCATATGCCTTATTTTAGCTTGAGCTGACACATTAATATTTACGTTATTCTTATTTTTTCCCCACCAAATTATGAATGAAGATATTGTATAGATTTTTCTGGAAACTTTTTAGTGTTTTCAGTGTATCTGTGCTGCAAACCTGTGCTATCAACATCTAGTGTTGATACATATCTGGTGTTCTGCTGAATATCATGGAATTTTAGTTTCCAGTTTTTGGAAGCTTAATAAAAGGAATGGATTCTTGAATATCTTTACCCATCAAGTATCGGTATATGAAATTGTGTATGGAGAGTAAGTATGTGGCATTGGCTTAACCTCTTGTACAGGTTAACAACACAGATGCAGAGGGGAGGCTCACTCTAGCAGATGCTCTGGTATATACTTGTAACCAAGGTGTTGATAAGGTACATCTATACAACTATTCATATGCATCTCAGATATTCATTGAAATCATATTAGATCTGATTTCTTTGACAGTTAATTTGCCTTTTGTATGTTTGATATGTGTCATTTTCCATTTCTTAAAATAATGTTGAAACCATTGTAGGCTAGTCTGGTTGGATTAAACTTTGTTCTTGCAATTTTGTTCTTAATGCATGTGGGAAATTCAAGTTCAGCTCTTATAAAAAGATCTAAACGTGTTGGATGTATCTCTTAGTTTTAGAATTGTGCTAACAGGATGATAAACTGTTTGTAGATAGTTGATTTGGCAACTTTGACTGGAGCCTGCGTAGTTGCACTTGGAAACTCTATTGCGGGTAATCATGAAATCAGCTAGTGATATTATAAATTCTATCATAAACCCACATGTGTTTTTGGATAATCAGAAAAGCACTTGCCATAAACCTTTTGGTTTCACGTATTGGGTGAGAAAAAGCTAACTTTGCGAGAGGCAGGAGGTGAAAGCCACTTATTCATATTTACGAATATCACCTGTTACTGATTGTCAACTCTACCTTTTTATAGGCGCGTTTACACCCAGTGATGAACTGGCAAAAGAAATACTTGAAGCTGCAGAAGTGAGTGGAGAAAAATTTTGGAGGATGCCAATGGAGGAAAGTTACTGGGATTCCATGCAATCAGGAATAGCTGATATGGTGAACACGGGTGGTAGAGCTGGTGGTGCCATAAATGCAGCTCTCTTCCTCAAACAGGTACACTCTATACTCATGTAAACCTATTTGTTTAATGAAATCATTTTGACTTAATAAAATAGAAGAAGATTAAGAGGAACACTTGAGGAAATCATAGATAAAATCTTATGATGAATGGTGTATCTAGGAAGTTCCAATATTAGCTAATGGGACAAGTCTTAGTTGTTGTGGACATTGTGCACTTCTTTGTTGGTTTTTGTTCTCTTGCTTGGGGTTTTTTGAAATATAATAGTAATATTAACAGTAATAATCTTGTACTTTTCCAGTTTGTGGACGAAAAGGTTAAATGGATGCATATGGACATAGCTGGTCCAGTGACGAGTGAGAAAAAGGGATTGGCAACCGGATTCGGCATCAGTACCTTAGTAGAATGGGTTTTGAAAAATGCCTCTTAAAATTCTGTTTGATATAACTGCTGGCTTTTTTCCTGGGTTTCTGTTTCAATAATGATTGTGTATAATAATTAGCCTCAGACAGCCTTGACATCTTGCTTCAACTTGCATGACGGTTTCTTCTAGTGTGTTTCTTTGTAAGAAATTCTTGTGCCTTTTCATCTTGTCCTAAATATAGGAGAGAATAAATAAGCTAAATAAGTTATTTAATCATATCATATGTGGTGTATTATTATATTACTTCTTTTAATTCTAATTATAAGACTCAATCAACTTTTTGAAAGAATTTGAAGGAGGTTAATTACATTATTTTAAAATATTAAAATTTATTCTTTTTCTTCAAATTATTTTGTTTGACTTGTGAACTAATATAATAAAATATAACATATAACATGAATAAGTAACTTATTTTGTTTTTTTAACTTCTTTAAAAAGAACAACTAGGGTCTTATAATTAAGACTGAAGATGGTATATATTAGTTTATAAGTTATTCAACATAGTTTTAAAAAAACAATAAATATAAATACTTTAAAATAATTTAATTAGCTTTCTTAATTTAAAAAAAAATCAAACTATATTCTATATTTAGAATAAAATTCTGGCCAATCCAAAGTATTATTCTTTAATAAAAGAATCTTTGTTTGATTTCGGAGATTGCATTTATTAGATAAAGTAAGAAAATCTCCCTCAAGATTTCTCTTAAGTGATGTTTCAGCTAACAGAAATTGACACTAGTTACTACTAATAAATTTTGAGTTCACAAATTTCCACTTGTAAAAAAGCTTTGGTATTATTAAGGTACAGGCCCAATGGTGGAAATTGACACAAGTTACTTAATAACAAATCTTGATACTTTTTCTTAAAAAATCATCAACATATTCGTACATAAATTAAAATACTCTCATAAGATGTGCTATTTATTAATTATCAATCATGCGGCTTAATTCTCAAATTTTATATTGTATGCTGATGCATATACTAGTTTTCAAATCATAAATTCATTTATAATAGAAATTTTATCATACTTTCATGAGTTTTGAATAGTATCATTTGTTTCTTATATATATATGGTATATGACTTAAATCATATTTAGGTATTGTTGAACCCATTTTGTTCCTTTAATTCCATTTGATTCATTTTATCTAGGGAAAATGACATTTAAATACCATTTGAATTTTCAAAACTCAAAAAAGTCTGTTAATAATTTAAAAAGACATCAAGGTACTATGGATCAAATTGGTTTTTTTTTTTTAATTTTTCTGAAGTGAAAAATGATCCAGAAATTAGCGAATTCCATTACTATTATTGCAAATACCATTACTCAACTTGTGAAAAATCCCCTCTCTCTGTTTTTTAAATTTGGTGAAGTGAAAAGTGATCCACAAACTAGTAAATTCTATTACTATTATTGCAAATCACACTACTTAACTTGCGAAAATCCTCTCTTTCCTCTGTCATAGGCATATTTCTCTCTCATCTGTCACTATGCGTCAGTCAGTGTCAGATGAATAGTGTTGTCAGAGGGAGAGAGAAAAACAGAGATTAGAAAATTATAGCGAAATCTATTCCTCTTATAGTTAATCTCATTATTTTTATAGCGAAATCTTGGTACAGTTCACATCCAAAAACTTAAAAAACCCAATTTAATTCTTTTTTTTTTTGAAATGTTAACAAACATTTTTTAGTTTTACAAATTTACATAATATTTAAATAGAATTCTCCCTATCATCTAAAAGAAAACAAGAAAACATGTACTATTATTAGTTGACGTTGGGTTTAGAGGAAAGGGTCCAAATACTCATAGTAGAGTAGTGATTGATCAAAACAATGGATCTATCCCGTACCTAAATAAAATATTAGTACAAGAATTAGCTTGTTCATTACTAATTAAAAATTAAAACCTCTTGGGTCATTTTTTTCTCCTCACCAAACCTTACAATAGAAAAAGAAAAAGAGTGTTGAGCGAATCACATAACATGCAGGTGGCGCAAACACGACACGGGACTTGAGTGCGTTTTGGCGGTATCTATCAACGTGCCCCCACCATATACGACACCGTTTTGTCAAAACGCACCGAATCCAGGGCTGATTATTATAATCAATTTCTGCGTTTCAGACACGGAAGCCTCATTTTTCCCCCTTTGAAGGCTCTCTTTTCTAGTTTTTGAGAGAAAAAAGGGAAAAAGAGCCGGAAGGAAAAAAACAAAAAACTCCTTCCGTTCTGTTCCCTCTGGCATTTTGCTCAAAGCCTCCGACCACACTCTGACTCTTAGGTACTCTGTATTCGAAGAGCTGACAAGAGTAGATATATAATTGCACTGCTTCTCTCCCATTACATTTCATTCAATCAACTATGAATCTACTATCATGAGGTAGGAAGATTATATAGAGAGAGAGATAATAAAGATGAGTGTCTCTTTGACTGTGATGACCTTCAATCTCCATGACGATCAGCCACCGGACAGTCCTAATTCATGGGAGAAGAGGAGGGATATGTGTATAAGCGTTGTTACTAGTTACTCCCCAACGATCCTCTGCACTCAACAAGGTTGCTTCTTTTCTGTGTTTCATCTTTTTTTTTGAGCGGATTCGGATCCTGATTTTGATTTGGGTTTGCTAGATATGGTTGCTTTTTGTTGCCCCTATATTTTTGGTTTTGGTCTTGGTTCCTTTTGGATGAAGCTGGATTTCGATATTCTGTTGTTTGTTCATTGAGTAAGTGATACTGTGATGCGCGGAACTGATATTTTTAGTTTGAAGGTTATTACTGTGCTTGTTGAGCTGCTGGTCGTCGCTACTTGGTTTCCCCCTTGGATAGTTGATCTGGGCGGATCGTTTTTTGTTTACTAGTTTCCACTTTTTACCTTCATTATTCTGATTTAGTTTGATTCTTCCCATGTGTTGTTTCGATTCCTTGATGCAGGAGTGAAATCGCAGTTGGATTTTCTTCAGCAGGGTTTGCCAGGTAACATCTTTTCTAATAAGTTATTCTCCAAGTTTAGCTATGAAATAATAAGTTTCTGGTTGATTCATTCTGTTGTATGCGTGGTTTTGCACAAGCATTGTGTATCTCCTGATCTAATCATCTAATGTAGTCAGGCACACCCTTCAACAAGGAATTTATGGTACCAATTATTACGGCAATGTGATAGGGGTATATCATTTATTGCAAAATGGCCCTCTAGTCTTTCGTGATATACTTGTCTTGAAATGGTTGCATACATCATTCAAAAATCTCAATGTAGTTTAGATAAAAACACCTTAAAACTGTGCCAAGAAACTATATGTGTAAAGTGGTGATTCTTTGAAGCTTTCAAATTGATATAAACAGCGAAAATAAGAGGGATGTTGTGGGGTTCCTCCAGGATTTCATTTGATATAAGATGCTAAAATAATTTAAAATGCCTGAAAATGTCACTTCTTCAGCCAGCCAATCGCTTAATGCTACGAGTAATAAGGTCATGTGTTGCTCTTTTATGAAATACTATCATGTATTTATGGCAACATTTCTTCTTTCTTTTTGTATTCATTCCTTCCCAATTGGGAAAGTTTTAGCTCATTTTACTGGCTTTCCTTCAGTCATAATGATAATTTCCAACATCATTAATTATTATGTAAAAGAAGGATACTTTCATAAGATTTCAAGAGAAGAAGTAAAACATAACATGCTCTAATGATCTTGATTTTACTGTGTCAATGAATTTAAATCTGGTAACAATTGAAAAGATTTTGTAATCCTGTTTCTGCTACTCGTGGAATTCTAATTTGCTGTGTTTACTAAATCAAGAATGATTTAGATTCTTTCCTTCACAAAAGTACAAACTCCATAAAAGGGGATGGCTATGTTTTGTGGATACTGTTTCGACATTATGCTGAAATGTTTACTATATGCTGCTGCGTACACGCAACACTTCATTTCATTTTTTTTTTAACCCACGCAACACTTCATTTCATTGCTTTTTTATCTTTACAGAAAAATAATTGGCACAGAAATCTTCTGTGCTATGATGGAATGGGTGGCTTCCATTCAAAGGCCTTTGGTGTATAACCTGATTCAGATTCTTAATGGATTACTTCATTTCTTTTATAAAATAACCCAGGTTATGATCAGTTTGGCATATCACGAAAAGGCCCAGAAGACACTATTGATGAGCAGTGCACAATCTTTTATGATAAAGAGAAGGTAATTAGATCAATATCATTTATTTGACATATTTTTAAGTTATCCAGCACAGAAGTTATTAGTTGATCTGCATTATTGCTTTCAAATTGCAGGTAGAGCTTCTGGAAGGTGGAACCTTTTGGCTTTCTGAGTCACCCTCTGTACCTGGAAGCATTTCATGGGGTTCTGAAGTTCCTTGCATAGCAACATGGGCTATATCCTTATAGTTCTTTCCGTTTTCTTAAAGGTTAACTAATTTGTTCTGAAATTAACTTGTGTTGAAACAACTTTGGTATTCATGTTTCCTTGACATGATGTCCACACATTTCAACTAAAGGGGGTTGAGCCGCCAGGATTTTCCTTTCAGATAGTAAATACAAACATGGATCAATTCAGCCCTCGTGCTCGAAGACGAAGTGCTTTACTCACATGGCAGCACATTGCATCATTACCCCCTAGCCTGCCGGTTGTATACTGTGGAGGATTCAATACACAAAAGGAATCAACTACAGGACGGTTTCTTCTTGGGAGATCAAGGTAGCTTCCTTAATGAAAAAAGGTCTAGTGCTCAGTCAGTTGTTTATCTTCCAAGTTATTTCGTGTTATCTTGTTAGGAGCTCCACTTCATATTTCCAGGAGATGTTATTCTGTACTTTTAGATGATACTACTATCAAGAAATAAAATACAGAAAACACTAAAAAAGGATATAGAGAATATGATAATTTGTAGTAGAGCAATCATTGTTCTTAGTTCTCCCATATTCATTCCCCCTCCCCTATGCCCACCTTGTCGAAAACAGAAAAGAAAAATGCAAAACACGTCCTATTTTATCATTATTATATGAAATTCATTGGAAGATCAATAAGTTGTGCTTTGCGCGTGACCATCCTTTATTGAAGTACTATTGAGTAGTTTTGCATTGTAAACTTGTGTTTAAACTTGCTTGTTTGCAGAGAGCATGGTGTAGTTGGGGATATGCGTGATGCATGGCCGAGTGCCCGTGTAAGGAAAAATGTTTCATTAATCCGCACTTTTCATGGATTCAAAGGTACTATTCTGGTTCTTCCACTTTTCCATTGAGCATGACAGAGCCAATGGCATTAATGAGTGTTATTTGGTGCTTCTAGGTGACAAGCAAGGAGCTCTCGAATTTTTCAAATTGATATTCAGAGCACTTTGCCTCTGCTGGGATCGCCAAACACAGGATCTTCACATTGATTGGATCCTTTTCAGAGGTAGATCTCTGATTCCTGTTTCATGTGAAGTGGTTAATGATAACATTGATGGGTACTACCCATCCTCTCACTATCCCATATTTGCTGAATTTATGCTTCCTCGCACCGTGAGGATGTTAGAACAACCACCACCACCACCAGCAGCTGCACCAGTATACGAGGATAACTGAATTTGTATGTCTTGGGTTATGAAATGTAACGCATTCTGTAGTTATAGCTGGTATTGAACTTTGATTTTGTGCTTCTCATTTTGAGTTGGAGCATCAATTTATTAGTTGTACACTTCCCCTGCCTTGCCCCAGGTTCTTGTGTTGAACAGAGATCAATATGATTGTGAATGAAGTTGTTTATGCTGCTTCTTATCAACTTGTCAATAGTTTTAAATAGTACTCCTCCGAATCTAATTATAAGACTCAGTTAACTCTTTTTTAAATAATTTTAAAAAAGCTAATTACATTATTTAATCATATTATATATTATGTTTTATTATATTATATATTAGTTCATAAGTTAAACAATATAATATGAATTTTGAAAAAAATGTTAAATTTTAATGTATTAAAGTAATATAATTGATTTTTTTAAAATTTTCTAAAAAAATCAACTATTCTTACAGGGAGTACTTTATTATAATTGTTGGTAGAGAGACGCATCAAATGTGGCCTGGCACTTGATTGATGGACTTCATTGGTGTTGTTAAATACGAGTCACATTAGATTCATAGATTGCCTCTCCTGTAAATATATGCTTGAGTTATAGAGGGCCCCACTAGCTACAAATAATTGAATTATGTTGTTTGCCAGTTACAATTAATGGGAGACAACAAATTCGAGTTATTCTTTCATTTATTTCTAGTCATTTTATTAGTCAGTATATTGCAATGTTTGCTTTAGTTCCTTGTAAAACCTTGAAAAGTCTAGTAAAATAATTTTATACTTTATCCAAAAAAAAAAAAAACGGTGAGAACAAGCCATGTCCACAAAGCATATCTTATAATATTAACAAGTAATGGAGGGAGTAGGTAAAATGTTTGCAATGAGAATTTGACTTTCAAAATATCAAGTAATTATATAAACACATATTAAGTAGGGAAAATCTCATAAAAATACTAAAAAAATGATAAAAGATAATTCAGCATGTTGAAAAATAAAAAATCCCATATCAGTTATTTGTAAGGATATGGAATTTTGAAAATTTTGTGAAATTACCTAATTGCTTCTGGATTTTAACAGTTTGAATATCTATATTAATAATTTGAGTACACATTGCCTAAATACC
>JBAGKO010000005.1:9314459-9325348 GCA_037177275.1 Acacia concinna | reverse complement strand
TATATCCAAGTATAATCAGTTAGAGAACCATGAAGAAGCCCAAGAAGAGACAGGATGGAAGCTTGTTCATGGGGATGTTTTCAGGCTCCCATCAAAGTCAGACTTACTCTGCGTATGTGTTGGAACGGGTGTTCAGTTTTTTGGAATGATTCTTGTCACCATTATTTTTGCTGCCCTTGGATTCCTTTCCCCATCAAATAGAGGGAGCTTGATGACAGTCATGCTCTTGCTCTGGGTTTTCATGGGATTATTAGCCGGATACGCTTCGGCGCGCCTTTATAAGACATTCAAGGGCACAGAGTGGAAAAGGATCACTCTCAAGACAGCATTTATGTTCCCTGCCACTGTCTTTGCTGTATTCTTTGTGCTAAATGCTCTAATTTGGGGCCAGAAATCTTCTGGGGCCGTTCCATTTGGAACAATGTTTGCTCTGGTTTTCTTATGGTTTGGAATCTCAGTGCCACTTGTCTTCATTGGTGCCTATGTGGGTTTTAGAAAGCCAGCACCTGAGGATCCTGTAAAGATAAAACAAATTGCTAGGCAGATACCTGAGCAGGCATGGTACATGAACCCAGTCTTCTCCATTCTAATAGGAGGAATACTCCCATTCGGCGCTGTCTTCATCGAGCTTTTCTTCATTCTCACATCTATCTGGTTGCATCAATTCTACTACATATTCGGTTTCCTGTTCATTGTCTTCATAATCCTTATAGTCACTTGTGCTGAAATCTCCATTGTCCTCTGCTACTTCCAGCTGTGTAGTGAAGACTATCGCTGGTGGTGGAGGTCTTATTTGACAGCAGGTTCCTCAGCACTTTACCTTTTCCTCTATACGGTCTTTTACTTCTTCACAAAACTAGAGATCACAAAACCACTATCAGGGATTTTCTATTTTGGCTACATGTTTATTCTTTCATATGCCTTTTTTATGTTGACCGGCACAATTGGTTTCTATGCCTGTTTTTGGTTCACCAGGCTCATTTACTCCTCAGTGAAAATTGACTGATCCTAGCAATGTCAGAAATTGTCGGGTCGTTGAATATTTTTGGCCGGCTCTTCTTTTTTTATTTGGAACAGGGAATTGTTGCGGTCATGCTTAGACTCAGGCTAGAACATTGGTTCAAGTTTAAACATAAGAACTGTTAGTCACTTCAGTATAGGTTGTTTTCCCGGTCTAATTTTGTTCAAATATAGTATTTTTTCCACACTTCCAATTCTTCTCTTTTTGTTGTATATCCTCATTATTTTATAAGATACATTCATGAACACTGTTGCGCAATCTTGCAGGCCACGATACCATGTTGAAAGTGAACTCTTGGAAGTGTTAAATGTACACCTTGATTGGCTAGTTTGTAAGCACTTACAAAATTATCAACATTTTATCTGAGAAAATTTCTCTCACATTTATCTCATACAGCTCAAAATCACGTACATACGTGAAACAGTGCATTAGATTATGTCTTGGGAAACTGAATCAATTTACATCGCCTGTCAATGTGTCACATAAATCCTCTCCTGAATCATATTAATAGTGTAACATATTAGCCAATTGACGTTTACTTGGTGACTTGATATTAATAGTGTCACATAAGAAAAAAAATTACCTTAAACAAATAATATTCTAATTTGAAGGTGACTTCCTTAATAAGATGTTATATAATGCAATAGCCCAGATAAGGTATATAGAAAAAGTACAGTAATACTTTCTTTCCTTCCAATGAAGGACTCATGATATAGATGGAAACTGTATTCAAAAGATTATCAAAAGTAACATCTAAAATGTTCTCGGCAATCAGCACAAAAATTTTTGTACAAAAAGATTTTGGATTCTAAAACCACATAAACTTCTCTATATATCAATTAAAACAGGCGACAGTGTTAACCTCTGTTTGGATGCACTTAAAATAAGTTCTTTTACATTGTACAAGGTAAAATTCCTTTCACCTATTTGCCTTGTATAGTGTAAAATAACTTAAAATAGGCTAATCCAAATAACACTAATGCTATCCTTCTAACTCTTGAATGAAATAATTTAGCATTATTCTTATCAATGCTTCTGATAATGAAGCATTGGCAAGGAATTGCGTGAGTGCACTGTATTGATGTATATACTCTATTATTGCTAAGGAAGTATTTCATATGGCCAAAAAACTCTTTCAAGTCTCAAAACTACAACTGTAAAATCATTACACTTAGCCTTTTGTGATCATTCCAGTAAAAACAAAGTAGGTCTATGAAATTAGGCTTACAAGTACAATTGTAGTCTGCATCATTCATCTGTAGTAAAGTCAGGCTCTGGAGGCTTCTGTAATTTCACCAATTCCCTGGCAGTCTTGGCATTCCTATTACGATGTATGCCGCGAAGAGCATTGGCTGCAAATCTTGTGGCCAAGAAGGTGGCACCGATGCTGAATGAACCGCCACCAGCATTGCTGTGAGCTCCTTGTGATTCCTCAGATTCTTCTTTCCGGCGAAGCTCCATAATCTTCCTCTTGCAATAACGACGCCAGGCTGCTTGGATAAAGCAAGCAGCCCAAGTTCTCCATTGTTGTGAGTAAAAGCGGAAGGTGTGTTGAACCTGCCTACTATGGAGGCGCCTAAATTGACTTGCAACAAACTTTAAGTCTTCAGAAATCAATGCAAAAGCCTCAACCTCTGCAAGTGTCTTAACTGTTCTAGTGGAAGATGGAAGGTTGGAACCAGACTTGGGATCCAAGGCCCATGTCAAAAGCTCCTCGCCACAAAAGTGTGTCTCTTTTAGGAAAGTGCGGTTGAAAAAACCACTTCTACCACCATCCGTGGTAACACTCTCAAGGCGACCACGGATGATGAAAAGCATCTCATCGACGGGATCTCCTTCCCGAACAATGTATGTATTCTCTGTAAATAAGCATGGTTTCAGTCTCTCACAAATTGCATCAAGTAATCTTTCATCCATACTCTCAAATAGTGGAACCTGAAATGTAAGAGAAGCCGTCAAATAAAAATTTAGTATTCACTATTCAGGTATCAAATTCTGGTCTGTCTAGAGATATCATAGAGATTTGTGCCATAACTTTGACTACCAAACATGTGAATCCTCTTGCCTGATGAAAAGTGATTAAAATTAAAAAATGCTATGAGCAGAGGTAAAGGATCAAACACATCTCATCTGATCAAAAGTTTATTGAGAGAAACAAAGGTCCATTGGCTTCAGGAAAAATCAACATTTTGTAAAATTCACCAGTGAGACCCATACAAAAGTTATGAACTGCTGTAAATACATATATGTATAAATGAGAAGCGCAATTGACAAAGGTGAAAATCCCAAGAAAAGATGATTTTACAATGACTTGAAATATCGAAATGGCCCTTTTAATGTTTTGCTTAAATTGGTGTTACTCTTTTTCTTATTCTTTGTTGCTTGCCAATGCACAAATTGAAGTATTTCACAGCATACCCTTCTCACTAAAGCCAGACAAAGATGACGCTTAATATCTCTTCTAAGATCCTTCGGTAGACTCTGCACCAAACTTTCTTCATCCACACCACGCGTTGCCAGCCACTTGTATTGATCATAGCATCTAACACGTTCCCTAAGCTCATGGGGGAGCAAGCGATGATGCATCCACTGTTCTGAATCACGTCTTTTGACTCTCATTTCCTCTAGCCTAATGGTAAGAGATTGAAGGTAGGTCTGCAATCAAAGCAGAAGTCACAAGCCTCAGTATCTCGTATTATCAATCTGCTTCTCATTCTTCTGTGAGTACAACCTTTGACAATTATATACAAAGATCCTTAATACAGCACCACCTTGGATCTTTGTTTGCATCAACACAGTTAGTTCCCAACAGGAATACATGCTCTCCGGACTAAAAAGGATTAGGAGCAAAAGATCTCAATGTAACATAATAGCATATGGCATCTCTAACTGCCCTGGCACTTATGGTAGCAACACTCTATGTCATTCAGTGGGAGTTTAGATTAACTTATTTTATGTGATTTGTGTGAGAGGAGTTTGTCTCCTAATGCATACAAGAACATTTTTCTAATTGATTCTTAAGTTTCCCAAACACCAATCTCACTCAACTACCATTCACATGAATTGGATTGCATGTTGGAACATTCAACCTTTCTGTATTTGATGCAAGCAATTACATGCTGAATGATTCATGTTTCTAGAGTCTGGGTAATCTGGCATATTACCAAAATAGTAATAATTCAATCTGAAATGAACATATGCTATATAGTCTACACTATTTTAACTATACCTGCATGTTACCAATGAGGAGTGCAAAGAGGATAAGCCCAAAAATGGCTAGCGATATTGAAAATATAACCTCCCCAATGTAGGTGCTGGTTTGAAGACCTTGGCCAAGTGTACTGTATTTGAATGAAAAGTTGAAGTTATCAAGTGAAAATTAATTAATAGTTTTATCATAAGCTATAACAAGGCAGAAGAATACAAGATAAATGTCAAAAATCACAATGTACTTGTCAGAAATTCTGAGACAGCATATGAATGAAGAAAACCTCCATAGGGAATATATATATAATTACCTCAAGTTCTGGAGCCCCCACCATAAACAGTAGCAGTATTTAGAGATGAACGTTTTAGATGAAACAATTCCAGATGAAAATGCTTGGGTAAAAATTCCATAATCAAAAGGTGGATTTTCTGTATCCACAGAGCACTGTGAATTGAAAATATCTCTGCTTCTATTCTGCCAGGCACTATAACCTTCCATGTGCTGGTTGCCACAATACAAGAAATTTTTGTTACATCCATTTTCACTACAGGCCTTCTGCCAGCACGAGTCATTGCGTTCAATGGCTAAAAGGTACCAAAACGCCCCAACTACCTGTAAGACAACCATTAGTAGAAAAGAACCAAAAATAAATCCTGGAAAAGTTGGCAAGTCATCATTATAACCAGAACTGGAGAGAATATATAATACTGTATCTTTTAATTACGTTGAGGGTGGGAATGCTAATAGAAGCAAACATAACAGCAACAACAATAACAATAATTATTCTAGTAAGTGGGATTGGTTCAATGAATTATATGACACCATGATGCTTTATTCATAAGCAACTCTTCTTGATTATGGAACAGAAGCAAACAAGATGGAAAGAAAACAAACACTTACATGACTAGCTAGCATGTATAATAGCAAATAATATGCAGCTCCTGCCCATGCGGTTTCAGCAAAGACACCAGATGTTCTCTTAAGTTCTGAAGTCAATGGTACCATCCGGAGCAATCGAGGAACATATTGAAGCAATATAATGAATAGTAAGGCCTCCTTTGTTGCCAATACATCTGAACCTTTTGACCTCTGAAGAAATCTCCAAACCACAATCTGAGTACATGGACAGAAAAAGTAAACAGAGAGGATCTGTAATGAATGAGTACTACGACACAAACATGGCTCTTTTTTGACCCCCAACATGTCTGTCTTTCATAGTTTTTTAGTACTCCTCCAGGCTTTAACGAAAGACCTATTTAACTAATTTTATTTGATTAAGGAACTAAGGTAAGTTGGTTAATTATAATAAATTTGACATATTTTTCCTAAAACACCTTAACCATCTTCTTTAATTCCCTCCCTCCATCCCCCCTCCCCTATTTGTGGTAGTATCAATATGGGCAATTTGAGACAAAATTGATAAATGTGGGAAATAGGTCTTACAATTAGGACCAAGATCAATTTTCCCAATGAGCCCTTATATTAAGGGCTGAAGTAGTATATTAGTATGTGTCCAGCATAAAGTTCCACACTTCAATATAATTATCAAAAAGTAAACAGAATATTATACCAAAGTGTAACAACAGAAGAACATTCAAGCCTCCATAAGCCTAATAAATTAAGAGTTCAACATGTTTGGATACAAAAAGACCATCTATCAAAACAAAATCTGCAGCACGTTTTCTATGCTATACATAAGGAGAATTAGAAAAAGGACATGAGGCAAAGGATGAATACAAAACAATCATTAAAAAATAAAAGAAAATAATCTCACAGCATAAAAAATAGAGATAGATTCAGGTTAACAGAATTTTCTCAACCTGTGGCAAGGGCAACACTGAAAGGAAATCGATAATGAAATATCGCTGCAAGTATCGCTTGGCTATTTGTGATGGATCTATAACAAGTTCACCTCGTCCAAAGACACGAGATGATGGAGCTATGTAAGCAGTACGAAATTGGAGAGCCATGCGTATAAGGTAGAAGGCATCGACGACTGCTCTCAGAGTGCTGACTATGATTGCCATGTTTCGATCTATACTGAGACAGTTTGCTGAATCATTGATCACAGGGAGATAAAAAAACAATGGATCAATAGAGACAGCCAAAATGCATGAGATTACAAAAAGCTTATTCCACAAGAGTAAAAATTTGTCTTGAGGATCAAATATCTTCTTCTCTGACACTTTAAGTTCTTCAGGGAAGACTGCCCTTGATACCCCAAATCCAAGTGATCTGCCAATTGACTTCAGCCCTTCAGATCCCTTTCTCATTCCTCTTTTAAAAGATCCAGTGGTTCCAATGCGTGCATAACCACCAGGGCTTAATTTAAACGTACCAAATCCACATTTATTATGTCTAGCAGCAGAAGGTGAAGATAGTCTAGTGTCCAATGGATCCAACCTAAAATTAAATGAAAGAGTCCGAAAAACAGATCAATTCCCCTCATATATTTTCATATATATAAAGATTAATTTCATGTTCTTAAAATGGGAGAATGCCTTACTGTGGCAGAAAATTGTTTATACAAGTGCCAAATTATGCATACGTACAGCAAAGCACAACCTCAACATGCTCAAGGTTTGATGATTTTAAACCCAATGAAATCAAGTGAGAGTACATATAAATATTACTAACAAATTTCTGAGTCACATCTCTACAAATGTAAAATTGCAGCACTGTAACTTGGTACCTTGCGAATTTTTCCCGCTGGCTACACATGTATTGTGACTTGTGGTCAAACATCTTTGAAAGTTGATCACAAATACCAGATATATACAATACAACCTGCAGCCAAGCAAAACATAACTCAACAACGACCCATTAAAACTTCTTGAATGAGCCTGATGCTATTTGCAATTCAAACTCTGGAAAATAGAATTATAAGAATGGAATGCACAAATAAGAAAGTTAAGCTCTTGTTTACTCTCCCTGAGTTTTACAACCTGAAAATAGATTTACCTTATAATGTAGATTGATAGCTCCAACATACCCTAGTTGACAGAAGCTAATGCTTTGTAAGATTCATGTTTTGTAATTGTACCAATTGAATTTTCTAATCTTATCTAATTGACTTAAGTATATGTTTCAAACCCATTTAGTTCATTGGAATAATTAGTCTAAAATTGAGAATCTGACTAAATACCCTATACATTTAAGTCAGATACACTAATTAACAAAGGAAATGCTCGTTTAAACACAATCCAATTTATGAGTTGGAGTTGCTATTTACATGTAATAACCCCACATCACGCCCTGGGATCCCTCTACCCAAACCAAACAGGGGATCAAGAGGAACATATAGTTTCTCGGTTAATAAGCGCAAATGAGTCAAATCAATACATGATTACTGACTATGCATCAACTATTAACAGCACCACTAATATCAGAAGTCCAGTATCAACCAAATGCAAGAAGCTGAAGTAAATCTAAGCTCTAACACTGGTTTTCATCAAAAACAAAAACAAAAAAGAAGTAAGAAGAAGAGAAGAGAATCAGACCTTGAAGACAAAATACGCGATCTTTCTGTAAGTGTGATGGAAAGGAAGAAGAAGAGAGGGAGGGAAGCAGAAAGATCTCACGGGAATCTCTGGGAAGCTCACGTCATCCTTGAGGGAAGAGAAGAGAGAGAGCGAGAGCATATGATATAAGTCATATAACTATAGAAGAGAAGACTGAAGAGAACCAGGAAACGGAGGAAATGAAAGATAAAAATTTTATTATTTAGAAAAAGAAAAAGAAAATCAGGCGGCTAGAGAGAGAGAGTGAACCGCCGAAAAGGTGATGCCTGCACGAACTGCTGCCTGCAAGCAAGCACGGTGGCACATGCAGTAACCATCCACTCTGTTTCGCCAACTTTCCTTTTTAATAAGAATAAAATAAAATTTGGCAAAATCACCATCATCGTCAACGTATTTGTATTCTACTGGGACTCTGGGAGGCAGGTTAAAAAAAAAACATTTGAACTACAAAATATAAAATTTTAAATAAGTGATTTTCAGTAAACATAAATTATCAATTACTAGTTTAATCAATCTAATTTCTATACTTTTGTAGTAAATAAGACATAATTTTAAATTTTGAACTTCAAGGATATTTATATATTTTTCCCTATTCTATATCTTAAGAAAAAACAAACAAAACAAACTTTTTATTTTAAAAAAACAAAGAACCAACCCATATTTCATATACATGATATAAATAGCAAATAAGATACTCCCTTAAAGTTAAATTTTTTTTTATAAATATTGTACGATGTTATTTCTTAAGTCAAGTAGTATTAATGTATTTTGGTATGAATATTATTGAGTAATACTTATTAAAGAGCGGATTAAGAAAAATAAGTAAGATTGAGTCAACCTATTAGCTATAGAATCATATCAATATTCTGATTTTATAGTATTGGTTTTTTTTTTGCCCGGCAAATTATAGTATTGTGTTTGTACATTTGAATAATATGAGGTTTCATAATTACATTTCTTTGTTGAATTAACCAAATGCAAAGTAATAAAATAAACATGATCTTCTCAAATCAAATGTTGGCCACAGTTTTGATGGACTAATTCTTCGGATTTTTCTTTTTATTATCGAATTAATTATTTGTGTTATAAATAAATTACATCCTATTTTCATCATTATTAAATTGGAGTTGTATTCAAATTTTTGAGACATTTGAATTATAAATAAAATATATTGATCACCACTCAATTTTAAAAACCTGTATAGACACCATTCGAAATTAAAATGCATGTTATAAAAATCTTTTTTACATATTTCAAATTTCATTTTCTTCCCCTAGCCATTAGTTGATCATTAAACATTTACTTTTACCAAAATACCCCTCTTTCAACAAATGAGTTATTATTTACATTTGACTAAAATTTTATTCAAAAAACAAATAGTTTAATACATATATTAATAATTTTCAATATATTATAAAATTTATTATTTTTTGTTATATTTAAAAAAATTAAATTCTAAAATTTTTATATCATACTTATTGAAACTTATTTATTCAGTATTTTTTTTAAATGAATTAGCATGCGTCGTCCTTCGTTTGTAGGGCAGAGTCACCTCATATTATTACAATTTGTGTGTTTTTGCTGACTCATACAACTCTTTCCATAAATAGGCTTCACTTCTTCATCTTCATTCACTAAAGATTTCGTGTGTCTCTCGTCCCTCCTCCCAACTTCTTTCTCCATTATTCATGTGTCTCTCGTCCCTCCTCCCAGCTTCTTTTTCCATTCTTCACTTGTTTTCTTTTTTAACTTACTCCACATGTGTGCTTGGAAGTTTGGTATTCTTATATTTATCGTAAGTAATGTTATCTATATTTTCTTTAAATTTTATAGTTTGTAATATTTATGTTGATCTTACTAACTATAATGTTACAATTCATATTATTTTTAAGCGGTCAGTATTCTTGAACAAGTTGAAAGATTAAATAGGAGCCTCTTATTTAATTGTAAGTATATTGTGTTATATATTATTACTACATGTGAAGTATAAGATCTAAATATTTTAAGTTGAACTCTATTATTCTCTTCTAAGTATGTGATTTTGTCTATATAAAATTTATGTGATAATATATAGAAATAACTTTTGCATCTTATTATTCTATAAAGAAGTACTGTGTCATATAGTTCATAGAGCGGTAGGGGCTCTTCCACCCTTAATCTTGGTTAAGGGTTTGATCCCTAGCCTTGGGTATGGAGCAACATTAAATCTCTTGGCCAGCTGTCCTTCCCATAGAGAAACCCACAATGAGCGGAGAATTAGTACTTGGCCTGCCGGACTGGGGGATACCTTGCGAAAGCAAAAAAAAAAGAAAGTCAATTGTATTGAACATGATAAACTTTTAACTTTGTTTATAAAATTCAATGTCTTTCTTTATATTTCATGGTAGCAAAAGAAATAGTACTAAAAAAACATGTTTACTTATTCATAATAAAATAAAATAAAATTTAAAAATACAAAGAACTCATTCTTGTCTGTAACCTTTTTTTGCGTGATAAAATAATTTTCTACTGTTATTATGTGTTTGATCTGCCACATATATCCTACTCACTTCATCCCTAGAAATAGAAAATATATATATATATATTGTATTTAGAAAAATTTAAAAGCATGTTTGGATGAAAGCATTACTGATAATTAATTCAAAATATTTTGTAAGCTAAGAAATAATTTAGTTTCAAATAATACAATTATTTTGGAACCTATAAATCAAATAATACAATTGTTACATTTTCAATAAAATTTCAAAACTTAAATGAATTATAATTCTTCTAAAAGTTGTAACCTATAAAAATAATATTTGAAAGTGTAACATTAAAAAAGTAAATATTAATTCAAATAATAATTCAAGATACTTGTAAACTTTCAAAATAATGTTAAAAAAATAAATATATCAAGAAGGTGATGATTCATTAAAAATACTAGTAATGCAAGTTTTAAGGGGGTTTTCCCTTAATGCATAATGAATATCTAATTTGGACTGTTGATATAGTTGGATTCTTTTGTGTCAATTTGTTCTCAGTCGATTATCAATTTGTAATGTAATATTTAGGAAATATAATGGATGTTAGAAAGGAGACTATATATATATTTTCAAATGGACGAATTTGTAATAACCCTTATGGTGTAACATTTGAGTGT
>JBAGKO010000005.1:9293438-9305519 GCA_037177275.1 Acacia concinna | reverse complement strand
AAAAAGTTATAATGGTTATATGGTCTTTTTCTCTGGATTACATGATCCCTGCATCCTGATTAATGAGTATTAGCTATGTAATCGTGATTACATTAAATAATGTTATCAGGATTACATATGTAATCATCTTTACATTACAATAAGTACAACCAAACGCCGTAATTATCCTGATTACATAGAATTACTTGTAATCCTATTCCATGTAATCGAACCAAACGGGCTGTAAGAGAATTTAATTTTATTTTGATTCAAGTGAATGTAGCAACTTGTGAAGTTTTAGGCTGTTGAAAATATAATGTGTGGAGCAAGGACTGCTGTAAAATTTTCCCCCAATTAATAATGAACAAATCATATTAATGTTTCATAGAAATATTAGAAATATCTCAATAATTGCTCTTTCATTTGTTATTATTCTGATAGTTATAATATACTCCCTTCGGTCTTAATTATAAGGGCCCATTGACTTTTTTAGATAATCGTAAGAAAATCCTAATAAAGCTAATTGCATTACTTAATCATATCATTATTATATTTTATTACAATATATATTAGTTCATAAGTTAAACAATATAATTTAAAGAAAAACGATAAATTTTAATGTCTTTAAGTAATGTAATTAGCTTCCTTAGGATTTTCTTAAAATTATCTAAAAATGTCAACGGGCTCTTATAATTAGAATAAGAAGAAGTAATTTTATGTTTCTTTCAGTGGGTACATTTTTGTAATTTTCCCTTGGGGCCGCGTAGGGGAAGGGTTTGAGTGGGAAATTTGTGCGAGTCATAGGTGTTGTATTGTGTATTTGTGTACCTATTATGTGTTAGGGAGCGGATTCTCTCGTAATCCCTCCCTCCTCTTCTCTCCTCCTCCTCTAGAGAGAAGAGGAGGGAGGGAGACTGAGAAAATCCTCTCCCTTATGTGCTATTGTTGATTTGAACAAAAGAAGCTCATGGCTACTTCCACTCATCAAAGATCTCGCCTCATGGACTACTTATGTTTAGATTGGAATACATGCAACTAACAACTACTAATATATATATCCAAGTCATTTTCGTCTTAACTTTAAACAACAAATTTTAATTATGATCTGCCTAATGCTGGACCCTTTCGTTAACTAGTGTTTTTTCTTTCTTTTTCTTAAAATCGCACCCAGACTTATAAAACAGTCATTCGTGGTCCTCTCTCTGGTTTTCCTGATATTTCATTCAAGTTACAGCTAGCTGCTTTCTTTTATTACTTTTTTTTTCTTTTTTGGTTATAAAGTTACAGTTGCTTCAATATCGCGCATTTCACACCACACACACACACACGTACGTTGTCGTTTTATAAATTTATCTTGTTTCCACAAGTTATAAATCCCTTATTACTTGTGATGATTTCTAATTTGTAAGTTGTGAAATTAGGCAAACAAGATGTGAAAATCTTTTCTAAATTCATCAAGATCAAATATGAAATTCTGAAAACTTTACAAGCACACGAGTCCATAAATCTAACCAGAGTTCAAAGTGGCATCTGCAACATCATGACAGGCATAAACATGACGAGTGTTTACATTATGAGAATTAAACTTCCCTCCTCCTTAATCCGACGATATCGACGTGTAACCCTGTCTCCACGTTACCACTATTTCTCCCTCAATAACCGACATATAAAGGAACAAATAGGAAGTGGGTGCACCTAGCTAGCAATCAGACTCTGACTTTCTTTTTTCTTTTTATAACTTTAAACACCAAAAGACAATTCAGTAAATTCCTTTTATTATTGAAAAGGACGAAGAAGCCGCATCACCTCCATAAAATTATATATATGTTCAGAATACCTTTTGCCATTTTTGAAGTTTTTTTTAAGGGCATTAGTTATGTTATGTATATAAATTTTACCCTTAATATATTGTATGTGTGCGTATTGTGTATATGAGGGCGCAAAGTGTCGGTGGGTGAACGTAAGTTTTTACAATGAGAAACTTAAATAATCGAGAGACTTTCAATGCTAACAAACCAAATATCCTCCAAAGTCATAGCCAGCCAGAATTTTTGTCCATAAGGTGGGACTAAAAAGGGACAACACGACTACATGAACGAAACCAGCATTTCAATCAGAAAACTTTAACCCAACTTCAACATCAACATCAACATCATTTGAGGAGAGTCTTCACTATTGATTTGACATTTAGTTTCTTGAGGTCAGTGTATGACTGTCCACACCCCACAAACATCACCGGAGCTCCAGATATATACACCATAGAAAGTGCAGCGCCCACCTGCCAAATCCCATCATCATCATCAACACCAAATATTCCCCAAAAAAAGACAAAAAAAAAAAACCAAAGAACAAAAAAGCTTTCATTCATTCAAGACTTGAGTTTCTGAACCCATACCTTGTCATCGATGGTGTCGAACTTTGTGAGCAGAATCCCATCTATCAGTCTGGGATTAGCAGATGCAGATAGGTCGGCTAATTTCTGCAGGAAAATTGCTAAAAGTTCAATAACTTCAACATAAGAAATAGAAACAGTGGGATTGGATTTGGATAATGCCAAAGTGTGTAGAACTTTAACCTGATTGAACTTTGAAAGCTGGTCCACTGCGTCATTTCCAACCAATGCTTCTCCAACAAATAAGACCAAGTCTGGATTGTTGAGGTATATAAGCTTTGACAATGCTCTCATCAGCGGCTCGTTATCCTGAAGCCAAGTAGCCACATACCAGATAAACAAAGCAGCTTTAGGATAAACATGTTCCAAACAGAAAGGCAGAGTTGTTCGTGCAAATCTAATATGGCTACGGTCCTCTTTACAGCAGGAAGAATTATAGTTGAAATAGAAAATTTGAGTTTTGAGGGTATTTTGTATACACGTGACTTAATGAAATATAATTCATGGAACTCAAATAGTACCTGCATACGACCAGCGGTATCAACAAGGACCACATCTGAACCATTGCGTGAAGCTTCCTGAATTGCTTCTTTAGCCACAACAGCAGGATCTTTCTCATAGCCCTTCTCAAATATAGGGATCTGAAAAGGGGAAACAGTTAGGTCTATGCTTTCTGTAACTTACTATGACACGATCTATTAATACATGTGCAACAAAATTTTACTGATATTTAAGGAGTATGGATCAATATAAACCTGAAGTCTACGTGCATGAGTCCGCAGCTGCTCAACGGCACCAGATCGAAATGTGTCGCAAGCAGCCATCATGACACTAACATCATGCTGCAGAAGCCAGTAAGCAACCTACAAAATACACAATGACAAAGGTCAGAAAGCACATCCTACATAAGAAACCTCCATGAAGAAAAAGAGGGGGAAAGCTTATCCTGTCTTCACCTTGGCTAGATTAGTAGATTTTCCAACTCCATTAACACCAACAAATACCACAACATATGGTTTCCTATGCTCCTTGGCAGCATGCACATCCCTTAGTATGTCAATAGAGCGCTTAGGAGTTAAAATTCGAACAAGTGCTTCTTCCATTGCAGTCTGCATTGATTTTTGGGAACACGCTATCAGTATGCTGCCTATTAAAGAATGAACACGCATAGAAAGGGAAGCATCTAATGCAAAGATAGGAAAAGGGATAGAAACAGACATGCACTGTTGAAGATATCCTTGTAAATGAAGCTAGCTTTTTCCCCTCAAGACTTGCTGCCACTGATTCACAGAGTTTCTCAGCTATTTCTTCAGCCTACAAGGGCATATAGTAATCAAAATTGGTTGACAGATAAAATTCAAAGGACCTGCTAAATAACAGGTCAGGTAAAACAGAAAAAGAATTTAAACTGTTTAATATAAACACTGGTTGGATTATCCCATTTCTCATTATCTTCTCATCATTTCATATCCACCATTAAATTATAAAAATAAATGGTTTAAATTCAGTATTTTATAAAATTATTACTATAAATATATACAAATAGGTTTAAACTCTTATAATCCAATCTATACAATTCATAATTGCAATATAGAAAAAAAATGATAAATTTTAATTTATAAAATAGTATAATAATAATATATAAAATATTAAATCTAGACCATCCATTTCATCATCTAAGGGTGGAGATAGGATAATGAGAAAGAGGATTATGAGAGTATCCTCTTCCTATAAACACACACCACATTCTTGGTCATGAGCCTGTCCTTTAGAGCTTTCAAAGCTGGTTCCAGGTCTGACTTCTCCAAGTTAGCCTTTCCGGCAATACTGAGCACAAGGAAGTGTGTGAGTATCGATATTAATCAAGTCAGTGAAATCCAAAAACAAAAACAGATAAGCATCTAAAATCTAAAATCAAAGTAAAAATTATAACTTGGCCAATCGATGACTGCATGTGCTAAGTAATTTGCATCTAAACAACCAGGACATTTTCACAGAATAACAAGTACAAAACGGCAAAAGGAAAATAACATCCCTTGAATTAACAAAGTGAGACTCAACTAATCATGCCAGAGCAAGTAATTACAAGTCCAAGGATATCTATCTCTCTAACTCATTCATCCTTATTCACTTCTCCATTAATTTCTGCCCCAACCCGTTATGTAGACTTCATGTGAAAGTTCAAGAACACATTAGCATGAGAAAATATCAATATATCAAAGTTGAGGATTTCAAGCATAAGAGAATCAATCAATTCCGCACAGTAAGTTGAGCAATAAGCCTCATCAGTCAATGTCAATATCAATATAAGATATTATATATATAGCAAGCCAGGCCACATTATCCCAAGCCGTGAACAATAGTTCTCATTTTATCAAATTCCATGTATTAAATAAAACCACCTAGTTTATGGCACATATGATGATACGAGAGCGAAGTGATATAATTAAAACAGAAAGGGCCTTCAAACAAATTGTCAACTTGACAAAAATCTAATAATCTACAAGGGTCAGCAATCTTACCTCTGGAACATGGATGAAAACCATCCCTTCTTTTTAGCATCAGGTTTGCTGTTCATCTCCACATCATCATCTTCTTCCTCACTTTCACTACTAATAATCTCTTCTTTATCCATCATACTTTCACCCTGATCAGCAGCCACAACTTCTATGTGACCTTCCCCATTCTCACCCACAGGATCTGTGAAGTCCAGTTTTGTTTCAGGAGGTGAATCGTCCCAAACTCTATTTTTCTTCGTTGGCTTTTTCTTTGGCTCTACCTTGGAGGCTTTGGTAACAGTATCTGTCTTTTTTCCTCCTTTCACTCTAAGCTTCTGAAGCTTATTTACATCAAAAGCTCCATTATTGGAACTTGCATTCTCTTTACCGTTAATTTTACTACCCAGGTTAGATTCTTTAGTAGCTACAATATGGTCACTGGAGTGCCCATTCTCCATCTTACGACCTTTGATATTATCACCATCCCCACCATCACTTTTCAAACCACCTTCACTCTTTTTCTTATTTCCTCCTTCAGATCCATTCTTCTGACTCTGACCTTGCTTCTTGTTATTAACTAAAGCCCTACCAACGGGATTTGATTTCTTCAAATCCTCAGCCCGAGCCTCGGCCTCCATCTTAAGCTGTCTGAAAGTTTCATCAAAATCATGATACACTGTCCTTTTTGGATCGTAAATTTCAGAAAATTCCCGCTTCACCATAGCGAGCAGATCATCCACATACAACAGATGGAGGATCCGCTGATACAAAGCCACAAACACGAGGCCAAGCTCATTATGGAAGGTCCATTTGAGGGTATAAGAAGCACCTGGGGCATCATAATTAAAAGATGCATCACCAGATCGTTCCTCCAAAAGACAAGATCGGATCAAGGTATCAATCGGTGATCCTTTAAGAGCATTCCCAAGCTCTTTACAAGTCCAGAGGATCAATCCTCCTCTTGTAAAAATGAGTAACTGCTCTAACATCTTCGATCCCCTTCAAATACCCTGCAAGGAAAAAAAAATCGAGAAATTCAAAGATTACAAAACTGTAGAATCTAAACAAAACTACATAATATCAATTGAATTCATTCAAGTGAAACACAAATTAATAATTTAAACCCTAGCGTGATCGAGCTGAATCGCAAAAACAGAACGAGATTCAATCAGGGTAAAATAACAAAAAGAAATTATAAGGAGGTTATTGGAAAAGAAGGGAATAATTTGATTTCAAGATGCGTTGTTTCATGCAGGGAACAAGGAAGATCTAAACAATCGAGGTGAGAAAGATACCAGCGATTTCTTGAAGCTCAGAGAAACCTGAGAAGACGAAAGAAATTGTTTCGCAGGAAAAAATTAGAAAAAATCTTCGAGTTTTGGAGAATTAAAATCTAGCGTTTATTGGAACTAACGTGGGAGGAGGAATAAATATGGAAAGATAAAAATTAGAAATGAAAGTTGAGGAAATTCAGGGCTTTTATAGGACGTGATTTTAAGTTAAGGGCGGCTTGCCGATTTACAATGGAGGTAATAATTGAGGATTTTGCGGTTGCTTTGGGTTTCACCCTGCGCCCGCAACTTTGACCACGTTTTTTTTTTCAATAGTTACTCCTACGGCCCTACTAAAATTAGGAATTAGATTGACCCAAAAATATTACTCCTCTGATCCTAGAGTGGAGACAGAAATATTTTTTATTCTATTTATAAGCCAAGTATTAAAATTTTAATGTGGATGTATAAATTTATTATTTATTTATTATTATTTTAATTTTATTTTTATTTAATATTAGGAAAAATGACACTTGAATATCATTTGAATTTTTAAAACCCAAAAAGGTCTGTTAGCATTCTAAAAAGACACTAAGGTACCATAGACCAAATTGAGTTTTTTTTTTATTTTTTTGAAGGGAAAAATGCTACAGGAACTAACAAATTTTATTACTCTTATAGGTAATCACATTACTCTCATAGCGAAAAATATCTTCTCTCCTTTGTTTTTCAAATTTGCTAAAGTGAAAAGTGATCTGGAAACTGACAAATTCCATTACTTTTATGAGTAATTCTATTACTCTTATAGCGAAAATCCCTCTCTCCTCTGTCATGGGCATATTTCTCTCTCCTCTGTTACTATTCGTCAGTCAGTGTCAGATGAATAGTGATAGAGGGAGAAAGAAAAACAGATATCAGAAATTTATATCGAATTCTATTACTCTTATGGGTAATCTCATTACTCTTATAGCGAAAATCCTGCTACTGTTCACATCCGAAATTTGAAAACCCATATTCCTCCCTTGGGTTTTTGATATTCTAACAGACCTGTTGGGGTTTTGAAAATTTGAATGGTATTTAAATGAGATTTTCCCTTAATATTATGTACATTACATAAAGCTAGAGTTCAAAAATTGTTGAATTCTATAATAGAATTAAGGGAGAATTTCATAAAAATACCTCCCTAAATTCAAAAACCTCAAAAGGAATATTAACATTTCAAAAAGACACTAAGGTATCATGGACCAAATTGGGTTTTTACAAATTCTCTGATATAAACAGTGACCAGCACGAAGTAGCAAAAACCATTACTCAAATAGCGAAAATCCAATATTGTTTACATCACAGGTGGATTCCCCTTCTCTCCTCTGTCAGATGAACAGTGCCGACGGAGGGGGAGAGAGAAAGTGATTAGCACGAAGTAGTGAAAATCGTTACTTTTCTTATGAAAAACATTACTAAAATAGCGAAAGTTCACTATTGTTCATGTCAGCGAATTTTGAGGGGAAGAGAGTGATCAATACGAACCAACACGGACTAACGAAATTCATTACTCTTCTTGTGAAAACTGTTACCCATCTTACGAAAATTACTACGGTTCATATCAGCGAATTTGAAAAACTCAATTTAGTCCATGGTACCTTAATGTCTTTTTGAAATGTTAATATCCCTTTTGGAGTTTTTGAATTTAAGGAGATATTTTTCTAAAATTGTCCCTAAAATTAATGAAATTTAAGATTTTTTTTATCTATGTAACAGAGAATTTAATAACTCATTAAAGAGTTTGAGAACCCTCCCATTTACATATTGGAGCAAGTTGACATTTTTAGGAGATTAAAAAATTAAATATATTTTAATATAAAAAATATGAATATGAATATTTAAAATATTCATATTTAATTCACTTAATATTTAAATATTTTAAATTAATTTATTTAACTCACTTAATATTTAAAAAGAATTAATCAAACTATTTGACTTATGTCGATAATTTTCATTAAAACGTTTTTAAACCGATCATACCGATGTTACATTTTTTACGATTTTGTGGTAAGATGATATTAATAAAATAAGGCAAGATTCGCAGGCAAAAAAGGGCAAGATGTAGGATTCATTTTTTTTTATTTTTATCAAAGAGATGTAGATATTACATATGCTTTATATGTATTCTAATAACCATATTTATAATTCAGACCAAAACGGAAGCAAATCAATGGTTCATATGACTTTTCTTTTGGTTTCATCTGTTAATAAAAGAAACCCAAATCATCAAAATCGATGTTAATATAAAATACAAAATCTTCAATGAATTATATAATTGATGAAATTATGAATATTATGGCTTATTTTTCGTATAATTCATATTAGAAACAAAGTTCACAATTTTATCTTTTTATTTATTTTTGTTTTTCTTCTATTATCATTTCATTACAGTGTAATTAGGAATTGTTTTTTACTGTTTTCCCCTACTCACATTTTAGAGAAACTGACATTTAAATAGTACTTAAAATTCTAAAACCTACAAAAGAAGATTAACATATCAAAGAATGAAGTTAGAATATGGGTTTCCCAAGTTTTGTTCAAACAACCAAAATGCCCCTTTTAAGGGCTTGTTTGGATGAGCGGTCAAATAAATTATTTATTTTTATAAGTGGCTTATGAAAAGGTTTAGAAAAAGTGACTTATTGGAATAGAAAAAATTACTTGTATTTAAATTTCTAATAAAAAAATTACTTATTAAAAATAAAAGAATTTACTTATAAAAATAAGTCACTTTTCCCCGCTTATTTTTATAAGTCACTTACTAGCATAAATGACTTATTAGAATAAGTATCTACCAAACACTCAAAAGTCATGAACCCTTTATTTTTTTAGCCGACACCCTCACCAAAGAAGGCTCTCAATATAAAAGGTGGGTCAACATATCATTTGTCAAAACCATTATGGAAAATCAATCACATTACTTAATTAGTCACAACTCAAAACTCTTTATTAATCATTTTACACATTTTGTCAATACTTAATGATTTTATCGAAACTATTACAGATTAAACACCGCTATTCATTTTGATAATCTTATTATTCAATTGGTGACGTCAACATCACTATTCATTTCAATAATCTTATGGGCAAAGGGTCAAATTTGCCATGGAAATATACTCAAAGGGGCAAATTTGTCCTAGATGTTTCATAAGGGGCTAATTTGCCTCAAAAGTTTCAGAAGTGGGGCAATTTTACCCTTGCCATTAGTTAACTATTAGTTGACTGTTAATTGACTAAATATGTTGAGTTGGCAGTACACAAGTTATCCACTTTATTTTTATTAAGGTGAAAATTTGTCCCCAACTTTTTAAATTATTACTTTTGACCGTTAATTAACCAAATATGGTGAATTGCAATCCACATGTCATCCAGTTTATTTTTGTTAAGGTGAAAATTTGTCTCAATAGTTCATTTGTCATCTAATTCATCTTTTTTAAAAGTTTCGGGACAAATTTTTAGCTTAACAAAAATACAGTGGATGGCCTGTGGATTGTTAGCTCAACATATTGGGTCAACTAACGGCAAAAGTAAATTAGCCCCACTTTTGAAACTTCCAAGCAAATTCTCCTCTCTAGACATACTTCCATAACAAATTTGCTTCTTTACCCTAATCTTATTATTCAATTGGTTACACCCAAAATCTTTAATTTGTTAACAATTGTACACATTTTGTTAATACTTATTGATTTTGTCAAAACTATTACAAATTTTATCAACATAACTATTCATTTCGCTAATCTTATTACTCAATTTGTCATAACCCAATACTCTTTATTAATCTATATACCTAAGTTATTAATTTCTATATTGATGTTGTCATTATACTCAAGTTGTAGATGACACCTGATATGAATGATTATTATTGCCTATAATCATATTGTTAACAATGCTATATAAGGGTGTTGACAACTTCAATATATAAGAATTATAGCTTCATAGTTCATATAATAGAAACTACCAAAACATAGAACAAAAACAAGTTGGGATCCTCTCCTTTGTAAGGGAGGTCCCTTACACCTCCCTTGCAAGGGATGTGAGAGGAAAGACTTTTTTTAAAAAAAAAAATTAAATTAAATCTCTCCTCTCACATCCCTTGCAAGAGATGTGCAAGGGAGAGGATCCCCTCCCAACAAATTCCCAAAGTGCAAACAAGTGTTTCCCACCACCATAAACCCAGCCAAAATTAAACTAGATGTTGCCCACAAATCAAATCCACCATAAATAAATACATATATTTATTTTGTCAAAACCATTATTCATTACGTGAAAACACAAAATCAGACCAAACACTTTAGTAGCATTAAAGTGGCATCGTTGAAGGAGGTGTGCAGTGTTGATTCATCTTCATTGCCACCTCCGTTGCTTCTTAGACCAGAGCATCATCATCAAGAACTAGGTAGAGAGTTGAGGACAAGTCATTGGGTAGTTTTTGGAGTCTTTTTTTGTTCAACCTTTGACGACAAACCAGAGTGTAGGATGGAAGGATAGAGCTTCATCATACCTCATCGATTTTGAACAAAGGAGAATCTGTGGCACAAAGAAGAAGGATCGAGCCTCGTTATGCCTCAATGGTCATTGTTGCTATGTGCAAGAAGGAGATTGAAAAAGGGAGCAAAAGTGGTAGAAGGGGATGCTGTAAGGAGAGGCAGTAAGGAGTGAGCAACAGGAGTGAGTGGCAGAGTAGGATGTTGACGACGAGGAAGGGGGAGCAGGGATAGAGAAATATAAGGAGAGGGGGAAATAATGAGAGATAGGGATAAGATTAAGAAAGAGTGGGCATTTAAACTTTTTGGCTCAAACTGTCATATACCATATTCCAACCTCATCCCTTCTCTGGCTTTCTGATATGTTAATAAGTTTTTTTTTAGTTTTGGAATTTTAAATGGTATTTAAATGTTTATTTCCCTATTTTTTATTTGTTTTCTGTGGGACCTTTTTAGTTGACCTTCCTTATTTACATGTGAATGACGTGTATTACTTGATGGAGTGTATTATTGCTTCAGTTTTAAATATAAGATCAATATTACTTTTATTGAGACATTAAGAACATTAAATAAATTATTTAATCATATTATATGTTCCATATTATTCAGTTATATATCAATTATAAGTAAACAAAATTAGCTTGGAGAAGAAATTTTAAAAAAAAACTTTAAAGTAGTTTAATTAACTTCTTTGATTTTTCTAAAAAAGTTAATTGGGTTTTATATTTTGGATAGAAGGTAGTAATATTTAGGGTGTGTTTGGTTGGGAGTTTGTTTAGGTTAAATTGAGTGAGATGAGGTTTGAAAGTTATAAAACCTTGTTTAATTGAGAGTAAGGGATGTTGAGTGAGGTAAAAAAAAATATCTTTTAGTGAGAACATCACCTAGGTTGCCAAACCTCCAAATTGGGGGTTTTATGAGAGAAGATGAACTTTATATAGCATATTAACTGAAATATCTCTACCCCTTTTTAATATTTCAAGTTTGTCCTTCAGTTTTTCTCTTTTTTCCCCCTCTTCCTCCTTTTTTGTTTTTCCCCTCTTTCTGAAGGCGGCGGCTGCTGCAGCAGCAGCAACAACAACAATAATAAGAACATCAACATCAACAATAACAATAACTATTGCTATTAAACTCTCATCTCTCATCTTCTCCTTTTACTTTTTAACATCAAAATATTATTATTTATTAATTCTTTCACCCATTTTACTACATCTAATATAATTTATAACTAAGATATTTCCAATCAATCCCGTAAATAATATACTAAAGTTATATCTTATCATGATCTTCAGTCAATCCCTTTATTTTTTTATATATTTCCAAATATGTTAAAATATTAAAGCTACTAAAAATGAGAGTTATGAAAAGTATATTAAAATATTTTATCATATTAAAATTAATGAAATAACATATAA
>JBAGKO010000005.1:9277394-9293338 GCA_037177275.1 Acacia concinna | reverse complement strand
GCCAAAAAAAAAAAAAAAAAAAAAAAGTTCTACTTCCTCAGGGACCTTCCCCACCCCCCCCCCCCCGGCGGCCGCCTCCTATTCTCGCTTTTCGTATCTGAGTGAGAGAAACAAACAACAATCAACACGCAAAGAAAACTAGCTTTTTCATTTTGTCGCTATAACGAAGAAAGATGCTCTCTGCTCTTAGGCCCTCTGTTTTTTACTTTCACTCTTCAAAGCACGCGCATTCAGAAACTCGCTAGAGAGAGAGAGAGAGATAGTCTAGTGGTGGTCTTGCTGCGCATTATGGCCCTGTGGGGCTACTGAAATTCGTTGAACCAGATGCTTTGAGAAGCCTTGTGGACCTGCGAGATTCTGTATTGGTCCTTGTCTTTGACATGAAAATTATCAGTGAGGTTGGAATTGGAGTTAAACATGGCT
The DNA here is from genome assembly GCA_037177275.1 of Acacia concinna. NCBI lineage: Eukaryota > Viridiplantae > Streptophyta > Magnoliopsida > Fabales > Fabaceae > Acacia > Acacia concinna. Next base: position 9,292,915 of record JBAGKO010000005.1, on the reverse strand, counting down.
GTGTATTTGTGGTTTTTTTACTGTTGACATGGTAACGGTTGATGATTGCTTACTCATTGCTATCGCACAGAAATGCCTTCCAAGTGTTCTTGAAAATGACTCAACCAAAAGAACAGTTAGATGTCTCTATACTTAGTAATTCATAGCTTATAAAAACTGGGGCTCACAGTTTCTGACAATATAATGCAAAAATCCTTATCATGCCATAATTTACACATGCATGAATTATATAATTTGTAACTTTGTTCTTGTTGTAATTATTATGTAAGTGTGTCAAAAGGAAATAAAGCTTTCCTTTTTGTTCAAATAAAGGAAATCTTATCACTTATTTTCTTCTCCCTTAAATAAAGAAAGGCTTATTACCACATTTTTTCTTGCATAAGTCATTAATGAAGCAATTTTATCCATTTGAGTTGTAAATCTTATCCATTTGACTTGGTAGCCTTATCACATGAATTGTCAATCTTATCACATGAGTTGTCCTTATCCAGATGAGTTGTCATCATTATTTTATTAGTTGACAACCTTATCTTATTAGTTGTCAACTTTATCCAATATTTATTACATTCTTATGTTTGGATTGTTGAGAATGAAGTTTATGACATGCTAGAAAAAACTGACACTTTCAAGTTATTCTCATATCTTTTCTCATCTACTCACTGCTTGAGTTTACTATTCCAATTCTGTTGTTTTGTCACCCTGTTTTATATCAGGAAGAATTCATTTAATCCTGAGAGTGTCGCCTTTTATTCTGATTCTGTGTAGCAAAATAACTCTTAAAAACAGTGTTTTTGGACACGATTCAAACCATATTTTCATTGTCTTTTACAAGTTCTTTCTATTGTTCTATAGGTGATTCCAACAGTTCTAAATTTTGGATTTTGTTTATAGTCATCATTTGTAGTGTGAGGTTTCAGGGTTCACAATTCATAGTATTATCAGTACCATGATCTATGTAATCCATGAACTGATTAAAATTTAAAACATCATGTACAGAGTTGAGTAAATCATAAACTTGTTTGTATGTTTTATCTGGTTCAGGGCCTGGTTGCTCATCTGTAGCATATGGGGCATCAGAGGAAATTGGTCCATTTCGGATAAAAGAAAATGGTTCTTCTCTATATCTTAACAAATATTCATGGAACAGAGGTAATAATGGCTACACTACATGGAAACTGATTTTTACCATAATCTTTTAGAATAGCAATATCTAAAAAAGACAATATATCACTGATTCAGAAGCAAATATCCTTTTTCTTGAATCGCCTGCTGGTGTTGGCTTCTCCTACACAAATACAAGCTCCGACCTCAAAACTACTGGGGACAAAAGGACAGGTATGAATTTGATGCTCATTGCTTCTTTTTTCAACCCTATTTTGGAGCTGGCAGGTGACATTATTTCCAGTGAAGCTATATAGATATTAAATTCATATAAAAACTACACTCTCAAATATTAAAGTGAAACAAAGGACCTGTATTGTTAAATTAATAGATTTTTTTTCCCACTTTATATGTGTGGTACCAAGTATGCTGTTGATTAATTTGATAATTCCAACTTGGTAATACAGCGCAAGATGCACTGATTTTTCTAATTAGATGGATGTCAAGGTTTCCACACTATAAATACAGAGAGTTTTACATCGCTGGAGAGAGCTATGCAGGTAAATGAACAACACAACCGGCAACTTGCTGTTTTATTTTTTGTGAAATCATACAACTAAAAGCTGATATTTCCATTCATCTTCTGTTCAGGGCATTACATTCCCCAGTTGGCTAAGAAAATCTTTGATTATAATAAAGCACATCCTCATATCATTAATCTAAAAGGGTTCATTGTAAGTCATATTCCCATGAATCTTCATTCTATACCACTCACAATTTTATATCTTCTGTTTGTAATAATTAATCCGCATGCAACTCTCAATAATTTCAGGTGGGCAATGCTTTAACTGATGACTACTATGATGAGATTGGAACTATCACATATTGGTGGAGCCATGCTTTAATATCTGATCTCTCATACCGTTCAATCCTCAAATACTGCAATTTCACATTAGAAAAGACTTCCAGACAATGTGATGATGCAGTGAGCTATGCGGTTAACCATGAATTTGGAAACATCGATACATACAGTATTTATACGCCGCCGTGCCCAACTTGGCATAACGATACCTTAAGGTATATACGGTTCAAGAATAAAATGTTACATAGGATTTCAGGGTATGATCCATGTACTGAACATCGTGCAGAAATATATTATAACCGACCTGAAGTGCAGCAAGCAATGCATGCAAATGTTACAAGCATACCTTACAAATGGACTGCTTGCAGGTTTGCTTCATGACTTAGCAAGATAAAAATGAAAATTCAATATTTTCTGAAGTAGAAAATTTAGACATGCACCTTTGTTGGTTGTACAGTAATGTGCTCCTGAGAAACTGGAAGGATTCTCCAGTTTCTGTATTGCCGATATACAAAGAGTTGATTGCAGCTGGTTTAAGGATTTGGGTCTTCAGGTAGAGTTTCACTCTTAAATCTTATTGCATGAAATATGGCATCAGGTAATTGGTCACAGGTTTCCGCCACTTGTGGCCTAATTATCACATTCCTATTTGACCCACCAGTAGAATTCGCAGTAGAGCCTTCAGGATTAGAGAGATTGGTGATCAACACTATTCAATTAGACATATAGCACACGTCTTATTTCCATGTGATAACATGGCAATTAGATTTTTATAATTGACATTACTTGTATGATTATTGAGACTTTTAGATGAATTTAGTGTATCTAAGAAATGTAAATCAAATCAGTCATAGATATATATATACATACACAAGTGAGAGGTGAACCCATTTGAAATTATACCTGAAATGCTGCTAATCCATTCATAATTACTTTTATTCGTGTGTTTAGTGAACAGGGTTTGCTCTTGAGTTCTCTGATCAGTGATCATTACCTTTGTTATAATGCAGTGGCGACACCGATTCTGTGGTTCCAGTAACAGCTACTAGGTTTTCCCTCAACCATCTCAACCTCACCGTTAGAACTCGTTGGTATCCATGGTACTCAGGTGGACAGGTATTTACCAAGTCTCTTACCCCAAGCTAAATCAAAAAAATGAAATACTATTTTGATCTTTTGCATCGGTTTAAGTCAACTAAAAATTACTTTTAAGCAAGGTTCTAAAAATGGACCGGTGATTGAACTGATTGGGCTATTGGATCAAAAGTCAGTGAGTCAGAATGGTGAGGAAGCGATGATTTTAGCGTTATTAATATAAATTTTTAGAGAAAAAGTAAAAAAAAAATGATTTTTCAAAAAAGCAAAAAACACTAACCCTTGATTGAGGATCGGACCGGTGTAGGCACTAGTTCACAGGTTTTTGAGTCGGTCCGGTTTGAGTCTCATGACAATGCTTTTAAGTTCTTCTAAAAACCAAATATAAAATTCAAGCCATCGGGGTTTTACTTTTTATTTTTAAAAAAAACAAAATAATGTTTGAATCGGACGACAGTATCAAATACAAAACATTTGATACAGTGAATTTATAAAATATTTCGCAGATGATTAAATTGATAGAAAGCATGCGTTACAAAAATACTAAAAATGATAGTTCATGATCATCGCTTGTGTTAATGGTTCCTATTGGATTTTCCTGTTGACGTTATAGGTAGGCGGATGGACAGAGGTGTATGAAGGGCTCACTTTTGCCACAGTGAGGGGAGCTGGACATGAAGTGCCATTATTTCAACCTAGGCGAGCATTGGCACTCTTCAAATATTTCTTGGCAGGGAAGGAGCTACCAAAATCTTAGAAGGCTGAAAAATGTAAGATTTCATCAGCTAAAGTGCAAGCAATTATTATTATTGGGAGAATTTTTAAGATAGGACTAAGGAACTAAATTAATTTTAGTCAAACCCTAAAATATTCTAAAGTAGGATTTTGGGATTTGACTGAAATTAATTTAGATTCTTGGTCCTTAATTAAAATTCTCCCATTATTTAATTTGGTCCCCATGCAATTAATGGGTTGACAAGCCTTCATAAGAAAGTACTGGCAGCGATTCATTCAAATTGTGTAATCTCTGGTTTGTAAACGCCATTGAATTCAGTTGCATTGCCCCCCAATGACAAATGGGCAAGCTTCATTTTCAGACAAGGAAGTAAGAACATCAAATATTGAATTATTTTTTTGATATGGCAATTTGTGTGAGTCACGTTCGAACATGGTCAAATGCATTTTCTAATTGAACTCAATATCTCACGTTGAAGTAGCCAAAGCCTCTTCCTACCAACCGGTTGGTTCATATATTAGATCTAATCCCAATCTTCCTCATTTTCTTCATTTTCAACTATGCAAAGGACAATTTCAACGTTGGTCATGTTTTCCTTTGTTTCAGACATGACTATAAAGAATAATTAACAGGACTCGAGATTTTCATTCAACAAAAAAAATATAACGGGCAAAAGGTCTGCTCTACTTTTTCTTACACAATTCGGAAGGATTTCAAGCCTACATCACTGGATAAGCAAAGATTGAAACTCCATGGTAATAGTAAATAAGCGTTCTTGCCACGTGTGGTATGCAAAATTGAAACTCATCGCATACTCCAAAATGAAACTAGATATCTCACTTAAATCCTTCACCAAGACCTGGTGGCATTCCTAAGCTCTGTGCGAGATCGTTCATCCTTTCCTTCATGGCCTGGAAACATAAGCAAAGATTGAGTTTTTCAGTTCACTGGCCAAATATGAAACCAAATTTTCATTCTTTCTTTTAATGTACAGAGCCTCACCTGGACACTCTTCTGATGGGCATCCTTGTATGCCTCAGTAATTAGAAGTGAAAGTTTCTGCAACCGGAAGATGGCTGATATTAATAGTAGTTTGCCTTTGACATGTTAAACCATAATGAGCATACACAAGATTAAAAAAATTTCCGTCTCACTAAGAATGCCTACCAAAAATTCATAAGGTTCTCCTAGATGCTTTTGGGGTTCTCTTCATTAGTCTTGATACACAAAGGGATAAAGAAGATAAAGGCGATCTTGGAATGTTATATCACACTTTCTTGCACTACTAGTGAACAAAACAATCCAAGAACCTAGAAAGATAGAGGATAATACAACAGAGAAACCACATAAATGATTACAAGATCAAGTATGGCATCGTAAACTCACTTCTGGTCCCAGTTCCATAGCAGCTTCGGTAATCTCTGTTCGTACAGGTTGCTGATTCCCAGATAGTGTTACCTAAAAATTAAACATCAAAGGTAAGTTAAAAAAAATGGAATCAAGTTACATGAGAAGGGGAAACCCGCAAGAGCATCGTACCTTTACAAACTCACCCTCACAATAACCATCAAACTCTGCTCTGCACAGCAAAATAAAATGCATATAACCTCATTGACAGTGAACCTTTACCGAAGAAAGAAAGAGAAAAGCTATAATGCTTTTAAAGGAAAGCCATACACAGCAAGTTCTTTTTGCACTCTCACAGCCTCAACTTGGACAACCATTTGTGCCTTCTTCACTGTTTCAAAAAGATTTTGCATGTTTCCAAGAATTCCAGCCTAGAATTAATCAGATGTGAAGAGAATTCAGTCCAAGTGAGTGGATGAACGGATGCCTGATCACATATTGCCAATCTCCATGCTATACAAAGTCGTAAATGCTTCATAATAGAGCTTAAACTTCTAAAAATATTAAGATAGCATAGGCATGAAGCATGTACATAAAATTTTTACCATCCAAATCATATTTCATTTTATGTTTAGCCTACAAATGCAGGGATAAAGATGATAGTTTAGTGAGAATATTAAAAAGTTACTCAAACATCTTGTTGGGTACTCATATAGGCATGAAGCCATTCACTGAACATCAAAGCATCTATTTTTTCTTAGTAATTTCTCATTTTCTCTAAGTATAAGAAAAAATGGCACGCAGTCCCTCAGACAATAACCTAAGGTGCTACCCTTATTCTAAGCAATCAAGTGCAATCAAACAAGCCTCACACTCAAACCTTTTCTCAACTACTGACATAACAACTTCTTTCTTGCATTGGTCTTTTATAGTTGCAAACTTTTAAAGCAAGATGATAAAACCATAATTTCCATGTATTAACTCTTTTGGCTACATAGTGAGATACAATGAACGGGAACAATTTTTTTTTTTTGGCACTCAGAATGTACATAATCTTAAAAAGACAACTTTGATAAAGTTATTATGTCTAGAGATTTGAAGATTAGATTACAATATTGAAATATGTGCGTTTATTTGTGATGAATGGTCTAGCTGTGAAATTGAATTTCACCCAAAATAAGACAAAAAACACTAACACAGGAACTGATAACCTAAACTTTAACCAACTCTGACCTACCCATCATAACATTATTTAGTACTGAAAAGGTAAAGTGAGATATAAGATGAGTGGGAGAGAAGGTTCATGTCAGGTGGGGAAATCAATAGCAAGATACAGCTTCTAGACAGGTTCTGTATACAAGTCTACCTAAGAAACTTGTCCAAACATCATAGAGGTCGTCACAAAGAATGAGAAATGATTTACCAATGAATCCCAAGCTCTTTAGAAAGAACGCTATATTCTCAAATCATGAATATCCTGCCAATCCTGTTAATCAATCTGGGCTATTCATTTCTCTATCAGATAAGGGGGGAAAATATCTGGTTCAAATCAATGCACCAAAGATTAAACATGAAAACAAAGCACGCACAAAGGTACAATGATAAAATAAGCACTCCAAGAATACCTATTAAGTTCATTAATATTATGTATGAAAGTCATGTAAAATGCAGGTTGAAAGTCAATAGGAATAGTAGGTGCAGAGTATATCAAAGTTCATGTTTACAAATTTGGCTAACCTTGGAAGGCGCATCATCACTTTTTTCATTATTGTCTTTCTTCCCTCCAAAAAGTCCATATACGCGGAGACATCTTTGCTGCTCAGGCCCAACTTTTCGATGATCAGACCGAGAAAAAATCTTCATATCAACAAAATTTGCACTGGAAGTCAGGTTACCTGAACAACATCAGATGATGATTAACTTTGGGAATGTAATAACAATATATAATTGAAATGATCTATCCTTACATAACCTATTTCTTGATAGCTTCTCACGAAGATAATGTTCTCGACTAAAGGGAATGCAGATTATAATAGACACTATATATCCCGACAGAAAGGATAAATGCTCTTTTTTTTTAACCATAATGCTTGCATCATTGTCGACAAAATGACTCTTACAATTGACAGTCGTCGACGTCAAGAATTTGATGGCTTGCACCAAGAATTAATAAAAAGAATATACAAAGAAATGACCCATAGAAGAAAGACCGTGCACTTCAACCTCATTGTACTTCATCGTATTCGAATCAAGACAAAAAAGTTAAAGAAGGCACGAAACACAACAAACTAAGAAACACCCTCTCCACTAATTTTGGAGACCGATAACGCATAACCTAAAATCCAAACATTTTCATTTCATAGTTTTGACCCATCAAGAACTATGAACCCACACAACATCTTGAAGGAAAAAGATCCAACTATCCAAAGTTGAAACCACCTGAGAATATGTGAGGAGGATGACGACGACTTACAGGGAGAAGCAGATAAAGGGCAGAGCCTTTTCAAGTCATTTTTGGCATGCGGTTTTGAGAGCTGACCAGTTAGAGAAACCGTGGACACCATTGGCTTCCACTAGCAAAAGGGTAATTGCTAGAGTTCGGGTTTGAAGAGAGAAGAAAGCAGAAATGTACTTTGGGGGTTTTAAGAATGGAATGAGATAAACAGGATATTTTCCCTCATATCTATTCGGTATCGTATTGAATAGGATTGGGAGGTGGGCGGTGACTCTGGATTATCGCCACTGTGATTTCAGGCTTCTTTGTAAACTCACCAATTATTAAAGACCACGTCATCCTTCCGGCCCGGGGGTATTTACTTGTGCTGGGGCGAAATCAATGGATGGAGAAAAAATTAAAGGAACAAAAATTAAAGAAAAAAACTTTTAAAAAAATAAATTTTTTATTATTTATAAAAAATTTTAAATTTAATATTCATTTTTTTCCTTTTTTTCTCCACTTTTCTCTTCATCCCATAAATTAAATTTAGGTGTATTGGCAAATGTTTATTTGGAAGAATTTTATTTAAATATTTTGTTAATTTTAAAATTTTAAATTGATTTTTTATAATATTAAGTCATCAATTGTATTATGAGTTTGGGTAATCTTATTACTCTTATAAATAACATGGTTAATCTAAAATTTTATAATTCAAATGATATTTAAATAGAATTTTCCATTTGTTTGTTGCCTTCCCATTTTTCTAAGCAAATAAAAAAAGCTTACCAACTTTATTCTAATTTTGTGTATTACAACTTTATGCTAATTTTGTCAATGAACATAAAGAAAGAAGCAACCGGAGGAGGAGTGATCAAGGATGAATAGGAGAGCTGTTTCACTAGGTTTCAGGAGAAATCTGAATTTGTTACGTAACGTCTCAAATTTTAATGAATTAATTAAATAATTAATATATAAATTTAATAAGAGTTTATAATGTCTAGAGAATTTAATTTTATGTGTTTAGTCCTAATAATAATAAAAAAAATTATTTTATGAGATCATGATATTAGATTTAAGATTTAGAAATATTAAATTTAATTATATTATAAGAATAATAAATAAATACACATATAATAAAAGAGAGACTTAGGAGATATGATAAATTAGAATTGAGGTAGATTAAACAATTTTCGCATTAACATGAGGCATTCTTAGTAAAAGAACAGTTGGACGTTCATTCGCCATTGGATCAAAGTGAAATTTGGTCAATGTGTGCGGGACATCCAAATCGACATTTTCAACGGTTGGATCGTCTATTGATTATTGAACTCTTATGGTAAATTTTGTGTTGGCGAGAGATAACCACTTTCTTCTTGTTGTGCATGCTTGTGACATGCTTATGAGTGGTTTTAAATATATATATAGATATATAACATAAATTTGCAATTGGTTTGTGATATATACTATGAAGTTACTTTATTTTTGAAATTGTCTTATGGACTTATTTTATTGAGCAGTGGACAATAATATAATATTATATGAGATTAATGTCGATTCATGATATTGGAAATTCTCTTAATAGTTTGTGAATTGAAAATGAAACGTGATAATTAATAATGATTATACCTGTTGAGTATAATTATACCTCATGAGTAATTGATATGAAAGGGGGTGGCGGATGTAGATATTGACGGGAGGCCATTCTTAGATAAAATAAGGGGGTGAAATTATTGTACAAAAGAGGAAATAAGGTGGTGGACTTCCAGATGTACACTGATTAGTCCTCTAGCCTATTGTGTTTAATAGGACATTGACACCCCACTGATGTATTGGGAGAACTCATAGTCTAATCTTGTGCTCTGTGGATTTTGACCGGTCCATATCACTTGATCAGTGAGCTTATTGAGTTGGATTACAAGTCATATGGGTGAGTACTAGCATATGGGTTCATCCAGAAGAAATAAGGTGGGAGGTAATAAGGGAAGTTAGAGAGTGAATTGTTAAATATTGATAATTGTGCACCCATGTGATAAATATGAGAATGAGATTATGATATTGTAAATTAATATATTTGTTACCATGTGACTTTTTTGATAATGTTATGTATTTATCCAGGTTTTGGAACCCGGACGGCCGGTCCAGCCCAGGAATTGCCGAACTGATGCCCAAATCGGTTCGGTCCGGTGGTTCAACCCGGTGGTATTTATTTATTTATTTATTTTTAATAAAGTCATTTTTTTTACTTTTTCTTAAGAAATTTTTATTAATAACCCTGAAATCTTCTTTCTCTCACCGGTTTAGGCCCGATTTGACTCCGATCTAACCCACTAACCCTTGACCCAGTACCTCGACCGGTTCAATGACCAGTCCAAGTTTCAGAACCTTGGTATTTATAAGTGTTCCAACTTAACACCTCACTGGTACTTACTGGTATGCTCGATGAGATCAAATGTTAGTTGCTGAGACTTTTGTCTCACCTTGTTAATTTAACATTTTTTTAGGTAATAATTCTCGTAGTAGTTCAACAGGGGAGACTCCGGAAGATTAAGCTACTTCTTCTTAAAGTAGTTCTTCCATCCTTTTAGTTTATACTGGATTATTATATATTGCCATGTTATGACTCATTTTGCATTTTTTAATGAATTATTTTTAAGACTTGGCATATTGATTTCATTTCTTTAATTTTCTATTATTGGGTTCCTATATGATGTTTTGAACAGCCTTGAGGCCATAATATTGTAATTTAAAACTTTTGAGTTCTCATTTTAATTTGACTTGGATTTGATAAGGAATGTTTATTTTGGGCTTCAAAAAGTCTAAAGCCTAATTATATGCTTGAATTTTGATAAAAAAGGGGGGGTTTGTTATTTTAACCATGATAGTCCTTTTGAAAAATTTAGTTTTAAACTTTTCTATCATCATTAACTTGTTTGATAATAATAATATAATTACGATTAAGTTATCATTTGAATGATGGTTTAATTAATAATTGAGTTACTAGTTCTATTGGGAAAAAGGATTTTACACGCTACATCTACTATGGTGGAACTCTTGGCCATACAAGGGGGTTTAGAGCTTTGTAAACTTCAAAATTTGGTAAGAGTTAAGCTATATACTAATTCATGTGAAGCGATAAATTTGCTTCTAAGGGAGGGTGGAGAGGATCATCCTGCAGGGAGTTCAAATCAGAGCTCTAATTTCCTCTTTTGAGGATTTGGGAATTATCCAAACATATAGGGAAACACTAAGTTGTGCGGATCAGCTGGCTAAAGACACTCACAGGATGGAGATGGATAGGAGAGTATTATGGGAACCACTGCCTTTGCATAGGGATACTTCAAAGGGATTCAATGGAAGGATCTGGGAGTGCTTCCAGGTTTGGCTCTGTCATGTTAACAGTGATGTAATCCAAGCTCTAAGCTTGCCATATTATTCAAAAAAAAAAGAATAATACTATATGAATTATAAGTGAAAAAGGTTATTAAGGAAAAGGTTAGTGAAAAAATTTTAGACTGTGAGAAAGATGGCCTAGAAAAGGTTTGTGAAAAAATTTTAGGAAAATATATGTGCATTAGGTTATTAAGGAAAATTGCAACCAAGTCTCAATTAACAAATTTAATAACAATTTGATCTCTCGAAATCATCAAATTGCAGTGAATTTTTAAGGGAACTGGGTGTTAATAACTTCAAATATGAAAGTACAATTTTGCCCCTTTGTTAACGACAAGTTTACAGCAATCAATGATAAATTTAGGTGGATTGGCCAATATAATACTATATGAATTATAAAAACTTTAAAAAGTTTGTTGAATAAGATAAATGAATGGTAGAAATATGGTATTTTTTCGTCATTTTCCCTTATTCAAATAAAAAAGTTTACCAATTTTATGTTAATTTTGTTTAGGAAAATACTTATGTCAAGTTTCTTATATCCATTTTGTCAGGTTCTCCAATCACATGTAACCATATATCATATTTTTAAATTATGATAATTTAATTATAAACCCAAATACAATAAATAGGACACATGGTCATGTATGATTGGAGAACTTGACAAAATTGATGTAAAAAACTTGATGTAAGTATAATCCTTTTGTTTATTACAACTTTATGCTAATATTAGTATTAGTATTTGTGAGAAAGATGGCCCAAAAAATGTTATTGATTTTTTTTTTTGGAAAACATGTGTATCAGGTTATTAAGAAAATTGCAGCCAAGTCTCAATTAACAAACTTAATCACAATTTGGTCCCTCGAAATAATCAAATTACATTGAATTTTTAAGGGATCTGGGTGTTATTAATTTTAAATATGAAAGTACAATTTTGCCCCTTTGTTGGTAATGACAAGTTTACAGCAATCAATGATAAATTTAGGTGGATTGGCCAATATTTTTTTTGGGAAAATGATGAAAAAATACCATATAAATTATAAAAACTTCAAAAAGTCTGTTGAATAAGAGAAATAACTGGTAGGAATTTGGGTTTTTAAATTGAGATCGAAGATTGTGGGTTTTGTCATTTATGTTGCTATTCCAGTAATTTCCCTTACCAATTATGTCAAAACACACAATCATCGAGTTTTGTCATTTATACTACAAGTTTTGTTATTTACGTTGCCATTTTAATTATTTCTCAACTTAAAAAACCTAAAATCTGTCATTTCCTTTATTCAACAATTTTTTTTGGGTTTTTATAATTCATATATTATTTTTTTGTCATTTTTCCTTTTTTTTTTTGCCTTACCATTTTTCTAGGCAAATAAAAAAAGTTTACCCACTTTAGGCTAATTTTGTTTATTACAACTTTATGCTAATATTTATATTAGTGTTGGTGAGAAAAATGGCCCAAAAAATGTCAGTGACAAAATTTTAGGAAATCATATGTGTATTAGGTTATTAAAAAAAATTGTAACGAAGTCTTAATTAGCAAATTTAATGACAATCCGGTCCTTCAAAATTATCAAATTGTAGTGAAGTTTTAAAAAAATTGAGTGTTATGAATTCCAAATATGAAAGTACAATTTTTCTAATATTAATATTAGTGTTTGTGAGAAAGATGGCCCAGAAAATATTAGTGAAAATTTTTAAGGGAAACATGTGTACTAGGTTATTAAGGAAAATTGCAAGCAAATCTCAATTAAAGAACTTAATGACAATTTGGTCTCATTGAAATCATTAAACTATAGTGAAGTTCTAAGGCATCTAGATGTTATTAATTCTAAATATGAAAGTACAATTTTACCCCTTTGTTAGCAATGACAATTTTAGTGCAATCAATGATAAGTTTAGAGTAATGGATAACAAATTTAGAGTATTAAATGATGATTAATTGTATACAGCCTTAATGATTTATATTGTTGTTTCATTAAGTGTGTAGGTTAGTATAAATTTATGCTGTGGAGACAAGGATAAATGGAAAGGTCGAAGCTTTATAAGCCAATAACCCTCTTATACAATTTTAAAATGTATTGTCAATACATTGCTCCAAAGTTATTAATATTGTTCATGCAATTGTTAATAACAACTTTATTTTGTAAGGCGACAGAAAAGATGGCGAGTACATTTGGAAATTATAATATTATATTTCTTGCATATAGGGGGGACAATTTTTAAATAAAGGATAATATGATTTACAGTATATGGGGCATAGTATTGGAACAAAAATCATAAAGAAATGCACTACGTATGAGGACTTGAAAACAAATGTAACATTAATTATTAAAAAAGAAAGTAGTAGAATTTTCATGAAATTTGCACTGGCCTTTGATGCAACAATATTTTGTGAACCTTATAAATGATGAATGAATATAACATTTTATTAAATTTAATGAAAAAAATGGTCATGTATATGCAAGAGAGAATGTAGATGACAATACATAATCAATAAGGGATGATGTATAAGAGGAACATGTTTAAGTTGTATTTACTTTTTGAACTAAATTTTTTTGTGCTCACTTGTTATTGTGTCAATTGTTATTGGATTCTCTAAACTTATCATTTATTGCTTTAAACTTGTTATTACTAACAAAGGGGTAAAATTGGACTTTTATGTTTGGAATTAATAGCACATTGGTTCTTTGGGATTTCACTGCAATTTGATGATTATGAGGATCTAGTTGTCATTAAATATCTTGATTGAAACCTGATTGCAATTTTCACTATGTATTATGTAGTCTTGTTTTTACATTAAACTAACAAAAATAACTTGGTCCTTTACATGCTGGCAAAACAAACCCTAGTCCTTATAAATTATGGTTGTATTTGAATTGAAGATTGCAATTGGTATTTTTAAAAAAGTAAGATTGAATAATTTGATTTATGTCTGAAACAAATGTTGCAGGAATTACTTATAAATCACTTACGCAAAAGTAAAACTTGTTTGGTTGAAATTTTCTAAAAGTTATTTTTTATGGGAAATTATTGAGAATGACATGAATCATATTATATAAATTACACACACACACCTAAGTATATTTTGATATTTTTATACTATCTCCAGTATGAATTATAAGACCTAGTTGACTCTTTTGATTTCCTTAATCTCTTAAAAAAATCAGTTTGGTCTTATAATTAGGACTGGAGAGAGTCTTATTACACGTAAATATCGTGTGATATTTATACTATATGTAGTCCTAATTATAAAATATAGTTGACTCTTTTTGACTTTCTTAATCTCTAAAAAAAATCAACTGAATCTTTTAATTAGAACCGAAGGAAGTCTTATTACACGTAAATACAGTGTGCACTACTATAAAATATACATTTCGCGTCCCTATACAACGTCTGTTTTTTAAATTAGGGACATTGACAAGTGAGACGGTGTCATTTTCATAATTATGAACTCAAAATGATTAGGCGGGAAGACTTTTCACGTCCCAAATTATAATTGGGGACGTAGAAAGTAGAAATCTACGTCCCAAATTATAATGGGGGACGTGAATTTCCCTTCCACAAAAGGGGAATCACGTCCCCAATTACATATTGGGGACGTGGAAAAATTATCCACATCCCTAATATGTATTTGGGGACGTGAATTTTTACTTTCCACGTCCCCAAATAAGATTTGGGACGTGGAAAGATTCTAGATAATTTTTTTCAGAAACTTTCGTGTACTCGTACTAATCCCTCTTTTTATTATAAGAGCCTTATTTCTTTGTTCTTTATCAAACCCATCTGACCCAATTCTCTCTTCTCTCCTTTCCATTCTCCTTCATGGTCATTACTCATTCTTGCTTATCGTCTTCGATCCTTCAATGATGTAGCTCGTTCATGTCGGTGCGAGTCCTTCACACATGCTGCCATGGGTCCTTCTTGTTTGCCATGGCTGAAACGTCCTCTCCCTCCCATCACTACATGCCGCCATTGTTTGGTGCTTCGACCTCCTCAATCTTGTCTGTAGTTCTTTCATAGTCGATCTCTATGCCATTAAGTTCTTCCACCATCGCTCGGCTCTCCACGTGACTAACTCACTGAGTTGAAGGTTCCACGCTCCCTCCCGTCACTCTGTCAAAAGCCACCCCCTCATCTAAGTGCTTGTTTGTCTCTATTTTAGAAGTTTTAGATAGATGGATGATGAATAAAGTTCATTTTGACATTTTGATTTTATGTAGTATATATATTAACATTTTAATTAGCTAGTATGTATGTTTATGTAGTAATTGGCTGGATAATTGTTGATGTAGTACTGTATGATATTTATGTACAAATTCAGTCAATGGGAAATGTAAAAAATATGTGCAGATCATTTTGAAAAACCAAATTTTAGCGCACACTCGCATTTCAAATTTTTTTGAATTTCAAAAAGTTCCAGACATTTCCACATCCCAAAAGCCACCTACTGCGTCCCCAAATGGTTTTAGGGACGCAGAATGTAACACCCCTTAACTATGCCCCACTAATCCTTATAATCATTGTGGGTTAATTAATAATGATTTTGAACCACA
>JBAGKO010000005.1:9242566-9261512 GCA_037177275.1 Acacia concinna | reverse complement strand
CTCATCCAAATTCATTATTTAAAACAAAATTAAAATATTATGTTTATCTTATTTGGTAAAAAGTTTCAATAATTTTTATTCCTGTGCTTTTTTGTAGCGGTTTTTAAACCGCTACAAAATATTTTATTTTGGCGCCTTCTGGCGCCATTTTTTAAATAAATTCCCATATATTAGTAGTGGTTTTAGGAAAACCGCTACTAATATTTTCTCTCCAAAATTTTAATTTTCGCTAATTCGCGCTAGTTTTTTACATTTGTAGCATTTTTAAAACCGCTACAAATTTTCAAGACTAATTTCAAATTTTTCCCACCAAATTTTTACACATTCTTCACCCAAAAAAAAATTTTGGCAAAATTTTTTTTCCCTTTGTAGCGGTTTACTAACCGCTATAGTTTTTTAGACTTTACAGCGGTTTAACAAAACCGCTACAAATTAGTAGCGATCTTTTACTAATGAGTAACAGTTTCTACAAGCCGCTACAAAACGATTTGCAACATATCATTTTGTAGCGGTTTTGTAAACCGATACTAATATTATTTGTAATCCTATATTTTAACCGTTATAAATATGCGTTTTTTTTTTTTAGTGTAAGGTCATTCTTCATGTTTCTTGAATCTTTCAAATGAATCTTCATTTTACTATTCGCATTGTAAACATGTATGTGCTAGCTTTTTTAGATGTCTAAGTGGGTTTGAATATTGACTGAATCGTGTTGTGAAACTCCCATAATATATTTCAACATTCATTTGGACCTAATTAAAAAACAATTATAGCCCTATTACAGATTCTTCCATGTGCCTATAATTGTACCAGGCCTTCAATAACTTGGGTATTAAGTTCAAATGTTTCGTTCAACCTCTTAAATCACAGGGTCTTGTATTTCTCAACATCGAAGTATGCATGCACCAATAATCAATTGTATACTGAGATGGCCTTACAGATATTCCTTGCAAAACGGACGTTTTGGCTTTTTTTATTTTTTATTTTTTCTGTTATAATATACTCTTCCCGGTCTTAATTATAAGACTTAATTGACTTTTTTAAAGAATTTTAAAAAAAGTTGATTATATTATTTTAAAGCATTAAAATTTATCATAATATATTTACATGTAATAAGATTCTCTCTAATCCTAATTATATATAAGACCTAGTTGGTTTTTTTTGGAGAAATTAAGAAAGCGAAAAAAGTCAACTATGTCTTACAATTAAAACCAAAAGTAGTATAAATATCATATATTTACATGTAATAAGACTCTCTTAAGCCTTAATTAATTATAAAACCTAGTTGGTTCTTTTTGGAAAGATTAAGTAAGCAAAAAAAGTTGACTAGGTCTTATAATTAGGACCAGAGATAGTAATTATAAACCCAAATGAATTATGTTAGTGATAAAATTAGAGACAGAATTATACGGTCCATATAATCCGATTAGTATTGTAATGTTATTTCATAAGAAATTTTACATTTATTTACTTTCTAATTTATATACATTTTTAATCATTTAATATTATTATTAATTATATATTTTAAGTTTTTATTCTTAACTTTTGTTAAAATTAATTTTTCTTTTTTCTGGTATAATTTTTAAATTTTACAATATATATATGTATAATTTATTCATTAATATTTATGTCCCTTTTAGTTATTTACCACAATAAATTACTTTTTAACATATCAACCAAACACATTTTACTTTTAAATAAGTCACTTATGCGTCAATCCAAACATACATGACTTATATCTAATCTAATTTATTCATAAATTCAATTACAATTAATTCAGTTATTCTATCGTTATTCTAAACACATCCGCATTATCAAGCTATAGTAGGCGTGGGATCAATACGTGTGGATTAAAAAGAAATAAATCTCTGAGATCTTCTCTCGTACAAAAGGTGATGCTGATGCAAAAAGAAGAAAAGTAAAGCCTACGTAAAAGTCATCAGGTACATATCCCACCATTTCTTTCTTTTCTCCTTTTCCCCTTTGTGACAATCTTTTTTCCCCAAGTTCTCATACTACAACTTTTTTCTCTACCAAGTCATATAATTATATTTTATTGGGAAAAAGAGCATACCTAAAATAGCATCTCCATCCCCAGTAATCCAACCTACCTCAAAGGTGCAATATGAGAGGTATAACACAAATTGCTTAACCATTTTACCAACTCACATGAAACAGAAGAAAGAAAAAAGATTCAGCAGATTACTTGCAATTTGCAAATGTGATTATATTTAACTGAGCAGGGCATTAAAGATGTCTTGTTTAAAGTTCTGAAGAGATGAGACCTGACCCACTCGTTTCGCCAATTCACCTGTGACACGGTCCATATAGAGAACATACAGTCCGTTTCTGCTTTCCAGGAGTTCTAGTGCTTTTCTTGCATGGAGAATTGACGTCACCCAATCTTCAAGGAGAACTGTCAGGCCACGGTCCTTGTCAATTACTTCTAATCATTTGGAAAATTATGGTAAATGGATATAACAGTTAAGAAATAAGAAAATGTGCTAGTCTGTGTGGTTTTTGAAGATTAAGATTCGGAGTAGGAACATTAGCGAGATTGATAATAAAAATGGACAGTATTGAATTATTGATCAAGAGTACCGTTGTCCAAATCTTCAGCTTTTGACCACTCTAAGAAGTAATCTGACACTAAAAACTCAATAAGCTGGATCCTGTCCTCAACAGATAAATCAGATAAATGAATTTATCATGAAAAAGAATACAGTTCCCTTAAAAACTGTTCTAAGGATAAAATCACAGTAGGCCACACACGAGACTGTAATAGACTAGTTACTTGCAGGCTCTCTAGAGCCAGTTAGAAGATTGCTATAGGATCAATTTGCAAATCAAGCTGGGACATGAACAACATATGAGTTCATAACAAACTCGACATGTGAATATAGAAATTATATAGAAACAATAGATCTAGATTGAAAGAAGTTGTTGACACAACATATGAAATCTGTTCGTGATTCAATGATGAAAGCGAGATGTGGAACAAGCCTGTGGTGTCCAACGGAATGGCAGAAGATTGGTTTTCAACTATTCATTATGAATATGAAGACAGCGCAGTCTAATTTGCATTTGTGAAAAACTTACATTATGAACATGCATTCATGCATATCAGGAAAGCCATCATCAAAAGGATCAGAGAAAAGCAAGCGTTCTGCTAGCACACAAATTCTTTGAGAAACTGAGAATATTGCGCGCTGACCAATGTACGGCTCGATTCCTAGTTTTCGAATTAAATGATGAATATAAATCTGTGCTTCAGAGCCAGCTTGTTCAGACCCTGAAAGAAAATAGTTTGGAGAAACAAAATAGAGCAAGAAAGAACAAAGGTCAACTAGTAGAATGAAACAAACAAAGGAGAATAAATTTTGCTAGTGAAATCGTGGAGAAGAAAAGTCACAATATAATAATGCTGGGCTAACAGCATTCATAATCGAAGTAAATGACATTTATGATCCTAATCAACCCTCAGGGGCTCAAATTAGCAATACCTTCTGATTGCAAGGGAGAATACATCTGCCTCACTAAACGCGTAACTAAGTCGTTGATAATTCCTTCAACAAGTTCCAGATTCCTTCTCATTGACAGAAGATTCTTCAATGAAACTACAGAAAAAAAAACGTTCGATAATTTCAGGATATGGATAAATGCTTCCCGTAGAATAAACAGGCATTCTTTTCTCTAACCAGCTTCTCGTGCCTTGTCTCGACTAGAAATATAGTCTAATGCCGCTCTCTAAGTTATCCACCAAGCTTAAGTGCCATCATTTAAAACCCTCCGTGTATACCTCTCAATTTGCAATATAGTAACTGCCCACTCAACTTTTTACCACTCCAAATCTCCCTCAGAGCAATGGCATAACCATCACATACTCGCAGGTTTCTAGGTGCCTCCTACACCCTTCTTGCTCCTTACGAGTAAGATGGAAGTCATACCTAAACCCGTTTTTTGCGCTACGCCTTACATAAACTCAGTGCTTATTGATTTTAAATCTTCATGCACCACGAGTAAATTCAAGCATTCAGTGTCTATAGCAGCGTCCTTTCGCTTAAGCACTTGTCATTCATTACCACCCAAGAACACATCAACTTGACCACTCGTTTATACAAATGTCATATACATATAAACAGAGATCAATGAGAAAACACCAGAAGATACACTTTAAGTAAGAAGAAAAGGTATGCTATTGTAGTGAAAATCACATATTACCCAAGATGAAGTCCACAGCTTGATGTGCCAGGTTTGCAAACTTGGACTCCACCTGCAAAATAAAAAAGGTATGACTAGATGTATTTCTGATCAAGACGCGATGATCCAGTCCTTTTAAAAGTATTTTACACACCATAAATGTTAATTCAAAATCGATAATAAACAATGCAGGATATTAGACCAGCAGTCCCTTTAAAAGTATTTTACACACCATAAATGGCAATTTCACCGGGACACAATTGTGACTCAGCTATTTGACATTTAAATTTTTCTGGGCCCAAAGGAGAAAAACCAAAAATAGAAGAGATAGATAGGTAGTAATTAGTAAATCACACTGACGGGTGACACGGTCTCGCAGAGCTCCAAAAGAAAATCAACCGATGACCTAAGCTGCTCTGTTTCATCCTCGACTGTTGAACCTTCATTTGAAGTTTTCAAACATATTAAGAGCAAATTCTCACTGAGAGCACTGTTCTAGGTACAAACCATAAATTTCAAGCCACAGAAGTTCATATTAAAGCGCGAACAAGTCGAATGGCTAATAATCAAATTCAGATGAGCTAAACAAACAAAGGAGCCCGTGACCAATATTATGCAGTTTGATAATTGATCATAATTACTAGAATAGTCAAGGGAAATTCAATGCCAATTATGTACCAAATGTTGATCGTCGCTGACTTGAAGAACCTACTCTTCTACTTCTTTCCTTAAAGCGCACTACACAAAACAAATATCAAGACATCAATTAGATCGTAGAGAGCAAGATCCTTTAATGTCGATAATGACAACGACGATGAAGACGGCAGAACCTTGTCTGAGAAATCTTCGGCGAAGGACGTCGTTGAATCTGCTGACAGAGCTATTCTCAATATTCTTACCACTTGATTCCCCCAACTTATCGAAGAAATAACACTTGCAAGACGCACTTTCTGGGAACAATTCACACCGCGAAGCATCTACAACCAAAACACAGATCCAGCTATATATAACACCGTGTTTATGCTTGAATATTGTTGTGTATATGTGCGAGTACAAGGGAAAGTGAACCTTGCGCTTCCTTCAGATCTTCTCTAAGCCTAAAAAGCTCTTGTTTCCTTTCCTTCGCCTAAGAATGCCAGCACCGAAGCCACTACATCAAAATCAGTTTGGTTCCGGAGAAAGGTAAATTGGCGGGAAAATCGAAGGATTTCAGACCTTTTGCTTCCAGCGGAGAGCATCGGATTGTGAAGGAGCGAGAGTATTTGGCTCCTTCCTCTTTTGTTGAGCCTTCGATCGGAGAAGGGAGATGGCAATGGCCAACTTCAGTGATTCATCATCCTTCACACTAGTGTATTCCGGCATTTTGGTTTTCCGGGGAGGAGATGGAAAAGGCGGGAATTATGGCATTCGTTTTCTAAAATTTATATCAAATATTTTGTTTTTGTTTTTGGGAGGGAAAAAAAAAGGAAAATCCACACACACCAACCACGTTAAGGCTATCGGTTTTTTTTTTTTTTTTTCTGAAGTCAAAGACGTTCAGACCATCTTAAAAGTGAGATTTTTCTAAATGAGCGTGAGTCATAAAAAAAGTTTGGGTTGAAGTGGATTCTCTGTAACCAATAAAAAAAAGGGGGAAAACTCTAAATCTTATTTTTTTTTTAGGATAATTACAAAAATGCCACTAAATCTTTCATAATACGAGTTTCGTAATTCACAACATCAGCACAAACAACTCACAATGTAAATGCGTAATACTTGGTGTTGTTAATTTAGATACTCGTATTATGAAAATTTAATGGCATTTTTATAATTATCTAAAAAAAAGTAAAAAAAAAACTGATTTAGGATTTTCTGATTTCGCTGTACTGAATCGTCTTTTCCCTATTTCCAATGTCTTTTTCTGAAATTCTCTCAGAAAAAAAAGGAAATTGCATTTAAGTCTAAAGAAGAAAAATAATTCATTAACCAGTCTTATAGTTCTCTAACTTGTCCATATAATTCATCAACTCATCAATAGTAATTCCTCACTTATTAATATAGATTTTTCTGATATTATTTCTTTTATTTGGGATCTATACACAATTCTTTCCACACAAAAAAATTGCAATTCAATTCATTCTAATTTGACGGAATCTTTTGAAGGTGTTGGAAGCAAAATCCACCTTAGCTTTTGTTTCGTTTCGAATGGAAGACTTCATCCTACGTATCAATGGGCAATGGGTCAGTCACGGTCTCTTGCATATGAAGTAACCTCTTTGGATAAACATATACTGACAGTTTTGATGATAAATAATTGTTCCTCCCGGCTGTTTCCACTGCCTTTGTTATAACAAGGCATTGTTTGTAAATTAATAGAGCTATAATCCTAAATGTAACTGTAAAACTTGGTTTATAATCAAAATTTCACTACAAGCTAGGTCTTGCATTTAGAGACGAAACGGTAGCACTTTTTATATCCTAAATTAACGGGGTTTAATGATTAGTCAAGTTTTCAATGATCAGCACAAAGTCACAAGCAATGTTCTTTTATGCGGCAATTATATTCAAGATGCTATCGAATACTAAATGAGTACCATTGAATACTAAATATGAGTGTACCTCTCCTACGGGAAATTCGTACCAAGGTCCACAACATTGCACGGGACTAATTCGTTTGAAATCAAATCAATTTATCTCAGTGGAGCCATGGACATTTTGTCTCCATGTTAGAATCAAACACGAGATATGAACTAAGGAAATTTGAAGGAACTAAGGAATACGAATGCCTTCAGACAGCGATTCATCCATATATCTGAATGCAAACCAACCAGATATAGCACGAAAATAACGTATTATATTTATTCAGGCCCCAAATAAAAAAAAACAGGATGATATTTATGAACTGACCAGTATAACAATTACTATGTCAGAATTTTCTCCAGGAAAAAAAATAAAAGACTGAAGAAATACATGAAACATTCGGACCCATGATGGGCTAACATGGCACATGAAAAGCCGACAGGGGAAACAAAATCCGTAGCTTTATGGTTTTTTACCCTTTCTCCTCAAATAAACACCTCTACGACCTCAAAAAATAAAACGAAACAAAATAACAAAAATGTACAGCCTTAAGTCCTTAACATAAGTACCTGATCCTGACTGAGAGGTCCATTGTCATAAAACACTGTAATACAAAAGGCTCTAACTCAAGTTGTTGGGGATAAAGGGGGGGAATTCTTGGAAGGAACGTTCCTCCAGCTTTCCGAAATCAGGCGAAGTCGTCAGGTTGACTTGGATCACTTGAGCACACTGCGGCAAGCCTCGATATCGGGGGATTGTGAATCTAAAAGGGCTTGACCAGATGCAGCACTAATGATCCTTATTGCGGCATCAAATATTGCTTTCTGGAAAATGTCATCTTCCACCTTCTTAAGGATCTCTATAACTACCTTGAAATCCAATCCCCCAGCCAAAATTAGCTTCCCAATTATCTCACCAAAATTATTTGGTGCTCTAGGCAAATCAATGCCGATGTCATCCAGCATGGAACCAAACAACAAGCAGCCAGTCCCTACATCTCTAGCAGTAAGGACCTTCTTAATAAATAGATACTCAAGAAGATTGGCAACAATATCAACACAAGGTGGACTTTTGTCTAGTGCAAGGGAAATGGCCTCCTTAACAAACTCAGGGTGGTAGGATGGAGCCTTTAGTTCTTGCACACACTGCAATGCCTCATCTAAAAGGCGTACACTGAAATATTCTTCCAGAAGAGAGAGAGTTTTGCGGCGAAGATCATCAAAATTTAATTTTGGAGCTGGAGCCAGTGGCTTCTCAAAGGAGGACCCACTAGGAACAGCCTTCACAGTCGGGAATTGAGATGCAGCCTCGGCACCAGAAGCAAGGTTTGATGGACGAGAAGGAGGAGGAGCACCACCACCATGCACTAGGGCACTGCTTCTTCCACTTATGAGACCACTGCTACCTTGGGGTAACAGCTTTGAGTTCAGGGCCGATGACTTTGAGAGTATAGGAGATTGGCCACGTCCGGCAGCTTGCATACCTGACATGTCTCCTCTTGGCATTGACCTTGTCCTAGGCATTTCCCAGTTGTCATTATCGATTCCAGGCATCCCAGGCATCTTCCTGGTCCCTGGCATTCCAGGCATCATACCTCCAGTACCAGGTCGAGAAATTGGAAATCCACCAGGGCTTATATTTCCTTGAACACCCAAAGCACGGTTATTTCTAATGCTTGCAGCAGCACCTGGCCGCAATCCAAGATTCTTTTCAGCTTCTGAATGAATTTCAGTGATGGTTTTTGCTTTCACCTGCGCAAGTAGTTAGCTATTCAATACTTGGGCAAATCAAAACTACCATTGGTTGGAATAACATAAGCAGTAAAACTTATTAGTCTACCTCCTCTCGTCTTGGAACCCAATTATTAGCACGTAAATCTAGAACATCACGAACCATGAACCTCAACCGTGATACAAGTTGAGGGTTTGTGCTTAGATCTTTCAATCGGCCAAAGTACATGTCATTGATACGCCGTGATTTTTGGTTTTCATCAAGTTGTTTGCCAATAGTAACAAAAAACTGACATATGGCTTCAACATTTTCCTCAACTGGACAGGCCTTGCTATCAGTTCCCAAAAGTTGCTGTTCAAAATAACGTTAATTTATACTAAGAATATATACCATATCATAATTTAACAGGAATTGAATATAGAGCAGAGAAGAATTAAATCAAATGGGAACCTGAACAATGTGATGGACAATCTTTTCAGGGACCATCTTCTGCTTCAACAGCTCTCCAATTAGTCGGATATTTCCAAGAGTACGAAGCTTGACCAGTCTTTCCTTATCCCTACGCTCCATCTCCTGCTCAGGAGCAGTCATCTGCCTCCCTTCCTCCCTCAGTTTATCAGCACCTTCAAAAGCCTCCTGGCAGATATTCAAGAGTACTCGCTTAAAAGTGATTTCTTTCCCACCAGGCTCATCAGAGGGGAATGGAGGCAGCTTTTCATTAAGATCTGAACAAAGAAGAGCATACATGGGGCAAAATGTTGGTTCTAGTACAGCCTTATCAAATATAAGTGAAATGACATCCTGCATTCCCAAAGCAAAAGGCAATCCAAATCAGTAAAGAACTAGGAGGTGGATAAAATATTCATTGCAGCCCTAAATGAAAATACCTTCAAGATGTCAGCAGATGTAATTCCAGAATCAATCAATTGACCCTTCAGGACATCAAATTTCTCAGGGGTAAGCTTGTTTAGAATTCTGCATAAAGACAGATGACATTTAACATAACAGGAGGCTTTTAACAAAGTTACGACAAATGCAACAGCAAGTAACAGTTGTTTTATATGATCCCACAACTTCAAGTTATCAACCTACTTGTAGACATTATTTCCAAGGTTATTCATCTAACTATTAAGATTTACATATAACAAATTACCCTTTAACAGTTTTCAAGACACGATCCTTTTCAGATAGGTTTCCTCTTCTAGCTGACCATGGAACTTCAGCCTTGATTAAAGTTGGAGCAGGTCCTCCCTGAATAAAGAGACATCAAACAACTCATTATACCAGCTTTACTGGGTAGGCAACAAAGAAACGGTATCAAAAACAGCACGCAATGCAATCTAACATCTTTCCAAATCCATATAACAGCTTTACTTTAAAACAAGACATCAAGTAATTTAAGCCAAACAATGTCATGAACAGTTAAAAATTTAACAACCTAAACTATAATAGGTTAGGCTTCAAAAGAACATCACACCACACTAATGCAAGAACATTGTGCTAACCCATAACCATCAGAATGATGCCGATGTGGCAATGTGGCTAATGAAAGCACACAACAATCCCCCACCCCTTTCCCTGAACAAGACCAATGGACAATCACAGCAAAAAATTGGTCATCCTCAAGTGAGTTAGACAGATATTCAACCAAAACAACTCCACAAAATACAGAGAGTTTTTCAACAGACACAAAAATATGTTCAGAACCTAGGAGACAACATAAAATGCCAGAGCTTATTATTACTTGGTTAGAAGAAATCTGCGCCCTTGCAAACTGGGAATTCAGTTGGTCCTGCCGATTAAACTGATTAGAATCCTGGCTCCTTGAGTCAAAGCGATTTCCAAATTCTCTATTTTCTCTCAGATTTTCCCAAGACTTCTCTTCTGAAGCAGGAAGTTGCCCAGACCGGCCACGCCAATCGCGGTTGTCTGGCTCAGAGTACCGATTTTGAAATTGTTGTGCAGACTGCATAAGATGATGCATGCATAAACATGATTTAACAAAACTAGTGCTTATGAATATTAAGTTAAAATTACAAACAAAACTGACAAGACTGTACCACACCAGTTCAAATCTAATATAAATATAGGAGAATGGCACAAACAATCAACTTACCAAACAGGATGAAGAAGGCCAAGGGTGCTTAAAGTTAACAATATAAACATAAGCCAAAAAAAGGAAAAGAAACTCACATTTTCTGCATGGCCCCAGCTTTGGTCTTCACCAAAAAGTTCAGTTTCTATATCTTGTTTTGTTTTTAAAATATCTTCAGGGATCTCAACAACCTATAAATAAATTTTTAAACGTCAGGCAGCTGGTAATATAAAGAACGGTTTTGATGCCAAGACATGACATACAGCACATAAGCACCCTGATTTTTGTCACTTCAAAAGTAATTTAGTAGAAGAGGGAGTAAATAAACAAACAAAAAATCCAGAATGTCCGTTCAAAGGGTTGGAGAAGAATGTCGATAGGCCAGGGGCCTTCTAGCAAAATAAAATTTCCTAAAAGAAGCTCTTGAAAATCTCCATTTAACTCTGAGACAAAGGTTAAATTATACACACACGCACAAACATGTGTATATTTATATAGAGAGAGAGAGAGAGCATTTAGCAAAGAACGTTGGTCAGATGTAATTCACAGATAAATAGGAAAAGGACAGCCAAATCCAGACCAATAACACTTAGCCAAAGGCATAAAAAAGGCAGCAGATAAATGGAACATAATAAACATTCTCTCCAACAGCAAGAGGTAATAACTTTCATAATAACACCTAACCAACAAAAGCATGTAAGAATTACCTCCCTCAGTTGTAAGAGCTGATCCCTAGTGTATCGCACATGCTCACGACCCTCAAACCGTGCATCTCCAGCCTACAAAATCCAGAAGAATAAGAATCTATGAAGATAATACAAGGTTAACTAGTCACCATATAACCACATACAAGAAATGAGCATTGTTCACAGTAGCTCATGGGATCAACTGAATTTCAATTCTATAAAAGAAGTCAACTCCAATAATACCAAGTTGTATGCTTTTTGTCACAGCTGAAAGCACTTTCCTATCTTTTTCAGCCAAGCCCTTCATAGGCACAAAATTATTGGACAGTAACTGAAGTACAAACTAACATTGGCATCATAGGTATTGGTAAACCTTTTACCAATAAACATATGCGTTTCATCTGTACTGTAAGAGAAACATTGATGATACAAATAGCATTATTTAGTATATCAGGTTGCTGAAGACAACTTTTCAAGTTTCCTGTTTTTGCAAGCGTTGCCTTCACAACAAGTAGAAGATTTATCTCCTAAAACCAGAACTCCACGGGCAATGTAGTACTAATTAAAATGTGAAACGCGAATAGTCAATTCATGAAGCAGGTCGCCATCGTGATAAGACTTCCACTTAATCAGGTTCCACACTAGGAAGAACTAGTTGCCTCCATCAAAATTTAAAAATATTACACTGTGAGTGGGAACTTCGCTTTTAGTCCATATTTACAGCAGGTACACATACCGAGTGCCCCACAAAGAATTAGGACATAATCCAGCTTGAGCTTTGTTCACCCATCATTTTACCGGTACAGAAGTTTCTACTCCTAAGACTAGATACTAGATGATGAATGTCAGGGGCTGCAGTAACAAGGGAAGACATAAATCTGTAAACTTAAAATTTCATGACGGAACACCATGAAACCAGTCACATTCTTCACAGCGAATGGAAACGACTGCAAACAGATTGTTCGCAGAGTTCAAAATTTAACACAAGACCTCGCCACCCAAGAAATCAAATTTTAACCAAAATTCAACTGCGAAATAGAAAATACAACCTTGAGCCCTCGATGTTAATTATAGAGCTACGAGATCCACATCAACATACTCAATTATTTAAACCACCTATAATACAACAATCAAGGGTCCTATCTATATTATAGAAATCGGTCTAGACCCTCGGCAACGCATATAACAAACAGTCTAGAATCTTTCAATGATAATTCCAGCAACTAAAAAGCAAGTAATCAATCCAAAAGTTGGGGATATAACGATGCGCATAGAATTATAAGACCAGCAAAAAAAAATGAAAATCCAGATCCACGTAAAGGAGCAAGATTCAACATATACCTTAATGGAAAAAGAAGTCAGAGCACCACCATGGGAACGAAGGAGAGAAGGATCAGAGGCAAAGGAACCAAAAGCAGGGGAAGCAGAGGAAGCTGATGAGGATGAGTCGAATCGAGGAGCAAGGAGCCTGCTACCGCCGGGACGACCACCACCAGGCCTCAAGCTAATCACCGTCTGATCACCTTGCTGCATAACTCAGGATCTTTCACTTCAAAATAGAATATGCACCGTCTCAGATAAGGCAGAGTGAGTAAAAGGAAGAGAGATAAGATTCAGCGGCGTCAAAAGCTGAACCAAGATGGATTTGGGTTTTTTAGGTTATAGATAGGCAAAAAAGATAAAACTTTGAGAAGATACAGGGAAACGGAGATAGAGATTGAATGATAGATATAAAGATAAGTAGAGAGAGATAGGGTTCTTCTTTGTTTCTCTCTCTTCTGCGAGAAGGCGCAGAGAAGAGAAGAGCGTGAGGCCGGCGAGGCGAGAGTGAAAAGAAACCCTTCTTCGCGGAGGAAATAGGAATACGAATTTTCACGGGAAAAAAATAATACCAAAAATAAAGTTGGAAAGAAGGAAAAAAAAAAAAAAAAGCCCCTCGGATTAGAGGCTTCGAGCAAAGTAATTATCGTTATATGTAATATGTTGGCAAAAAGATTTAATTTTTTTTTACCAGTCCAAAAAGATTTAATTATATAACATACATATGAATATTTATATATTACTATGTAGATATATAGATAGGAATATGCACTGGTGACAAAAAATATACTCTATATATATAGGGATATGCATGTAGAATAAGTTAATAGTGTCTAATATTTATTCATAGTGAATTTAACAAATAACATAAGATTGAGGTTGAAAACAGCCCTTAAACTGCAAATTCTCAATCCAAATACGCTGCTGGATCTTCTAGCTTCTTACGTTGGTTCTTAATTTTTCTGTTTAGTGTTTACTCTGTTTCTATTTCCTATGTATAAAAAAAGTTGAAAACGGAAAATGACAATTGATTCTATTTGATAATTAATTTCGTTTATTGTTCGCCAAGTTTAAGTGGTTATTTGAGTTTACTTATTTTAAGCGATTTTATATTCTATAGATGTCAATATGCTATTGGAGTCGTTTGACTGTAATTTCACATATATTCATTTAAATAAGAGAATGTTGGTTTTAATTCTGCCAATTTGATAAGTTGGGTTGGTTATTCTTAATTAAAATAGGGCTCATATTTATAGAAGAATTTTCATTACCAAATAAATGATGTTGTCCAACCTGAACTTACAAATGTGAGTAATTACATGTATTTAATATAGAAAAAGTTATAAAGAAAACTCCAATTTTAAAAGCTGTCTTTCTTTTTTTTCTTTTTTTGTCGAAAGAAAGTTGTCATTTAACAACTAGGTAAATGATTTATTTCAGTTTTAAATGTAAAATCCCAATCTACTTAATTTTTAAAAGTGACTCACTTATAAAAAAAATCCTTAAATATCATGAATGCTATCTTAAAATTTAATGCTAACTTTAAAACTTTATCAATCTAATATATATTCTAGCAGGAGTACAAAATGTATCCAAATGATGTGAGATATACAAGGAACAAAAGCACAAATCTTCCTAGTTATCTAATTGATCAAATAGTCACCTAATGGCTAGTTATATTTGTAAGGTTTAAGGAGCAATTTTGTCCCAAATTTTCATCAAGTGACAATTTTATTCATATTTAATATATACAAAGTCTATCACAAAAAGAATTACTAATAAAATTTCACATACGTATAAAAAATTAATGATATGACTTATAAATAGAAAAAAGAACTTTCTTTTATGCCTAATAAAAAAATCAAAAGTATATTAAATGACGTGTCCATTAATATATAATGGCGATATTACCTGATATATACTGATTTATAAATAACTAAATTTACTAATTTTTTTAATATTTAAAAAGAACTTAAAAAGCTTTTTATTATTATTATTATTATTACTTTTAATTATAACATTTCCCAAACAAGACATATCTGATATCTGGTGCTATATTCGGTTAGTAAAGAACGATGTTTCCAGTTTGTAGTTGCGTTGCCTGAAGAAGAAGTACAAGCGTGTGCTGGATGCTGGATACTGGTTCCGGTCCGATCCGATTACCAGTTTTGATAAATTGAGTTTGGGGATCTTTCTTTTTTTGGACCAATAATATGGAACTATCTATAGCCGAAGCTCTATCAAATCTATGGACCAATAATATGACGCCAGCGTTTCCCTCCACGCACACGTGGCTTCTCATCCTGCTCCGTACCGATCAATGTCACTGGGTCATCATCTTATTTTGAGCCCCAATATACATTAATGTCCTTGTACGTACTTTTATAATTCGTAAGGATAATTAATCATTTGTCACTACATTAATTATATATTAATTATCGTTCAGTTTCAGACAACAATTTTTACTATTAATGAGATAAATATATGTAAGAGAATTTTTGTCTTAACTTATAAAAAAAAGGCTTCTAAAATGTAGATTTGGAGTTACCCAAATTTAATAGAGATATGTAATTTTATACTGTTCCAACTGAAAGAGAAAAAAATTACATTGAATGCGAGACTAATCTTTTACATTAATATTAAATTTCAGTTTATTTTTATGTAACAAAAAAATATCATCAAACAAGTTTAAATGGCAACTCTATAATTAAATACCCACCAACATAATTATAATAGTTTTTGATTTTTTTTGTTCAATAAAGCCATGTTTCAAATTGCCCATCAGGACAAATTAACATGAATTTCATTTAATGTTATAAGCTAAAATGTGCTGGCATCATATAGTTTTTGATTTTTTTATTATAAATATGTTTTGTCAGCATTTAATGAAGAGACAATGTTTTAGTCCGTTGAGTCCGCATTTTTTATTAAATGAAACTAAATACAATTGTTAGGTTATAGCACTAAAAATTTAATTTGATGAGCTTAAAAAACCTAATGAAAAGTTTGGTGCAAGTTGAAAAGATGAAACATACACTCTAAATTGACATTTGTCAATGATGAGGGGCCTTTTGTATTCGAAGGTGTGCTTAGCGCCGCCAGAGATGTTGACATATAAAGAGATGACGCCACGTAGCCCCCCTCATTTCCTTTACCATGATGGGCTCAGTTTGGGCTTCAAGATTCTTGTGGGATAACTCTAGTTGAAATTTCCCAAAAAACAAATGGGCCATAATGGACTTTCAAGGCCCTAAGTAGGTCCATCATGTCTCCGGGTCTATCTCGCTGTAGGGAACAAAGAGTCTAAAAGAGCCCGTTTCTAGAAACTCCCAAGAGTGTCGGATGCTCTTTGGCAATGTGGTTATCTCCTTCAATGGTCTCAAGGAATTCAATTAGGAATCACTATTGTGAGTCAGTTCCCATGAGGGTTAGTTTGATAAAACACTGGGTTGCCAAAGTTTCAGTGGTCAGGTTAGGTCTTCCCTATCTTGAGTATTGTGACCTCCAGCTCAGTTGCAAATTTGCAATGCAAAGATATATGAAAATTTTAGTTTCTTCTCATTTATGATTGTACTTGTGTCTTGTTTTCTTTCATTAGGATAAGTTTGCACTTTCTTTCTTATTTTTTAGTAGGTTTGTGTTCATTTATGTTATAATTGTTGTACTTGGACCTTCCATTTCCTTGTTGGAAAAAAGAAAGCTTCCTCGTGTTACCTTACATTTTCGATACAATATTTAATAAGTTAGATTGATGAATCCAAAATGCCAGTGGCTTATAATTCTCTTAATTGGTTCAATTGTTCAGCCAGTTAGATCATTGTTCAAACTGGCGATATCATACTTAAATGAAAAAATTAATGCAAAGTAGTTAAGGTGAATACCATTTGTCACAATAAATGTAAGAAATACGCCCTAGGATTATCATTCATGAATAATGTTGTTTGTGGTCACTCACGTATAATGTTTACATATCTAATCATATCTTTAAATCTATTTCATCAAGTTCTCAATCAAATATAAACATCCATCTTGTTCTTTTTGTATGCTATTATAGTTAAATTATAACAGTGCAAGTCAGGATTATTTCCCTAGCTGTTCCCCAACTTGGTGCCTCTTTGGTGCATTTTGTATTCAAAACTACATTGTTTTTTTGTAGTTTTGGATATAAAATGTGATGGTGATTTAATTTTTTTTTTTAAAAAAATTTAATATTTAGTGTCTTCAAAAAAAATTTTCTAGTATCCAATATCATAAAATAATTTTTTATACATTCTGTGAGATAAAATATTTTCCGTAGCTCTCACTAACTGGGAAGCTATATCCAACAATATTTTTTCAATAACACTAGATTTCTTAAATTAATTTTTTTATTTATATATGTTGCATGTTAATGGGAAAAAAATACTTTTTTGGTGCAACTTGTGAGATATTGGAGACACTACATGTTAGTGAAAAATTATTTTATGATACTAGGTGCTACCAAAAAATGTTTTGAAGACATTGAATATTGTTTTTTTAAAAAAAATTAAACCACACACTCATTTTATACCTAAAATTATCCAAAACGGTGTAGTTTTGAATACGAAACGCACCAAGGAGGCGCCAAATTGGGTAACTGCAGAGGAGAGAATCCTATCCCAAAAAATATTATACAAAGTCAGCGTGATTAAAGAATTTGACGAAATAAATATAAAAAAATTGACCCAAATATTTCCTTATGTATTCTTCCATTTTCTTACTATAAGACCCATTTATTTAAGTTAATTGGATTAAAGAAGTTAGTTATATTAGTTAATATGTCGTGCTTTTCTTTTTTAAAAAACACATATATCATCTTTCTTAATTCATTACATTTCTTTTAATTATTAGTGAGGAAGCACCCTCACATAGACACACAAACACACCCATATAAATAAGCATATCAAGTCCCTTTTTTCGATTGGACAAGAAATTAAAACAATTTTTTTAAAAATTAAGGTGTAAATTATTCTGAAAGTATTCGTGAAATCTCAATATTACCCTAAAATTGTTTAAGTTTCAATATTGCACAAAAAATCTAAAAAAATAACAATGTCACCCCCTTTCTTAACCACCTTTAACTGAAATTGTTTATTGGGCAGCCACGTTTCACTGATTTTTCCAACTAATTGTCACACCTCATCCTCTCTGTCCCCCTCCCTCTTTGAAAAACGAGAGACGTAGAGGATGGGAGAGAATAATCTTTTCCATAAAGATGGAAGACGTAGAGAGAAAGGGGGATGAGGTGTGATAGTTGGAAAAATCAGATTACATGTGGCAGCCCAATGAGCAATATAATTAAAATTAATGTTCAACAGCGATGATGCTTAAGAATTGGAAGAGGAGCAATATTGCTATATTTTTAGATTTTTAAGGTAATATTGAAATAAAAAAAATTCAGGGCAATATGAAAACTTGGCGAACACTTGAGGTGGTTTAACATTCGCTATTTGCTAAAAACATGGAGGTGTGCTAAAATAAAGGAAACTTTTTTATTATTAAATTAACTGTTTTTTTTTTGTTTTTGTAGGGTATCCTCAGCTCGGTAGGTTAAGGACTAATCCTCCGCTTATTATGGGTTCTTCTATAAGAAGGATAGCTGGCCATGAGACTTGTTGAAAAATCATGGTATTAGATTTATTTTTAAAAAAAAATTCCTACCTATGAAAAATATTATGGAAATACAATAAAATATCACTTGCTGAAATCATTGAGACTTACTGAAATAAATGAAACTGTTTATATAAAAATAAAATAAAGATAATAGAACGTAGTGATATATGGAATTATTTCTCAAATTGGAATAATGAAATATTGCTAAAATTATAAAAACTAAGTCATTATAAAAAAAATCATTTGAAAAATTTATAATAAACAATTGTGGAAGTTATTTTTATTAGAAAAGATCGATTTGCTCATGTAATCATCCAAGACAAAAGTGAAAATAAAATTAGGGGAGGAAAATCTTTTGCCAGCCTTTGACTAGTTCTCCAAAATCTAAATTTTGCTTGAACAATATTTCCTCCAATTTTCTCTAACACATGTCATGGCAAATTTCACCCATAATTCAAGTTATCTTGATTTTGTTTTATTAATCATGGATATCAAATGCATTTGAGAAATAATTTATTATTGAACGATCCTGTTTTATTATAAAAAGTATTTTTATTTCTTTTAATAAGTCTCCGTGATTTTAACAAAGCGATATTTTATTTTATTTTAGCTTTCATAGTCTTTTTTTCATAAACAGGTTCTGATTTTTTGAGATAAATCTAATAACATAATATGTTATTATAAATTAATTGAAATGATATTTAATTTAATAATAATAAATTTT
>JBAGKO010000005.1:9215774-9230353 GCA_037177275.1 Acacia concinna | reverse complement strand
TTTTATAATTACTATCTCTGTTCCTAATTAATTATAAGACCTATTTGACTTTTTTCACTTTCTTAATCCCTAAAAAAAATCAACTAGGTCATATAATTAGAATTGGAGAAAATCTTATTACATGTAAATATATTGTGATATTTATAGTACCTTATCCTAATTATAAGACCTAGTTGACTTTTTTTGCTTCCTTAATCTGTAAAAAAAAACCAACTTGGTCTTTTAATTAGGATTGGAGGGAGTTTTATTACATGTAAATATATTATGATAAATTTTAATGCTTTAAAATAATATAATTAGCTTTCTTAGTATTCTCTAAAAAAAGTTAATTAAGTCTTATAATTAAAATCGGATATAATAAATCTTTTTAAAAAAATACTGCACAATAACGTCCCACTAAGCTTGAAATATTTGCTTATCATAAATCAGACGTTTTCCCCTTATCATGCGTTTTACATACTGAATAACCAAACATACGCTTTTTTATTTTTATTTTTTAAAAACGGACATTGTGGCTGTTGAATCAAACGTTATTGGGTAATAACGTGATCCCAAACATTCAGTATATTTATCGGGAAAACCATTGTTGCAGAACTTATTATTTAAAGATATTTGAAAATTTGTTCAAGAATTCGTGGGCAATTCATTTTTGGGTTAAGGTGCAGAAATGCCCATGTAAATATTTAAAAAGGGCATCTAGCACCTTTTGCATTTTTTGGTGCAAAAATACCCATCAACATTAAAAATAGGCTAAAAATGAAATACCCATCAACATTAAAAATAGGCTAAAAATGCTCACTCTATTTACTGTTTTATAAGTATTTTTGCACCATTTTTAAGGTTGATGAGTATTTTTGCACCAAAAAATGTAAAAGGTGCCAGACGCCCTTTTTAAATATTTATATGGGTAATTTTACACTTTAACCTTTCATTTTTAGCAGCATGCAACACTTACCGAATGGATACAGCTCTTATTGGATGTATGCAACTTATTTTTAGCTGTCTAGAAAAACATTCACACATAGTTAAATACTTCATCCGTTTCTATTTATAAGACATTTGTGGATAATTCTAAAAAAATCCTAAGAAAGATAATTATATTATTTTAAAACATTGAAGTTTATCGTTTTTCTTCAAATTATGTTATTTGACTTATGAACTACTATATAATATAATAAAACACGACATATGATATTATTAAGTAATGCAATTAGCTTTCTTAAAATTTTCTTAGAATTCTCTAAAAAATTTTTATAAATAGAAACAAAGAGAGGATATAACTTACACAACTGAAACAATGTTAGACTTGTAGAAAATGAATTGTAGTTGCTCGAAGATTTTGTTACTTAGACACCTTTGAACAATAGATTTTATAAGGTGAGATTCTTTGGCAATTTTCATGTTTATATTTGTACTCCCTTGTTAGCTTAATATAAAACTTAATTGTGGAGTTAATTTTGATCTCAAATACTAGACATATTTCTTATATTTGTCGATTTTTTCAAATTTACTCTTTTTTTATGCTCCTTCAATTATAATTAAGTAAAAAAGAAAAAGAAAAAGAAAATGAAGGGAATCAAGAAAATGATTAGGACGTTTTAGGAAAAATATGCATACTCCTTCCAATCCTAAATATAATATTTAATTATTTTTTTTAAAGAGATTAAGAAAGATAAATAAATTATTTAATTATATCATATGTAGTGTGTCATTATATATT
This sequence comes from Acacia concinna, assembly GCA_037177275.1. Taxonomy (NCBI): domain Eukaryota; kingdom Viridiplantae; phylum Streptophyta; class Magnoliopsida; order Fabales; family Fabaceae; genus Acacia; species Acacia concinna. The sequence continues at coordinate 9,228,633 of JBAGKO010000005.1, read as the reverse complement.
AGTTTATAAGTTAGAAAAATAATTTAATGAAAAAAGATAAATTTAAATATTTTAAAGTAATGTAATTATTTTTTTTAATATCCTCTCAAAAAATCAAATAAATATGATTTTTATATGTTTTGAGAGAAACACTGACCTTTTGACTAATATGAAACTTTGTAAGGATTTGAGATTACAAAAAGTTAAATTGTATACAGACTCTTTTGAGGCTATTACTCTATTGCTATCTGGATATGATCTGGATCATTCTAGTATTGATATTATAGTAGACACTATAATGTTAATATCTTCCTTTGAAGAGCTGGAAATTAAACATGCGTGCAGAGAGACAATATTGTGTGCGGACTTTCTTGCTAGGACTGCGCATGAAGATGATAGAGCGCTGGTCATATTACAGGAGCCTCCTGAAGAATGCATGGAATGGTTGCAGAAGGATTTTTTTGTATGTACCCAGGGGGATTATACCCAGGGTTACAATACTGTCATAGGATAAGATAGTTTCAAGCTGTAGCTTGCCTTGTTTATTCAAAAAAAAAATATATTTAAGATTAACTTCTATATTATTTTAGATGAAACTTGTTCATTTCTCTAGATACTTGTTTAAAAAGTCCACCCGAGAACCCGCTGGGCCCTCCAATTCACAAGTTCTCATCTTGTTCCGAACCAAAAATTGTGGATAAGAAAATCACTCGCCCAGACAGGGAGGAGAGGATTCAGACTCACTCTCACTTCTCTCTTCCCTTTACCTTCTTCCTCCATGGCTGGGATCCCCAGCTCCTTCCCCTTCAAACTCATCCACACCAGAACCTCTACGACCTTACCTTATCTTCTCCCTCCTCTCTCTTCCTCTGATTCTAAACTCTTTGGCTTTCGTCTCTCTAATTCCAATTCCTCCAGGCTAGATCCTCCTCGTGCTTCCATTTCCTTCGCTCCCGTCGCAGCCCGTTATGGTGGCGGTGATTCTAGGAGGAACCGAAATGATTCTGACGATGAGCAAGTCATCAACTTAGATAATATTAGGTATTAAGCTGCGAATTCATGGGAATCTCTTTATCTATCTTTGCGAATATTCGTGGAAGTAGATGGCTCAAGAATTTCGTTGCTTGATGTTTTGTAACAGGTCAGACACTGTGAGGCTTATTGATGAGAATCAGAATATGGTCAGTGACATTTACGTGTTTTCTTAATATATTCTTTAAATTTAAATTGGGTACTTATTTGTTTGAACGCTGGAGAAGCAAGTGAAATTGAAAGACTATGAGTGTTAGCATTAGATTGAACTGAGGGGTAATATTTATTAGTTTATTTGTTTGTTTGTGTCTGCCTATTGTACTTATTTTGAAATTTCCAAAGCTTTGTTAGCGACTAGTGTAGAGTCTTGTTCATCGTCTTGGTGCTGCATCATTGTCCATTTTGAAAATATGTTGTCTACGGTTTTTCAGGTTGGCATAGTATCCACGAGTCAAGCTATTCAAATGGCTGAAGATGCCGAACTTGACTTGGTATGCTGCATTTTATTTGTCTTTGACTCTTGCATTTTAAAGGGCTGGTTAGGTTCTGTGTTTCTCTATTGTCGTAATATGTTATCTTTACACCATAGCTATCCATGTCGCGTGGCTACTGCCATAGAATGCTCTTTCAACTAATTCAAAGATCGGATTTATTGTTTTGTGATATTAACCTTTCATATATGACACAACAAAGTTAATATATTGTGATATTAACCTTTCATATATGACACAACAAAGTTAATATAGAGAGGAAAATGAAGTTGTTTCAGGCAATTTAATTTCACAATGAATTAGACAAGCATTACAAATAGAGAATAGAAGTGATAGAGATCAGATTTAGTTCAATGTGAAAACCTTAACCTGGAGACTTCTCCAAGTAGTTCCATCAGTGTGCCCTTGCAATGGCTCGTGTGAAGATTTTCTTATGATGAAGTTTTTAAATCATAAGGGCAAAGGGGCAAATTTGCAATAAAGTTTTGGTGAAGGGGCATGTAGCACCATAAAGTTTATTTGAGTGCAAAAATATACATGGAGTTTTCCAGAGGGGGCAAAATTACCACATCTGCTAACTGCCTAACGTCTGTCTGTTGTCCCTGTGTGGGTCCCACCGCTCTAACTCCTCTGCTCAACATCATCTACAGACTCCGGCCCTCATCTCCTCTCTACTCTCCCTCATCATGCTTATAAAAATTACATACACTGAGCTTGTGGATTCAACAACTAATCATATACAGCCAACTTCATCTCCTCTCCCCTCTCCCTCATCATGTTTATGAAAATTACATACACTGAGTTGTGGATTCAATAACTAATCATATACAGCCAACTGTTAGTATGTATAAAAGTTGAAGCTTTTTCTGCACCTGGGTATTTCTGAAGTTATAGGCGGCAGAGTAGGCATTTGTGAGATGATATTGCCACCACTGCCAATCAACTACTGGAAGTCACCCTCACAAAGAAGAGGTTCGATACATAACTCGCCAATTGGACATACTCTCTCATTTCTCTTCATGAAACCACAAGAATCTTGTGCATGTCATAAAATCCCTTTAAACTCGAACTAATTTTCTCACAAGTGATCTCCTGATTTCATCTGAGCGTCCGATCTGCCATGACAAATGAATTTTGCTTTGGTGGGCTTTCTCGAAATAGAAGCACAAGTTTCTTCCTGAAACTTCCCAACAACCAAACACGTGAGAGAAATAAGATCTCCCCCAATTTTTATCATCCCTAATCTTGAATCATATGCTATCTGTAGTTTGTGGACGGTGTGGGATGATGGACAGGAGAGAGGAGATGGGGGCTGAAGTCTGGAGATGATGTTGGAGAGAGAGGGTAGGGCACTGGGACCCACAAAGGGACAACAGACAGATGTTAGGCAGTTAGCAGATGTGGTAATTTTGCCCCCTCCGGAGAACTTCATGTGTATTTTTGCACTCAAATGAACTTCATGGTGCTACATGCCCCTTCACTAAAACTTGGTCGTCAAGTTTGCCCCTTTGCCCAATATGTAATCATTGGAATAAATGCTGCCTTTGACTTTGACATGGGTTTGGAGACTTATTTTTACCTTCTGTGCAGGTAATATTATCCCCAGATGCAGATCCCCCAGTTGTTAGAATAATGGATTTCAAGTATGCTCTTTTTTATATTCTGGGAGGAACACTGAACTTTTGACTTACCTAATAGTTTGTGGAACTTAATCTTTCTTCTTTTACAGTAAATACAGATATGAGCAACAAAAGAAGAAAAGAGAACAGCAGAAGAAAAGTGCTGGTGGGCATTGCTTCTTAGACTTTTCTGTTTTTCATTAGCTTGTAATAATCTTGGACTCCCGAGTAAACCATAATATACTGACATGATAGTCTTTTGAATGTAGCTAATCGAACGCATGAGAAGGAGCTCAAAATGGGGTAATTTACTGGCCTTTTCCTTCTTTCCCCTTTTCTTATTTATGTGTCAGACAATAAATAGGAAAAAGGAAAATTAATGTTAGAGATGCTTTCTATATATATATATATATATATTGGCTCCTAATATTGTTATACCATTTAGAGTTTATGCTATAATTTAGTTATACTTCTGAATGATAACTCACTTCATCATGGCAGTGATTAGCATGGCTTTTATTTGCTTTGTAACAAAGTTTTAACAGTTGACTTTTGTATTTTTAGTATGTGATTGATCATTTTTTAATTATTGGAGCATTTATTTTAACAGATACAGCATAGATCAACATGACTATTCTGTCCGCTTGAAAGCTGCACAGAAGTTTTTGAAAGATGGGGACAAGGTTACATGGATTTCTAAGAAATGTTATGTTATATATATAGAACAAAGATAAATCATCGGCGTGTTATTAATGTCTAGGGACTGTTTGATCAATTCCTGCAGGTTAAGGTTACAGTACACCTCAGGGGCCGTCAAAATGAGTTTAAGAATATTGCTGATGAGCTTGTTAGACGCTTCGGGTATGATATTGGGGAGGTAATTGACGCCACTTCGTTATATATCATGATTACATTATATTCAAATATATGAGAAAATCAGTACAAGAGTATTAGGTCTTAGAATATTATATTAATGTGTTCACCTCACTTCTCTTCAATCTTTGCTTAATTATACCACCTTCTATCCTATATATGAGCTAGATAAGGGGTTTATTTTGGTTCTAAATATAAGACATTAATTCAGTTTGTCTTCTAATTAATTTATAATTTATCCCTGATTACACATATTAAATCTAACTTTTATATTTAGAATCGGAGGAGGAAGTATCTATTTAGCCTTCATTTATGCATTCATTCACACAATATTATTATATTAACTTCTATTCCTACTAATGTTAGTCAAGGCTGTTGGTTCTATTGCTTAATTGAACACTAAATCCAAATTACTCTTGGGTTGATGCGCAGCTTGCGAGAGTGCAACATCCTAAAAAGAAAGATAAGAAGCACAAGGAACATAAAAAGAAACACAAAAACTTCTGTGACGAAGAAATCTCCATAGTTTTGGTTCCAAACAAAGCTGTTCTACAGAAAGCACAAGGACGACTCAAGAAAAAAGACAAATCTGCAGCAGCAGCAGATGAAGTCTCTTCTAGTGTCCAAGCCTAGCCAATTACATTACAGTTGAAGCAAACTTCTTATGATGGTAGAATAGGTTGTTGGTAACTTTTATTCTTCTTCTAGGTTGGGATGTCTCATACGTGAGTGCTGTATAGAATACTTGTAAGTTTTAATTTCTTTTGAAAAGTTCCTTTGTAGAGTTTTGAATTTTGATATGATAGAAGTAGCCTTATCCCATTTGAAACTTTTAGTTGCTGAAAGGATCTCACTAATTTGGTTTGTCAAAAGTCAAAACATTGATGCATGGCTAATAGCCAATCTGCTGTATCTTCTGAAACGCCCCAACAACAGCTCACCCATTAGCTTTTTCTCTGAAGCTCGCTTGCAAGGTTTAGAACCATACTAGGAAAATAAACGGAATGTTCATACAAAAAATGAAGTCCTCTTACTTTACCTACTCATCCTTGATTCTTTGAAACATTTGAAGTTTTTTTGTTAGAATTAATACAATGTTTAGTTCTTATAATTTACCCTTATTTTTATTTTGGTCATTACAGTTTCAAAGCATAGTTTTCCCCCACTCAAATTTCTTTTCGTCTAAAATGTTAGACTATGTAGTTTAATAAGGATTTGCATCATTTTGCTTCTTGAGAGACTAAAACTCATGGTTTAAAATTATTAAAACTCAAATGAGGGAAAATTGTAATGATCCAACATTGTATTAACGCTTTGCTATTTGCTTCTTTGAAAAACTTTTCTTTAAAAGTCAATTGTGCTGAGTTATCCATGTGCTTCGTTTATTTGAACATTAAACTTCAAGGAAGATTACTTAAATCTCGTTCTTAATTATTTTATTAATCAAGATATGTGTGAATATATATATATATATATATAGATATAATGTACATTGAAGACTAGTAGGAAGCATAATGTATTGATATCGAAGCATGATGATCTGTTGGGAGATTCACAGAGTTGGGATCGTATTACTTGCCAGCATTCCACACATTCCATAGTGTCTGATGAAGCTTTTATATTTGAGAGGCTGCGTCTTCCAAGCCTAATTAATCATTTGATGGAAACTTAATTTCTACGTTCTTGCCTCTTGCGTGAGAATATTGCCGCAAATAATGCTAGTTTAATTTTCCTATTCTTTCTTCCGTTTTTTTTTTTTCCATTAACAAGAGTGAATTATTGGATAAGCTTAACTCCGAATTCATGAGACATCTTAAGTTCTGTTGCACTCTGGCCTTAAAGCTTCTATTCAATGCCAAATTTCAACATTTTGCTCATTTGCTTTGCATTTCCTTTTCATTTGCCTGTTACAAAATTACAACTTACAAGGAAAGAGGGCTACTAGTGGCAGGGGGATAAAAAAATCAGAATCTAATTCCAACGTGAATAAGGAAGATAGACCTAAAAGAAATTTACAATGGTGAAGACACAGATAAATACTATATAAATTTCATTTATCTTAGAAGCAGGTCAGATTCAAGCCGGCTGAAAATTTCAACGCAAGTTATTGCTTTATATCCAACTCTTGCTTCATTTGCATAAGATGTGTCCGAAGGCTATTTCCTTCCCCCTGTTTTAGCCAAAGAAAAATATGAATTATAAAAGTTAGACAAAAGAGTTTAGAAAGAGAAACAAGAAGAGATTGGGAAGCAATGCATGCTATTCTATTCTGGATGAGGTAAATGAAAATATATTTTTCTAATATGAGCATATGGCTGAGTCAGATTTGAGCACTGTTGGGCTTAACTGGGGACAATTTACAGGTATTTTCCACAATTACACCTGTTCAAACTCGAAACGTCGTGTTTAAGTAGATAAAGTGCTTTCCCCTAAGACCAACACTTGGTAGGAAAATGAGAACACTGATACAAAGATACGCATTTCCACTCAAAACGTCTGTCTGGAAGGGACTTGCTCAGGTGTTGAAAAACCCAGCTGTAACCCAAACTACTACTTCCATTGGAACCACGCACTTCCCACTAAACACTCCTTTACTGAAACAAGTCCTAAACATCAGAGCAGACAACAAGGTGGGGTAAACTCAAAGGTATGCCCTGATGTAAAGTCAACTTTTCAAACCCTGATATGACTAGGCTGAATTATTTAACTGACACGCACTTGGAAGCCACTTGATTGAAAAATGTGGGCCTTACTTGCATTTGACATAATAGGGATAATGAAAGGAGTAGAGGAGCAAACAAGGTAAAGATATTAAGGTCATTATCAAAGACGTTCCAGCTTTTTGCAAAACATATATTGGAGGGAATTGAAAGCCCAGAAATTTTCCAGTTTTGTTGAGATAATATTTGTCCTTGAATGGCTCTCACCTGCATAGCTGCTGCCGAGGCCAGAAGCTCTTCACATTCATCAAGCATGGCTTTTTCTTGGGTTGCTACAATGGCAAGTTCAGAAACCAAATCATTCATGCCCTCCACCTGTCACACACATAAGAAAAGGGTGTGGTGTTAGCTCCTAAATTGTAGCATTTAATATGATATGATAATGATATAAAGAATGCTTGCGAGACCCTTTATCAGTTAATTTAAAATTGCTATGCTGCTTGTTTGGTCATTGAGAAGAAGAAAAAGGCTTATGCATAGTAATTGGAAATCTTAACTCATAGCAGTCACCATCATTGATATTGAAAAACATCATACAAAACAAGTTAACCGAAGATCATTTAACCTACCCGTCCTAGCAAAGAACAGATTGTGGGCCCCATTGCTTGCATGACATCAACAGCAGAGCAGATTGCAAGCCTCAAATCCTCACTATCTACCTGTAAAACAACATTAATTGTGAGAATCCCTCTGCCTGGTTTGCAGGCATCAAGCCAAAAGACTTCGACAGGTTATAACCATACTTACCATTGCCCCTCCAGTTACTGGAAGGCGAAGAATGCTTGCCTTTAAATCTTCTATAGCTCCTACTAGAGCATGGACATGGTCACTTTCAAGTGAAGCCCATTCATTGAGGTAGGCCATCTGTTTCAGTCATTGGAAAATTTTAAGAAAAGCTTAGCTATTTGTATTGAAACAGTTCAGAAAATTGAAACATCAGCTTTGAGGAGATTTCAAACAATGAGTAAACTAGACCAAAATATTGGCAACATCAGATGTCCCAAAGTTCCAGCTTGAACAAGCAGGTCATAAATTTTTCAGAAACTCTGATGTGATGATATTATTCACTTCAAATACATCATTTGCAGCACATATTACCAATCTTGTGCCCTGAAATTCGCTTCACTCAAAAGCCCATTAAAAAAATACTGTACCAAAGAAAAGGTGAAAGAAAGCAACTCTATTGCACAATCAGCAATAAAACCCAGCATGACTAATGAAAGATTACAACAGGAAGTATTACTTGATCGTTCAAAATAGAGATCAACTTCAGTTCGAGCTTCAGCTGATGGAGATTGATCTTCTTCTTAATTACGGAATCCCACACAGACAAAGTAGCGTTCCATACATTATACAGAGTTCTCTGCACCATTGAACAAGTTCTTATAAAATATGGTAGATAATTATTTGACCTATGATTCTATGCAATAATATATTTAGCAGAAGGACAGACTCTTCCAGCAAAGCCTTACCTCCACAGTTGCATTTTGGATATAAAGCACAGCCTCAGCTCTCGCATTGGCAAACCTCCATTGCAGATATCTGTTATAAAGAAGCCGTAATTGGTGAGCATCTTCAATGTGAGCTGCACCCTTTTTACCTCTTTTAAAATCAGCAATAAAACTGAGCACTGAAATTGAACTGTTGGGTTGACTGGATAGATTGGTTGGCCTTAAGCGGGATGGACTAGCCCCTTTGGAAGGGGGTGTTAATGGCCTTGACCGAGATGGACTCAGACCTCTTGAACTAGAAGAGGATAAAACTAAAGTCTTACTTGGTGAACATGGACGTAATCCTGGAGCAGGCAAAGATTGAGATCTAACAGGTGGAGCCAATAATCCTATTTTATCAGATGAACTTGCAGAAACAAATTTTTGAGGGCTTACTACTAGTAGCGAACTATCATCGTCAACAGGTTTGACCTTGCTTCCTAGTTTACCATTTTCAGGAAGCATTAATAATCTTGAAGTATCTCTAGAAGACTTTTGAAAGGGATTGCTAATTGCATTTGATAAAGACAATTTTCTTGGTGAAGACCCGGGACAAGGAACTGAAGAGGACAATGTTCTGATTGCCTTTTCAGCAGACTCAACAGTACTATGCACCGCATTTGAAGATACCTTCCCACCTATTCTGCTCGGCCACCGATGTTGATCTATCAACCGAGCACGAGAACTATCAACTGGTTTGGAATTTTCTGACTGATCAGAAACATTCTTCCCTTTAAGAGGACTCCTTTTTCTCTCTGGACTGGGCTTACGTATGGTTGGTGCTTCAACCTGCTTGTGGGCAACGTTTGAAGTCGGTCTCAGAGTACGATCAGAATTAGAAACGCTTGGCTTTTCTTTCTTGGTAACAGGTATGGAAATGGTATCTGACTGGAAAGAAACACTCAAGCTCCGCATTGTGGAAGGCCATAAACTCTCCTGAGAACGACTACCTGTTATCTTTTTTGAGGACATCTGCACATTAACAGAAGATTCATGAACTGGTGTAGATGGACTTGTCGGAGGAGGAGTTGAAGGTCGCCTCCTTTCCGCTGATTGAGCTCTTTTATGTAACAATTGGGAAGACTGAGTTGTTGTTGTTGTCCTTGTGAGGTTCGGAGATGAGCATCGCCGGGAGCTGGATGATGACGTTGCCGGAAAAGGTGATCCACACCTCGTCCGGTGGGTGACTGCATTGTTCTTTATGGCCGAAACCAAGGGTGGTTTTCGGGTATCCACAGCTCGGTGTCTCGGAAATGCTGGCTGTGATTCACATACATCCATCCACTCTATAGAAATCAGACTACATTGATCAAATGTTTCATAAAACCAAACAAGATTTGGCAGCTGTGGCAATCATAAATCCCGCATTCAACGGAATAAAAGAACAGCGACAATTACTTAGAAAGAAGATCCTTTTCTCTGCAATCAATCTGCCACAAGCCAGCGAGTAAAGGTAAGGAAGATAGTACAGACTGGTAAATAAAAAAGGAAAAGCAAAGAACATCCAATTGGAAAGGAAAAGATAAGTATTTTTATTTTCTCTTAAAAAAAAGCTTCAAAGCTCACATCTTTACAGAGGCCCAGATCTGCCCGAGAACAAATTTCAGAACCATAAGTGACAAACGCATGTGGGTATGTTTTTCTCATCAAACAAAGCACAAATCCAAGCAGATCAGACCACTGCAAGAAGAATTTAGAGAGGGAAATCAACATCTGATGATGTAACGGGTCAGAGAAACTCGCGGGAACTGTCTCAACGTACAATGGTGTTGCTTATGGTTAACAGAAGATTCATTCGCAGGGGAAGGGGTCCCCCTGGGAAAAAAATTGGACATGCCAAGGCGAAGTAGACCGGAGAGAAACAGGGGTGTGCAGGATAAGAATGAGAAAATAACGTAGTGTGGAAATACTTTTTTTTTTTTTTGTTGGCAAAGAAAAACTTTTTTTAAAATTTTAATTATATATATATTTATTTGTGAATGAAGAGTACAGACTATAAAAATTTTCCCCCCTTTTGTCTTTCCCACGAGAATGCTTATATCGCGTCGTGCGCTGGCTCGCAACGTGTTCACTCCACATAAGCTAAGTGTCCTTTTTCTCCTCACTCTTCCTCATGAAAGCGATAACAAAACATACAAGCCTTTTGTTTTTGGAAGAAGAACTCATGAATCACAATTTATTTATTTATTTCATAGTAGTCACTGTTATGCGAGTTTCCTCCGCAGAGAATTCCCCTAATAGAATTTGTAAATTATGTGATTTGTTTGTATGCATAATATTTAATTGTTCCTAGTTTATTCAAGAATTAAACTCGCAGTGCTCATGTTCTTGGGAAGATGGGTCAGGACATGGAGGGCCACGTGCCAGGGGCGATCATTGTCCATCCCTATGACCCTATTTGCGCAACCCTAAGATGCTTCGCATATATAATTGACGAGATAATATAGTAGTAGTGGTTTCGTTTTTGACAGCCATTGATTGTTTTACAGATGAATAGGAACAAGAATCGATGAACGCAATAAACAATTTCTTTTTCCCTCTGAAATCTCCGAAAGAAACAAGGGGATCTGAAACAGGGCTCAATGACATTTGTCTGGGTTTACAGGCTTCTGTCTCTTATACTGGAGACACGTTGAGCGTTTCACTACTCAGTACTCACGTAAGCTCTCTGCGACAAAACTCCAAACCAGAAGAAAAACAAACAGCGCATCTACATTGGATTCTATTCTGAAAAATTTTCATCCCAATTATCATGTAGCTGAATGGAGATGAAAATTTTAGAGAAACTTAGGACCAAATTAAGTTAATACTACTTATTAGCAAAATCAACGGCAATAAATTTAAGTACAAAGAAGAAAATACCTACTGTTTCTTTCGAAGAACTATCTCCGATCAACTGAGAGCTTCTCCAAGCTCAATCGGTAATTGATCCATCGACTTCCGGTAACAAACAGAGGATTAATCCAGAACCCCAGATTCTTCTAGAATTAAATAAAGACTAAGAGGTCAACTCTACAGTAGATCGCCGGAGAAGTACTGAGGGTGTGACGGCGGGTTGTCGGAGGGCAATTCTCGGTGAGAGCTAATTGCTTATTTGATGCAGAGCTTCTGGACAAGGAGGGGTAAAACGGAACGGGAAGAGAGACGGTTATTGAGAGACGGAAATCGATTTGGAGTTTTGGACAAATAAACATTTTTTTTTGGTGAAAACAATAAAATTGATTTTACCTTTTTTTTAAAAAAAATTAATTAACTTTTAAGAATATAATAAATAAACATTTAATTTAAAAAGGGAATAAGGGAAAAACGGTTTTCGGTTGATAAAAAGGACAGAGTAGGACAGTTGTTTCCCGCGCCAAAGCGCGTAACTGCTTTTGATTACTGCGAGTCTCCCAGGCTGAGATCCTACGGCCCAAAAATAACAAAAGCCATTTCAGATTATTCAAAATAAAAATTAAGTTTTTTTTTAACTGACCAAGTATACTATGGATTTTAAACATACTTGTTCAGATTATACAAATATTTCATTACAAAAATGTATCAATAAAAATAATAGATATTTTTTCAGTAATACCCTTATCCAGGAAGCCGACCCCATTTAGTGGGATTAAGGTTGTTTTGTTGTTGTTATTGACCCTTATCCAGGAAAATTGTTCTTCATCATATTATCTTTAACTTTCTACTTATATTGTATGATTGAAATCACAGGCAAGCTCTAATTTTATTCCTCAGGGTCATTGGTTTTTTTTTTTTTGTGTGGCCAACCTCAAGATTATTGTTTAAAGGATGTTTTAGTGATGAGTCAAAAACTGGGTAGGGTAGAACAATGAAAAAGATAAGGTCAAAACAAAAAAAAACAATGAAAAAGACAAGGTGGAGGTGACAACCTGGGATGACAGAGAAAGGTAGGTCATTATCAACGGATAAAGAAAACCTGGTAAATGTCATAAAAAAAAAAAAACCTGTTAAACAAAACTAATTTAGTGAACCAAAGATCCTATTTTCTACAATGATTAGTTTTCTTTTCTCCCGTGAAATGTTAGTTCAAAGTTTTGACTTTTTTCCCTTCTTGTCCTTGACTTGACTTTACTCTTCCTTTCCTATCATCCAAATTTAATATTCCCATTATTATTTTGATACTGTTATCACTCAATATACTGTAATTTGCTATTCAATCTCAATAAATAGAACACTCACTTATAAAATTCAGTTATTTTTTAAAAGATTAAACAGACTAAAGAAATTACTATAAAATATTTATATTTATTATTTTTTAAAATCAATTTACATAATTTTTAAATTGATATATAATATAATGATACTCCTATAAAACTTATGTTATGATTAAAGAATTTATGTAGTTTTCTTAATTTCTTAAAAAAAATTAATTGAATGTGTGTTAGAATAAGAGATAGTAGAAACTATGTAATGAAATTAAAGACATCAAAAGTTTACACATGATTTAATTGGGAAAAAAAATTAAAACTTGCCTGACACATTAAATTTTTCCGTTGTGAAGTATTGCATATTATTATAATTTTAAAAAATATGGCTATTGTTTGTGAGCGCGATCATTATTGTTTTTTTTTTTATGGGGGCAATAGATAAATTTATTGGGGTCTCTAGTAAGAAGCCAGAATGAAAAACAAAGGACC
>JBAGKO010000005.1:9203996-9214077 GCA_037177275.1 Acacia concinna | reverse complement strand
ATTTTCTTCCATCCAAACAACAATTTTCCTCTAAACCCATTTTCTTTCCCAGTGCATACCAAACGAGTCAAAGGCAAAGTGTTTTCCATTCAATTCCTTCCCTTTCCATTTCATTCCATCCAATTCTTTGATCCAAACAAGCTCAAATATTGTGGTCATGACTTGCTTGATTTTTATATTAGTCTGGATTAATAGTCTATTTGGTATGAGGGATTTAAAGACCGGGGTGAGAAAATTTTTATAAGTTAGATTTAAAAAATTAGGAGAATTGAAGTTATACATTTTAATATAGATAATCTGTATGATAAAAAAGTAAAAGAAGTTAATTAAAAACTTTCAACCCCATATCTCTCATTTTTTAAATCCAACTCAATTTTTTTTTCCTTTTCGTCTACTTTCCCTCCCCTTCCCTCCCACACCAAACAAGCCAAAAGATAAATCTTCCCATTGAAGTGAGTTATGTCCAATAAATTGTAACTACTTGATGGTCATAGAGCTTTCTCGCCCTTTAAAGTTATGTTTGGATGGGGAGAAAAGTGAATAGAAATGAGAAGAAAATAAGTACTAGGTTTGAAAACATCCATAAATGGTAAAGAAATTTACTATTTTTAGGAGTTTTTTTTCTAATTTTCTCTTCATCCGAATGTAAGGTTATAGTCATTCAAATGAGTTTGAAGTAGGTCCAGAAAATTGAATATCTAACATTAAAAAAAAAAATCTTAAATCAAATCTAAGGTGTGTTTGACAAGAGGGAAATGGAGGGAAAGAGAGGAAGGAAAATTTCTTAGTTGGATTTTAAAAAATTGGAGAAATTGGTTTATAAAATTTTAGTAAATATAATATTTAAAATAAAAGAGTAAGAAAAATTAATTAAAAACTTTTAATTCCACTTCTCTATTTTTTTTTTTAAATCCAAGTTATAAAAGTTACCTCCCATTCTCTCTCTTCTAAATCCCTCTTACCGAATAGCCCATAAAATAACTCTCTTCTATGTAATTTTTAATAGGATGGTAACGTGGCATAGTGTATAAGCCAAGAAGAATTGGGCAAATTTGTTTTTTCCTTTAATTAAACTCATATAGCCACGTTGACAAAAACAAAATAAAAAACTTCTTGATCTGTTGTGGGATGCTTTTGAGACACATCATGGGAGTCCCCTCAGCAAGACCATGTGACCATTAGCTTCCTCTAAACTGTAATAAAAATTAAGAATAATAAGCTCCTTTGTCCTTGCCAAATTAGAAAATTGCACGTTTCCACGGATTTTGTTTCCATTCTTTTTTACAAAAACAAAAATATTGCAATTGCATTGGATACCATGTCGGCTCCAATTAACAAAAGAATAAAAGGGCAGTAATATCATTTTCTTTTCTTGTGGGATTTTTTTTTAAAAAATATTATGGCTTTTAACTATTAAATGCGCCTCTTGTTACTAAATATAATACCCCATAAATAAAGGTATCATCTGGATTTGAACTATGCCTTCACATGACACCTTCCATTTAATATTCTAGGCAGACAAAATAAATACAGAAAAATTACTGCGACATTTTAATGATGGTTTTATTTTATATCATCTTTAAAATACAATAGATACTGATTTTTTTTAATATTATAATACACACAAATAATCTTTCAAGCATATTTACAGTATAATTACTCACGTTGTTTCACTCAACACCAAAAGAGCCAACGATAGAAAAGAAAAAGACTAACCAAGTGAGCTTAAAGAACACATTTCCTTAGCACATGCTGTCATAAAGATAAACAATGGACAGGACAGGGCCATTATCCCATGCCCTTATGTGTGTGTGTGTAACTAATAAATTTAATATTCTTCATGATTTGAGGAATATATAACTTTCGGCGTCACACGTCGTTTTTATGGTGACTACATTCATTTGTTCCAATTATGTCAAGTGGTCCAGTGATCACTTAATTCTTCTCAACATTACAAGTTTTCTCATTGATTAACAAATCACAAGCTTTTACAAGGAAATAGAACTTTCAAATAACTCGTTACAAAAAGTGTTTCGTTGGTATACCAAGCAAAAGCAAAAGACAAAAACAAATGAAACTATGTTAATTTTATATGGCAAAAATTGGGGATATTTGAGAAATTAATTGGAGAATAAGACCGAAGATCTAAGGACTTTCATGGCTTTACCTTTTTTCCAAAGTCCCACTCTACAATAAATTTTTCAAATTGGATTGATCCCCAATTTTCCCGTAGTATATTAGCAAGGGCCCCATTAAAAAATATACCTAAATTACATACCTATTTATAATCAGTTTAACCAGTTCATCTAAAAACAAAAACCATGGGCAAATGAACTATTTTAATAGTGTTCTCTATGCTTCAACGTGTATCAAGGGCTACCTGTAAAATGACTATTAACTAACCAAATTGATTGTCACCTGAAGTTACAGCTGCCAAGTCAGAATGTTCATAATCCGAGGTTGTTGTTATATACTCCAACTTCTAAGCAGCAAGGAAGCCTCTTTGTTTGCTAGTCAATTTATGCCAAGATCATTGGGAAAAGAAAAAGAAGAGAGAGAGAGAGAGAGAACCGTCGATCAAAATCGTTCCTAGGGCTATGATTACCTGGGTGGATCATGCCTCGATCAAAATTGTCAAAAACTAATGACGGAACTTTTTATACCTGCACCAGCACAAGAGGAAAAAGAAGCTTCAAAATGCAATACATGTTTGTGTCAATGAAACATTTTACTACTCTTTGAGCAAAGAAAAAGGGATTCACAGAACTTTTTCAAAGTTTCTCAAATGAACATGATATGTGGAAATTATAGATGGACTTTTTGGTGATAGGTGCTACCCATGTCATGTTTACTGAAGTATTGATAAGCTTATATCATGGATCCAATTCCACTATCCACAGCAATTTGTAGCAGATTACCTGTAAACTTGTGAACATGGGCAACACTAGCAGGTAAAACTGAGAAAGGACTGCCTAGTACTTGGCAAATCCAACATTCTGAGCTTTGCCCAGAACAGACTCAATGTCACCATGAAATAAGCTTAAGTTTTTTGCCACAGCAAATCCGGCGTACATTCCATCCACTGCTGCACTAATGATCCCACCAGCATAACCTGCTCCCTCGCCAACTGGGTAAAGTCCTTTCAGGGAGGTGCTTTCATATGTGTCAGCATCACGTGGAATTTGGATGGGAGAACTGGTCCTAGTCTGGAGTAAAAACATTGAGATGAAAAGGATGTAACTTGGAAGTGAAGACACGACCACAAGTCTTCACAAAATTTTCATTGCTAACTGCATATGGAACCAGGATCTGGTGAAACATTGTGTGCATGCATGTGTGCTTGCGTGTCATGGGGCAATTTAAAACAGAATTTGTCCAATCTGATAAGATTAATGTTACGGACACAAGCGCCATAGTACTACGATTTAAAAAATAAATAAAAAACCACAAGTCAAGGGAAGTGAAAGCATCGTATTACCTCTACACCATGAAGGAGTGCCTCTTTAGATATAAATCCCGGCAACTGAAATGGGAAGTTCAGGGGGGGAAATTGTGCTTGGTAATTAGAATAGATAACTTTTAAGAGGGGATTGAAATACTGTAGTATAAGGGTACAGATGTTGCCAACCTCCTTGTCAAATGCTAAAACCGAATGCTGCAAAGCCTCTGTGATATGAACAGGAAATAACTGGTGAAGGTTTGCAGCCTTCACACCCAAACGATAACTTGAAGGAGGAACCGATGTCACTGGCACAAACAAATTAGCTATGTTATATGATGTCTGCAGGTAACAACTAAAGGATAATATTTGAAACATTTACCAGATAGCTTCCTTTCCAAAAAGTCAGTCACTGTTTGGACCGGCACTGTGAAGTTTCCCCCTCCCATTATAGCAGCTCTTTGCTCAAACTCTTTCTGAACAATATAAGTATTTGATGCAACATAGATTCAGTAAGTTTCAATTAAGGATTCTGCTATATAGCTGGCAAATAAGGACAAATGATTTTGTATATCACCAGTATTAAAAAAGAAAGAGGTTGAAAATTTTTTAACTATATAACTTGATTACAAGAGAATTAAAACATTGCTTTTGGGGCTCAACATTAGGTTCACTATGGCAACATGAACGAGAAAAGTCCAATAATTTATATTGCTCCACTTGGTAAATATAAACATGAAAGAGAAAATAAAAGAAATGATATGTTTTTAAAACATTTTAAGAGCACAAAAATACTATGCATGAATTTTGTGAGACCTACCTGAAATTCAACGCCTGCAAGAGGTCCATAATAATTTAAAGCTTCAAAATCCTTTGTGGTGACTGTCACCACAAGTGCAGCATTTGCCCACCTTGATGCTCGCCGGGAGAATGACATGCCATTGATGCACAACTCAGATGGATCTGTACTGGTGAGGACCACCTACAAATTTCAAATATTCCATGGTAAACTTCCAGTCAACTACATTAAAAAATTAGTCTCATGCAAATTCAACATAATCAGTAATAGTTTTCAATAAAGAATTGTCCATTGTGTTATGTAATGCAGTAGTGATGCATGTAAAGTCAATAAGTTAGTTTGTCTATTCTGAATATGATGAATGACTATAAATAATACTCCAATGTGGCCATTGATGAAACAATACGGTTCATGTTCCAATCAATCATATGATATGGAAGTCAAATAAGGAAACATACCTGCCCACCTGGACACATGCAGAAAGAGTAGCAACCACGATTAGCCACCCCAGAATTAGATAAATCACGACCATCCTCTTCACGAAAGTAGTTGGCAACTTTGTAATCTGCCACTGGTACTCTACCTCGTCCACTACGAACCTCAGAGGCCAATTCAGAATACTGAAACATGTATACGAATAAATTTGTATCATAATCAAGACAGAAAATAGAAAATATATCACGACATTAACAAGATTTGATAATAAAATAAAAATTGTCAACCACCACATAATAAGGTTCATGATTCATAATGTTTTCAAGCATACCCCCCCCCCCCCCACACACACACACACACAAAACAAAAAAAAAAAGGAAAAGGAAATTGGTGTTGTAAACCTATAAACCTATAATAGTTGGCAGGAATAGAGTTGACAAACTCAATTAGGACCTTGTTCTAACCAGGGGAGCAGATGTGAAAGCTACTAAATTATTCTCAGAAAAATCACATTATATCATGGGGGGAAATAAAAACACAAAAATGAGCACAAATAGCAACTAAATTCCAGCTGAGGCAGGTTTAAAATCTACATACTGTGCAGGTGGGTGGGCAGAGGTTGTCAGCTTTCAACGCCCAGGAGCCTAAACCAGTATCTGAGAGCTTTTTAATCAATATTATTTTTAGATTTCAATGTGCTCAAACATCTATATCTCAATCTGCCTTGCCTCAACCACATAATTCACTAGAGCAAATCAATGTAAAGTTGCAAGTTCAACCAATAAAATATGTGATGGCCCAAATTTGAATATGTACTAACCTGTATGCTGTTTATTAATTCTTGAGGATGCTCAATCCGCAGCCCTACCTGTTAATAAGAATAATAAAAAAAAAAGATGTTCAGATGGGTCAACATATCAATCGATACTAGCACAACAATTTCCAACAACAACAAAACGGAAATGCTAACAAATTTTGGAAAACCCCGTTTAGTCATTTTAAGTAATGCAAACTAGCCCATCGGAAATACTTTCAAGGAAGAGCTGATGCAGTAGGTAACAGCATCTATTGCTCCATTACCACCAACACAAAAAAGGGACCAGTGTCAATACATCATGGATCTTGAAAATGGTAAAATATTGCGCAGTTCTCAAGCAACCACAATGATGTGGTACATAGAAGCATCCAAGTGAAAAAGGTCTTCACTTGTGCAGTATGAGTTTCTCCCAGCCAATGAAATGTCAACTAATTTGCTAGGAACACAAGGTTTTGTCAAGTCATGCTGGGGTATTGTACCCCTATATTACATGATAGATCAACATCAGCAAGACTGCTTTACCAAAAGAACAGATTCTACATTTTCAGCAGAACATTGAAACTTGAGTGTCAAACTAGTAAACTATCCCCATCCCAAATTGAAGAGGTATATGAAGCACCGCAAAAACAAAATCAAATCACTCTTAGTGCAATCTCTTAAAAAGTGGAGGGCAGTGCTACAATTTTGGTACACGCAGATAGTCAGACAGAGTAACTCATCTATATGCTTACATGTCAGCATAGCCATGCTACTAGATTGAAGTGCAAATTGAAAGATCACATCTATAGAAACTCACAGCAAAATCTTTTGGTTCCAAAACCACATTATGAGAAAGAAGCATTTGATATGTATCACGAGCAGAATGACCAACAGCCAGAATAACTGCATCATATTCCATCTTTTGGCTGTTTGCTCGTAATCTATCAGCTGAGTCAGATACCATAACCCCCTGAACATGTCCATCTTCAATGACTATATTGTCTACTCTTGTCCCAAACTTGACAGTGACCTAAGCACCAAAAACATTGTCACTTGGTCTTGGTCGTTGCAGACAAAAGAGAAATTTCATATGCATATATTTTCAATAGAAAGGCTAGGAATGTAACTAACGCCCAACTCTAGTAGATGTTGCCGAAAGTTGCGAAGCAATGGAACCAATCTATCTGTTCCTAAGTGAGGCTTTCCATCAACTAATATGCTTTGTGGAGCTCCAAACTGCACTAAAGTTCTCATCACCTGAATGAAGACATTAAGTAAGCCATTGAAATAAGCCATACAAGTTGAGGAAAAAACAAAAAAGGAAAATTTATTCAGGAGTAATAAGAAAAAATTATGTTTCAAACTGTATATAATAATGGGGCCAGTGTCCTAAAGACAAAACCCCAGACAAAAAATTGAAAGCCATGCAATCTTTCGGAGGGGGAAAAGCTCGATTTCATTTCACTTTTTTCAAAAGGCAACATGCCATCCCTTCTTCATCCATGATAAGCTATTATAAATGCTGGAAGAGTGCAAGTTCATATAGTGGTCTATCAACATAAACAAAGGCGACAATATTCTTTTTCAATGAAGTTCACACTAAGACTTACTATCAACATTTGGGTTTCAGAAAACCATTCACTATCATTTATCAAAAGACCTGCAAGAAAAAACGGCTAGATAGAGACACAACACATATCTACTTCATAAATGTAGGGTAAATACTAACCACAAGAACACTGCCACTATTTCGTCCAATTCTAGTTACCAGTTTCCCATCACTCCAGGTACCTGCACCACCCTGCCACAAATAAGTCCTAGGTAAAGTGAATAAATAACCAAACTAACATTTAAATAACACAAAAAAAGAGAGCAAAGTCACAAATGCGGCCAAGAACTAACTCATCATGTGATTCCCATGATGAATATAATATTCATTTTAGTAGTTTGTAGGTGCATCTTTCTGTGTATTAATAGCCGCTCGAATGAGGTTTACATGAGACTTATTAAAATCAATTAACTTGGGACATACACTTCTTCCTGTTATGAAAACTCACACCGTAACAGCAAACACAAATGGGACTACACAGTACTCCTACGCACTAACTTATTGATTAATTTCTATATTTGACAAGAACAGGCCAATCTCTCAACAACTGAAAGTGAAAGAAATATATTGGATGACTTTGTAAGTAGTGTTCAAAAATTTGTTATCCAGAACTCAGAAGCGAATGTGATTTTGAATATAACATCTACTAGATACCATGACAACAAGCAAAGAAAAATGCAAGGCACAACCTCCCCAAAGCAGAAGTTGCTTTCTGTTTCTAGAATTCGACGAACCACCAGAGCACCAATATCACGCCCCCTTTTTTCAACAGCCTGGCCTCTTTCCATCAATGTTACATCTGCACCAAGCTCAGCAAGAACAAGAGTAGCAAATAGACCTGAAGGCCCACCACCCACTACTGCAATTTTTGGCTTCCTAGTTCCTCGGATTTGGTATAAATCTCCAGGCAAAATGTTATTTCCATTTACATTTCTCACTACACCTTCATTATTATCTTTGTAATCATGTATTATACTCATCAAGCCGCCAAAAATTCTTCCATCATGCACATGCTCTACAAGGCCAACTTTAGGCTCTAGCCGAGAAATGAAGTCCCAAGTTCGAGGCTCTAGATTGAGGAGTTTTTTTACATCAATGTCCACGGTATGCACAAATTTGGGCTCCTTTAATTTCTAAAAGGAATCAGCCAAACAAAATAAGTGCAATTCAAATCAGTAAATTGTTACAACCTAAAATCAGATGAGACAATGGTTTCACGATAAAGTCAAATAACTAGTGCAAAATTTATGTCCACCTGAGTACACATGCAGGCATTCACTTCGTCCGTTTGGCATCTATTTTTTTTTTATTGTGCATTTTGTTTGTATAGATGCATGCCAGTTTAACAAAAAAGTAAAACTAATAAATATACACAACAACTATAGAAATCTCAGCTCTGAGATGTATAATACCCGTGACTAATCACTGGTGAAAACTAATAATCAAAATAAAATCAGGACAATAGAGTTCAATATTATTCATACAAGTAATGCAGTTTAAAGAGAAAATATTTTCATTAGAAAACTAATTCATGAAAAGGTCGTAAGCCTTTAAACTTTGCAGTTACTTCACCATGTATCAATATTTTGCTCAAGATTCTTTTTCAATGACTAATTTAGCAAGATATATAATTTATTATACACATTTATGGCCCAGTGCAGCATTAAACAAACCTTCCTAGCATCAAATGATTTCCGAATAACTGAGAAAGCCTCACGTGGTAACAATGAAGCAACCTGGCACAAGAATTGAAAATTGAATGTTACCATAATTTAATCGCTCGAATGCTCTAAGGTCACAGAGGTTTAAAGCAAAAGCAAAAGAACTATAACAAACGTAAAGCAAATACTGCACAAAACAAGAGAATGAATTGACCGAGAATACCTGACATTAATGCTATACAAAAGAACAACTTTACACAATATAGTTTACCACAGAGAGAGGGGGAGAGAGGGAGAGAGAGCACTCTTTAAGGACGTTGCATTTTTTATTGACCCATACTTGAGAAAAAAGACACTCCCAGAAACTAAGAACTTACCGGGAACTCAAGAACTTTGGCAATTTCTTCAAGAAGCCCATCTGAAACATCGAGAAAGTCCTTGCCAGGATCCTTATCAATTGGAACCTCGAGCTTGTAAAGCCTCCATGTACCCTCAAACTTGTTATTATCCTTCAAGTCTTTGAGGATTTCTTTATGCTTGGTTTTTAGTTTCTTCTTTTCCGATGGGTACCTCTGCTTGCCGGTTCTCTTAGCACAGATGATACGGAGCCTTTGGTGACCAGTACAAGGATATCTTATCGCAGGAGTACAGGGAGGTTGAAAGTAAAAAGCACTAAGTTTGGAGGAGAAAGAAGAGGGAATAATGTGCATGGTTGGCTGAGAGTAGCGAGAGCAGCACTGAGCGAGGCTACCAAATTATGAAGTTGGATAAGAAGGCCTTCCAAATAACGAGTTTGGGAATCTGACTCGGATTGACTCATCGTGGTGCAGATCGGTGTTTGTTCCAAAACTAAGGAAAAATTTCAGAAAAATGCATTGTAAATAGGAAAAAAAATAATTAGAACAATGAAATTAAAAATTTTAAATCAGTCTATTTATACATTCTATTTTGATAATTATAAAAGTGCTACTAGATTTTTACTATACTTATAGTTATTGTACGTAGGTGTGTCAAAAGAAGAAATCTCATATAATTTAAGTTTGAGAAAATCTAGTATACAATTAAATATAAGTTTGAGTTAGTAAAAAGGTAAGAAGAGTCATCAAATTGACCGTTGAAATTTTAATTAACATTTTTAATGGCAATTAAAAGATTTTATTACATTTAATTACAATTAATCCTTGTTTTGTAACTGTCATTTTAATTATCATTAAACTGTCGTTAATTGTCATTATTACTACTCAATGACCATATGGATTTCTGCCTATTAAAAACAATGTGAAGAGTGCGGTGAAAGATGTTTGAGGTTAGCTCTACCTCGAGCTCCTTTCCCATCCTTTTC
>JBAGKO010000005.1:9186930-9203896 GCA_037177275.1 Acacia concinna | reverse complement strand
TACTAGGGGTTGCGGAATATCTCCTAAGGATAGTTCCTTTAAGCGCGACTCGAATCGTTTGTTGATTGTATTTTTACAGGTGTTATTACTAAGAATTTGTATGGTGCAAGAGGCTGACGCCAACAATATTAACATCAAATTCATTACATTCATTACATCAAGTTCTCCAATCATACATAACCATATGTTTTATTTATTGTATTTTAGTTTATAATTAAATTATGATAATTTAAAAATAGGACCCATGATTATATGTAATTGGAGAACTTGACAAAATAAAATAAAAGAAACTTGACTTAATTATTTTCTTAAGATTATTATTATTCCTTATAGTTTAATAGCATGGCAAAATTCAATTTATGGTGGCTGAACATCACGAATGATAATACTAGTGTGGATGATGAGAATATATCGCTTATTTGCTGGATGCTGTGGATTATTTGGAAGCAGCGAAATGAAAAGGTGTTTAATGCTATTGAGCCTAATCCGATTCTAGTCATTGAATCAGCAACTAGAGCCACTCGTGAGCATTGGTCTACTTGTGTGGATATGTCTGTTACTAAACAAACTCCTTCAAAGACCAATAGCAAATTAACGGATGCCCCCTCCTACAGGATATTTTAAAGGGTGAAGGTGTACCAAATTGATAAACAACTATTTTTTCAGGGGCGTTGAGTACAAATAACTATTTTGAAGTGTAAATATAGATATGAAGAATTTTTTTCAGAGCAAAATTGACAACACTGTTAACTGCCGTTACTTTTTCTAACATGTCAGTCCTCCTGCCGATTATTTTAATATACTTTAGAAGGTTAAAATGGAAATTTAACAACGAACTATTTTTTTTAGAGGCCAGAGAGCATTTACCAGGTAAATATAGACCTTTATATTATAACTAAAGGGATTTAAAAGAATTTAAGAAGTTAAAAAATTTTGAACCTTTAAATATTTATCTTGTAAATGTTAGTATTTAAACTTAATTTTATCTTAACCAAAAGTAATAATAATTAATGGTAATGGGCTCACATATTAAAAAAAGTAACGGCAGTTAACGACGTTTTCAATTTTACTATAAAAAAATTCTTTATATTTATTTTTATATTTTAAAATAGTTATTTATGCTCGTCCTAAAAAAATAATTATTTATTAAATATGCACCTTTACCCAATTTTAAAACTAATAGTGATGGTAGATTTAAAACTCACCCCAATATTGCAACTGTTGGGGTAATCTGCAGAAATGATCTTGGCTCTTTCATTTGGGGTTTTTTTTCAGCGTTCATGACGGAGGCTTTGGCACTTAAAAAGAGCTCTTCTTCTGGCATTTGATCTTGGACATGATAAATAAAGTCATCTTTGAAACTGATTCCTTACTCCTGTAAAGGAGTGTTGAACTGCAACAACCGGACTTGTATGACTGGACATGCAGAAGTATCAATCATGAGATAATTGGCCTTCTTATATCCAAGGTTGGGTTTTCTCTAGCTTTTTATTCCTAGGAGTGGAAATGCTGAAGCAGATCAGATCATATGGCAGCAGAGGCTTTTAATGGGGTGGGTTTTGCAACCATCACCCTCTTTGTCGACTATTCTGACCTTAGATGCTCAAGGAGGCCTGAATTGTCCCGATGATATTCCTGCACCACCAGAAGATAACTCGGAGGTTGGAGGATAATTGTTTCTATCGAGCTTTTTTCCTTTTAGAACGTTGCTTTTCTTGTTTTGTTGGTGATGTTTTCGGTGTTTCAGTCAACTGTACCTTCATTTCTTTGGCAATACAAGCATCTTTTGACCAAAAAAAAAAAAAAGTAAAGCAATTTACATTGTTGGTTTTATTATCTAAAGTCTCACGAACATTTATTCTAAATATGAATTTAACAAATGACCTCTATACCTTATTTCGGTTTTTGTTCCCTATATCTAAATTTCAACCAAGTCTTAATGAACTATATGGTACCAGCACCAACTATTTGAAATTACAAGGACCATAGCTAAAATTTATGTAAAAACCAACATTAACAAAGTCTTAATCTTATTATATGGGGTCAACTATATAAATCACATAATGTTATTGTACTTTGTTGAACACTATATTTTTATATAGGTTATTAATCAAAAAGTCCCTATCTATAATCTCTTTGTGTGTTAGTTTCTGCCTATCTCAACCTCTTTTTATAGGACTCCATATTACTTGATCAAACTTTTTTATTGGTATAATCAATGGCTTTCTTTGCACATGTTCAAACTATCTCAAACTATATTTTATCATTTTCTTTTTAATAAAGATCACTCTAACTCGTTAACGTATATTATCATTATGAAACTTGTCTTTTCTTGCATAGCCGCGCATCCAATTCAACATCCTCATGTCAACTACCCCATTTTATGTTATTGTTGTCCTTTTAAAGCCCAATACTGACTACCTACAGTATTGAAGGTCTTACATCAATACGATAAAACTTCTCTTTTACTTTATTTACCCAAAGAAAAAAAAAACTTATCTTACTTACTTTCTGGTTACAAATTACAAATAACTCCAGTAGCTTTTCTGCTTAAATTTTATTATTAACTTCTCCATCAACTTCACCATCTTGTTATATAATTTATCCTAAATATACAACTTGTGTCATTTGCGAAATGACTCGCAAATTTAACTTTCACTTTTCCTCTAGTTTGTCACTTATCAAAATTGCAATGCATATATTATGTTTTGCTCATACTCAAACGAAAACCCTTCAACTCCAAATTCCGTCTCCATATCTCAAATTTAGAATTAATTTCTTCATTGGATTCAACCAACAAAACTATATCATAAAAAAAAAACGTGTTTAAGGATCTCCTCTCTAATAGGCTTAGTTGGAACATCTATAATCAAGTTAAACAAATAAGAACTCAAAGCTGATATCTAATGTAGGCCAATCTTCATAAAAAAGTCTTTTGTCTCACATTCAGACTTTTTAACACTAGTTATTATCCCCTCATATATGTCTTAAATGGCTTTGATATTTGCAAAATGCATTCTTGCTTTTCTAAAGCTTTTTTAAATACATCTCTTGACATCCAATCATACAATTTTTCAAAATCAATGAAAATTATATGCAAATCCCTTCTTTTGTTTTGACACCTATCGATTAGCCCTTTAATACCAGTCTCCAACCTCAACCTATGTTCAATCATATTTTTCAACAATTTCATCTTATGACTCATAAACTTCATTTATGTGCAGTTTACATAATTCTCAATATCCCATTTATTTTTATAAATGTGGATCAAAGTACTTTTCCTCCATTCATTAACCATTTTCTAGGATCGTTCAATTTTATTAAATAACTTAATAAGCCACAACACACTCTCTTCCCCCAAACATTTCAAAACTTGAATAGAAATACTATCAATTCCAACAACTTTACCATTTTCCATTTTCTTAAGAGCTTTCTTACCGAAGCGAATCAAATCCTACAATAAAATAACAAATTAAAATCCCTCGAGTTATCAAATTTTCCAAGTCACAAGCCACCCACTCTTCTATCATTGAATAGTTTATAAAAGCAAGCCTCCCAACAACGATATTAATTCTAATATTATAACCTACCTTTAAAAAATATAATTGTACTTAAATCAATCCTTTAGAACATAATATCTTTCTCAATATTTAAATGTAGAACCAACAGATAAATATACTCCTACTTTATACCACTCACCTATTAGTCGTCTAAACTTCAATGTTACTACCAAACAAGGCCTGCGGAAAGAAATGGAAAGAAAAACTTGCTAATCACATCACGAGTAAGAGGTGAAGATGGAATCTCAAGGCACCAAAGAAACCTCAGAAATGGCACCCTGATTGCATCAACTGAATAATACTCTAGGATCATCACATGAAGTTTTCACCCAAAACAGTAACAACAAATCTAATTTAATGACTGGCTTCATAAAAAGCAGCTAGATCACACTATGATGAGAGGCATGAGTGAGTGAGCCTTTTGCTGCAGCACTATGTCTCTACCAATTCGCACCATCTGCATCCCGTGATGGGTAGAAATCATCTGGCTTCACAATGTTGACCTCCTCAAACTCATTGTCATCTACAACACAAGGACAAAACTTTCAGTATGTTCTTCCACACTAAGAAATATTACAAATGTGAAATGGTCTTCTCAGAGATACCATATAAGGACATCTCTAGATTTTCATTTACCATTTTTTGTGCAATGTCTAAGAAATTACTCTTTAGTCCTTAATATAAGACATATTTACATAATTTGATTACATTAAGGAAATTAGGTAAGTTAGTTAAGATGACATATATTTTTTAAAACACCCTACTCATCTTCCTTAATTCTCTCATTCCCTCTCCTCTTTGATTACGGTTAAAAGAGCATCAAAAGGGCTAAATTAAGAAAACATTGACAAATATGAAACTATGTTCTATATTTAGAACTAAAATCAACTCTCCAAACATATATTACATTAAGAACCAGAGGAGTAGTATATCTTCCATGCATGTTTGCACATGGGCATTTAACCATGAGAGAGATGGGGGAATGATATGACTAAAATCCAAACCAAAATAGAAAAAAGATAAACAGGGCTGTCAAAAGAAAAGCCATCATGTCGTTATAGAAATTTCATCAACAAATTATGCTTCTGTTAGGGATCCTCAAACTATACAAGATTATTCCTCAACATTAACTTACACCTGAACAACAACAGAGAGTGCAGTTCAGCAGCTCAGCAGTACACCCAATGCATGTAGTGAAAATAAATTTTAAACATAAACAACAATTTCCCATCAGAGACCACGCACACATTTTTTATTGATGAGAAATAAGTTTAGCATTAAAATTAGTGATGGGACCGAAGTACTCAAACATGACAATTTGACCATTTTTCAATATTTTATACAGATAACAGATCAAGTATAAGGAACCACGTGATGCTACTAATCTAGGCCAAATGCTATATCAATTTAGTTTCATTCATTTTTCATTTTTCTTTTCCTTTTAGCGTAAGCCTGTGCGTGGGACTAAAACTGAAAACTTTGTTTCACCACAAAATTGACAGTAACATATTTGTAGCACACATTATCAGAAGCATTTAAGTGGTCAAGGCAAGGAGATCTAAATCGCTAGTAACTGTTTATACAGGCCGATGAATATGACATCAGACAAGGATCTCTGAGTAAAACCAAAATCTCAACTAGCTAGAACCAGAAGGAGATTTTGTAAGCAATTTCCGAATTCAGAAGTCAGAAACAGGACTTGATGTGATCATTAAAAGGACAGTACTTATCAAATATCCCCTAGCATATTGTTTTAAAATTTTCCTTAGTTGATTTTTATCTCCCCTTCTCAGATGATTTTGAAGAAAATGAAGCATGACTACAAAAGAAAGTTACCCTATTCCCCCATAGACTTCTCCCACCTAAAAGGAGTCTAACACAGCCAATCTTTCAAAGTCTGTAAAATGGATTAATTACCACAAAAAACTTAAAATAAAATGAAAATATGTATATCAGAAGAAAGAATGGAGTGGTAAAGGCAAGATAAATACCTTTTCTTAAGGTCAGTGCTACAACAGCATCATTTTCAACCTGAACAGGAGAAGTAGTTGAAATTTGTCAACATTTAAGATGCACAAGTCATGTAACGAGCACAAAGGCTGTATGGGTAAAGAGGTTAAAAATAAGTGAAATAACCAGACCAGAGAGAGTAAGATATAACCTAAATGCTGGCATTTCAAGAAACATACAAAGAAGAACACAAGGCAAGCAGCAGCAGTACCTTTTGTTCAGCCAGAGTTTTTGAGTCATCTAATACTTCCCCTGTACCAGGTAGAATTAACCGCTGATTATTAACAGGCTGATCAATGAGTTCTTGCAAATTCTGCTTTATGTCAAGAATTTTATCAGATGGCTTGCACCGGATGAAGTATGTTGTCTTATTACGCTTAACACGAATGTACATATCCTATTGTGCAGCCACAGTCCATATCAGTCATAAATTTTGATCAAGCATGAAATATACATGTACATAACATAACTATAGCTTCTAAGAAGGATTATGTAATATAGAAACAGGGCCCTATTTATGAAGAAGACTAGCATTAAAATAGCATCCAATGCTTAATCCATCTTAAAACTATGTTAACAAATATCAGAATGGGATGTCTAAAACTTTTATGACAAATCATATAAATGTCCAGTTTAGAAAGACAGGCAACAGTCCTTTTCAGATGCAAGACAAAAGGAAACTACCTTATATCAGAAATTTAACCGGAGTCCCAAACTAATTAAGCTCTTATCTTTGGGTTTTAATCAAAATTTAAGCAAGCTGTGAGAATCAGCATGTTAAAATATGAAAGAAATTAGTATCACAAGGATGGAGACCAAGTAGATCAAAAGGGGAAAGGATCCAGAACAAACACAATGTTTGAATGGTCCTAAAGAATAACCCAACCCACTTCAGACATTCCACTCCATCACTTGCAATCCATCAAAGGCCTTCATCGAAATTTACAAACTTAAGCAAAATTTTACAGGCCTAACTGTCATTAAATTTAAGTTTTGAACCTAACTGTCATTCTGCCTAATAGAATTCTCCAATCCGAATGCAAAATGAAATTGTAATTTCTAGTCTTCTTCATAAAATATTGTTAAGAATTCAACTGATTCACCCTCAAGACCTTAAAATATTGTTAAAAACAACTTTGATTCGAAGGAAAGCAACCAAAATATGTGATAAGAATAGCCGCATACCATTTATTACGCTTCCGTCGCCCTCCTCCTTGGCAAGGAAAATTTACCGTCCCTGCAATCCAAAAAAGTGAAACAATAAAATCGAGATAGTGGAAATATTTGAAAAGAAAATTTCGCCCATTATCGTTTGAAACTAGAATTTCGGAAGGAAGGGAACTCGGTGGGGACGATTAACTTCGATTTGCGAAAGTAATAACTTGACCGGAATAAATGAAGTGATCAAATGTGGCGCGTAGAGACAAAAAAACACAAAAGGGAAAGCGGAGAAGAGGTTGAAGAACACGATTCTAACCTTCGTCTTCTCGGGAAGAGCTTGCTCTGCCAGATTCCGCAGGGGTACTGGTTCTTCACGAGCTCAGAATTTGTCAACCCACGCTTCGTTCCCTTATAAGCGCGTGCAGATACCTCAGTCAGAACTTTTCGTGGGAAAGTTAATAGTCGCATTAATTTATTTCCATACCATTTTTTTTTTTAGAAAATTTTAGAAAAGTACCTCCCTAAATTAAGAATGTTAACATTTTAAAAATACATTAATATATTATGGACTAAATTGGGTTTTTTTAAGTTCGCTGACTTGAACAGTGATTAGCACAAAGTAGGGAAAACTATTACTCTTCTTGCCAATTACATTACTCAAATAAGGAAAATCCAACATTGTTCACATTATGGGCAGATTCCTCTCTCTCTTTTGTTAAATGAACAGTGTCATATGAACAATGCTGACAGAGGGGGGAAGAGAGGAAGTGATCAACATGGACTTACGAAAACCATTACTTAATTTGTGAAAACCATTACTCAAATAGCGAAAATCCACTACTGTTCACATTAGCAAATTTTGAGGAGGAGAGAGAGTGATCAACACGGACTAGCAAAATCTATTACTCTTCTTGCGAAAACCATTACTCAACTTGCGAAATCCACTATTGTTCACGTTAGTAAATTTAAAAAACCCAATTTGGTTCATGATACCTTAGTGTCTTTTTGAAATGTTAACATCCCTTTTGAGATTTTTGAATTTGGGGAGGTATTTTTTTAGAATTGTCCCTTTTTTCCAACAATTTATTTCCATACTTTACCTCATTGGATAAGTGGGGAAAAAATTGAATATAAAAGGTATGGTGGTTTGAATATAGCATGTACTCCACCATACCCCCACGCTAGCTGATGTATTAAATATTGAATTCAGTTATTTTTTTTTAAAGATATTAAAGAAAGTCAATAAGTTATTTAAAGTATTTATACTCATTTAATAATACATAATATATTATAGGATTGGTTTAAATGCAAAAAGTGCGGGTGATTCCTCTAGTAAGAAAACTAGAGAGAGAAAGTCAGGCGTTCTTGTATCTGGGTTTCTTTCTCTTTTTCTGGGGAAGAGCTTCCTTGATCGTGATCGGTGGGTATTCCAGGAGTCGCGCATCATTTCTGTCATTCACCGTTCGGGTTTGATCTTTCTGATCTTTTCTCTTTACTCTCTCTTTTTCTAATTTTTAAGTTTTCTGAAAATCTGTTCCCCTTCCCTACTATAGCCCTTGATATAGGTTAATTGCTCTATGTTATCCTTTTGTGATCATGTATTCAATTAATTTGCTAGCTTGGGATTGCTTGTTGTCAGTTTTAATTGTCATTAGCAATTTTCTTAGCTTTAATTCGATTGGCGTCTTCTCTCTCTCTCTCTCTCTATGGTTAGCGTTGGAGTAATTAGTGCCTTGGGTGCTGTAATTTGATTGCTGGTTTAGATTGATGGGTTTTGTTTCTTGTAATCTTGGTTTTGATTTCCAGATTATAGTGCTAGCCATTCAGCTTACAACCTTTCGTTTATCTAGATTCCCACTTGATTCTTCGTCTCTTGATTCGGTGCCTTTTTACCTTCATCTTTTCTTTTGTCTGGTGGATTAATCTTCTTCATTATCCCATCATATCTTTCCATATGTCTCTTTATACTCGCCCAGCTCGCTCTACTTCGGCAATGCCTTCCCTGAGAACTAATCCTTCCTAGCTTGCTCACCGGCGATCTCATTTTGCTTCCCATGTCATTGCAATACTGGTTGATGAAGCAGATATTTCTGTGGAAAGGCTCTCAAGGAGGCTTTGATCTCTTTGGTTGCTAAGAGATAATGTTGTCATTGAGGGGGAAATAAGACATTTTTACCTTCTAAAGTTCTCTAATCTCTATGGTCGTGAGTTCATTGTGGACAATAAACTGTGGGTAGTGGATAACTCTGTCTTGATTGTGGATCGCTGGGAGCCAAATATGGTCCTATCTAAGATGCACTTGTTGGCTTTTCTGGCATGGGTTCAATTCTAGGGCCTTCCTCTGGAATATCACTTTGAAGACACTACTGACATTCTTGGTAATGTGGTTGGAACTTCTCATTTAGCTAAAAACTATCCTCAATTCTCTTCTTCTATTAACTTTCTGTGTGCTCGTGTACTCATTGACCCTTCCTTGCCACTTATCCAAAACATTAAGGTTAGATGATGGCTCTGAAGTTTGGGTTGAATGCCACTATGAAAGAATCTTTAGGATCTGTGAGCTTTGCCAAATGATTGGACACTCTTTTGTTTATTGCAATCGTTTAGTGGTTGAAGCTTATCAGGGTTATAATGCCATGACTGCCAAAGTGTTTAGAAGATTTGCTTCTCGATTCCTATGCAATTTCCATACTCTTCAAAATGAAATCACATGGAGAGATTGGATTAGACATCATAGAGCTAGAGGATCCAGTAGGGTTCGTTTCCTTATATTTTATCGAGAAGGGTATAGAGTCTACAAAACCTCTCCTCAAGAGGTACTTCTCAACAATGCGAATCAAAACCATGGCTTTATCCACTTCTCTTCGGATGAAGATTCATAATCTGACATGGAAGGAGCTGATTTTAACCATCAGGATTTTCCTGCGGCCACTCCTTCTCTTGATTTTGGTACTGTCCCTGAGACACAACCTAATGTCGACAATTCTTAGAACTTGCAATGGAAATTTAGGAAATATTGATATTGATGCCTCGGGGAACATTCCTTCTACAAAATTTATAGATTTAGAAGGTCTTCTAAATGCTATGGGTCAAGTTCCTGATATTAAAAAAGAAGAGGAGAATTTTCCTTCTAATCAAAATTCTACAAGGGATTTTTCTCAGAAGGATTTCAATCTGGATCAATATGGATCCAATCTTCCCAATATTTGAATTAGAATTGTTGCTCCATCTCAGGCCAACTTAGTTGTTTTTAGACCAGAGATAGTTCAATCCCCCTTTTCCTCTGTTCTTAAGGATATCTCTCTTCGGGCTATTGACCCTCATCTTCCATCTATTGTGTAAAACTTTGTAGAGAGCACTAGGTAGATTGATTCCTCCTTATCTGGCCGTGAAGTCTCTGTGGCTAATAATATAAACTTAGGAAAGAAACTATCTGATTTAACTCTAGAAATTGATAGGCTCATTCTGGGCTGTATCAAAGCTCTTGGTAAATCTGTAGACTCATATTTGGATAACAACTGTTATACTTTAGATGAAGAGGAATATGGACATAGATCTATCAAATGGTTTTTGACTAATTTATCTCCTGATTTCCCTTAATTAACTCATGATTGGTGGGTTCTATGGCTTCAACAAAAGGTTGGGATACTTCTGGATTTGGCATAGCTTTTGTGAAGACTTCAGGTGGCTCATACAATTGGAAAATTATCCCTAGGAACAATGTGGACTTCTCTGTATTTGTGCTTTCTGCCAGTGCATTTTTCTGGGCTTCTTACTCTAATTCAAATATTGCATTTGCTGAAGGAGCTTCGATTACTGATGACAGATTCTTCATATATATCAAGACTTACCCTTTGGCTCTCAATCTCTTCCTAGGAAGAAGATATGTTTAGAGCTTACCTCTATTGAAAGTAGCCCGACTGGATCTCCTTCTTCTCCATGCAAGATAAAGAAGAAGAAAGCAGAAGATTTTGAATGGATTCCACTTAAGAAGTCAGCTAAGATTGACCATAACTCCTTACCAAGGGTTCGAGAAGCTGCCCTCAAGCTTCCCGGGACATCATGCATATCTTAAGCTAGAATTGATGTGGATTCAGGAAGGCCACGACAATTCAAAGATGCAAAAGATTAGTTTCTAGGCTTAATCCTGATTTTGTGTTCTTATCTGAAACTAAAATCTCTACTATTGATTCAGGACTCTTGATTTCTCTAATTTTAGTGGTTTAGACTCTATTAGGTTAGGTGGTGGAACTTTGATAACTTGGAAATCATCTTTTGATGTAAATAGACTGGAGCTTTCTCCTTTTATTTGTCATTACTCAATTAGTGAATCTGCTCCTTTTTTGGATTACTTTATCTCTTTCATTTATGGTTCCCCCTCTTCAAGCAATTGTCATAATCTTTGGAACTGGCTTAACAACGCGGCTTTGACTATTACTAAGCCTTAGCTGATAATTGGGCACTTTAATCAAAATTCTTCATCATGAGGATAAGCTGTTGTGTATGTGTGAAAATAGTGGCATGAGATTGTTCCAATCTTGTATTGAAAATTGTAATTTAATGATGGTTCCACATAAAGGTCCTTTATTTACATGGTCAAATAACAAAAAAGGTGAAAGTTTCCTTTTAGAAAGGATTGATAGTGTCTTTATGAACCACCAGTGGCTATCTAAATTTCCTCTTTCTACTTATACTATATTACTGATAGCAGCTTCAGATCTTGGCCCAATTTTATTCTCTTCTTCAGTGGAAATTAGGAAAAAAAGTTTCAAGAAATTTGAAGATTTTTGGTTCATGTTTCCTGAAAGTGAAAATATCATTCGTGGATCATGGGACATTCCTTCCACAAGATCTCCAGCATTCATATTACAATGCAAATTGAATAGGACTCTTTCAAACCTAACAATTTGGATAAAAGAAATATTGGGAATCTTACAGTTCAGATAAACAACTTGGAAGAAAAGTTGAAATCCTTATCTACTTATATCTCTATGAATTCTATGCCTTCGAGGGATCATCGGTAGCGATTAGTTGACTTAAAGGATCAATTGGAGTTCTTATATGATTGTGATCATAGTTACTGGGAGCAAAGGGCATTTATGAAATGGATATGTGAAGGTGAGCAAAATACTAAATTCTTTCATTCCATAGTCTCAAGAAGAAAATCCAAAAACCTGATCATGGGTATTAAACAAGAAGATGGCTCCTAGACTAATTCTCATGATGAAATCTTGAGATTAGCAGCACAACACTTTGAAGATGTATATCATAGTCAAAAGGAAAGGTCAATTATAGACTTACTCTCTGCTCTAGACAGTGTTTCGATTCCTCATATTTCATAGGATCATTTTTCTTCTTTATTGGAACCATTCTCTATGTTGGAATTGAGGCAAGCAGTATTTTCCCTTCCTAAAAATAGCGCACCTAGTCCTAATGGAATCCATGCTAATTTTTACCAGAAATATTAGGAACTTATTAAAGAGAGGATCTTTATGGTATGCTGAAATCTTTCTGGGATAATGAATGTTTATTGAAATCCTTCAATAAAACCAACATCATCTTTATACCCAAGGATGAGCAAGTCCAAACTTTCAAAAATTTGCAGCCCATTAGTCTATGTAATGTAGTTTACAAAATAATATCTAAGGTTTTATGTTTGCGATTGAAATTGATCCTTGATGAGTACATAACTCCATTTTAGTGTGCTTTTCTTAAAGGGAGGAATATCTTTGATAATATAATGCTAGTTGCTGACCTTATGCATCAAATCCATTCAGCAAGAAGAGGAAGGAAAAATCTAGTTGTCCTCAAGATTGACTTCTCCAAAGCTTTTGATACTTTTTCTTGGAACTTCATTTATGCCACTTTGAAAAAAATAAATTTTCCTGATAAATGGATAGCTCTGATGATGCAATGTCTTACAAGTGTGAGCTATCAGGTATGCCTTAATGACCACATAACTGATAAAATTAACCCTACTAGAGGAATACGCCAAGAAGACCCCCTTTCACCATATGTTTATATCATTGCTACATATGTCTTATCTTGCATTCTAAATAGGTTTAAGGTTGAAGGCACATTGAAAGGCATTAAGATAAGTTCCCTCTCTCAGCCAGTTTCCCATCTTTTATATGCTGATGATTCTATTATTTTCTTTGAAGGCTCTAATCAATGTTCTAATTCTGTCAAAGCATCTCTTAACTTGTATTCTTTATGGTCTGGACAAAAGATTAATAAATCCAAGTCTTCTTTGATTTTTAGTCCTAACTTCCAGAGAGAAAGAAGAGCTCTTCTTTCACAATTTTTTGGTATAAGATATTTTGATAGACTAGGGAAATGCCTTGGCACTTGGGTTGATCCGGGTAGGAACAAATCTCCCGTTTACCTTCAAGTTATTAATGTTGTGGATAAAATAACAGCTGCATGGAAAACTCGGCTATTATCTCAAGCTTTAAGACTGACTCTTATCCAATCGGTTATTGCTGGAGTCAATATTCATGTTCTTTCATGTGTCAAACTTCCTTAATATGTTTCTAATAAGATTTATTCTAAATGTGAAGATTTTTTTTTGGGGATCAAAAGGTGATAGAAACAGAATCCATTTAGCTATAAAGGATTTTATTTTCAGACATAAAATGGATGGTGGGCTCAGTCTCAAATCTATTGGTTTCATTAATAACTCTTTACTAGCTAAGCAAATTTGGAGAATATTAAATGCTCAACTAGGTTCATTACTAGAAAAAACTCTAAAGCCCAAGTAC
The DNA here is from genome assembly GCA_037177275.1 of Acacia concinna. NCBI lineage: Eukaryota > Viridiplantae > Streptophyta > Magnoliopsida > Fabales > Fabaceae > Acacia > Acacia concinna. The sequence goes on along the minus strand of JBAGKO010000005.1, from coordinate 9,190,404 downwards.
ATCAATCAATCTGATGGGCTTTTAATAGGAATTCCTTATAATTCCTCTTAGATCTGGAAAGGAATTGCTCAATGTGCTAACTTAATATATGATCATTTGTCATGGAGGGTGGGGTCTGGCTTGTCTATCCTACTCAACCACCCTTTGTCGTGGCCTATACAATCTTCATCTGTCACCAGTGCTTCTCTCACCTCGGTTGCAGATTTGATAATGCATTTACCATCATCATGGTGCCCTGTAAAATGGAATGAAACTTTAGTTAAGCCCTAGATGTGGTGAACTCCATCCTTAAGATACCAATCTCTTTTACAAATGGTCATGATAAATTGAGTTGGTCTTTAAGCCCCTCGGGTAATTATAAAGTTAGCACTGCCTTTAAACATTGCTCAAACCTAAATGCTTTGCAAACTAGTTTGGGTTATTTAAAGGAATTTTGGAAATTTCTTTGGGCTTTGTCTCTCCCTATAAAGGAAATTATGTTTGTTTGGAAATTGTTGAATGAAGCTATTCCATCTGTTGATATTCTAATTCAACATCATATACCCATTCATGGTAAATGTGTTTTTGGATGTGATGTGGACGAATATTTGATTCGTTTATTCGTCACTTGTCCTCTTTTTAGAGCAGTATGGTTTGGTGGTTTGTCAATTTATCCACCCTCTTTATCATTTGCTGACTTTATTATATGGCTTAAAGGAACTTTAATGCAACTTAACAATGAAGGACGTCTTCATTTGGTTGCATCTATAATCAAGCTTCTCAACCTGATTTGGAGGAAGAGAAACAATAAATTTCATGGACGTCGGAATGCCACTCCTGAGCAGATTATTCAGGAATTGCATCACTCTTGCTTTAACAAATGCTGCGTTTTCTTTTAAAGGAACTAGTTCTCCTTCAGCTTCAGTTTTCAACATTAAGCAATCCTCCGAATTGCTTCAACGTTTACCGGTTGAACGATGGTCTATCATGTTACAAAGAAGTTCAACTAAAAAACAGAAGATTCTGAAATGTTGTATAATGTATCTTGAGGACTCAATCCAAGCTTTTGAATGGCAAATACAATGAGCTTCCAAGGATGTAGCATTACTAGGATTAAGGAGTTCATTGCTATGGATTGCAAATTGTCCTTTCTATAACAATCAACCTAGCAACCATTTGGTTATCTTCTGTTATAGAAAAAATTGGTTCTCAGGTTTCAAGGACTGGAATTCCTCCTTCAATAGTGTAGAGCAGGATGTTATTGCTTATTTGAATTTTTACTCTTCCTTCAAAATAGTTGTTGTACATAATTTTGGTCCTTCAATTATTTCTAAATGCAATCATGTCCTAAACTGATTGTAATATTATGATATAACTCATTTGATATTTATGATAATTGCTTTTCATAAAAAAATATATTATAGGATTAAATATTTTATTTTGCTTTTTTACTCTCTCTTTAAAAAAGTTAACATGATCTTATATTAATGATCGAGTATACGACACAATTAACTATTTTTTTTAGAGAAATTAAAGAAACAAAATGAGTTATCAAATTTGTAATCATTGTATAATATATCATTTTATGAGTCATACTAATAAGCTTGGGGAAAAATAAAAATAAAAATACTTTAAAATAACTTAAATCTTTCTTAATATTTTGGCTAAATTATACAAAATTCACCTAAATTTTGGGCCAGTTGCAAATAACCACCTGACCTTTTAGTTTTTTAATTATAAGCACCTTGTCATTAACTATCCGTTATCTTTTTAATAGAAATTGACATGTCAAATTAATGGATGGCAAGTGGCATCCTATGTAAATTTCTAATTGCAAATAACCCCTTAAACTTTGACTCGTTACAAATAAACCCTGAACTTTGGTCAGTCACAAAAAACTCCCTTAACTTTTCAAAATGTAAATTTAACTCACTTAAAAATTTGATTTATAATATTAAAGCTTAAGGTCTACTTTTTTCTTGAAACTTGTCACAAAATCTCAAATTGTCCCAAAAGTTTTTTTTGAGCCTGTTACCCTATTAGTTTCCAAAACATAACAATTTTGCTTAGATCATTATCCATGTTAAGTTTAAAGGTGATAATAAATGATAACAACAATATTAATAAATTTATTAAGGTGATATAAGTAAAGACACATGGTTTAATATTATAAATCAAATTTTTAAGGAATTAAATTTAAAATTTAAAATGTCAAGGAGATTATTTGTAATTGATCAAAGTTTAAGGGGTTATTTGTAACTGAATAAAGTTCATAGGGTTATCTGCAATTAACAATTTATAAAGGATGTCACGTGTCATTTATTAATTTGACATGTCAATTTCCATTAAAAAATAACGGTTAGTTAATGACAAGGTGCTTAAAATAAATATAAAAAAAAGTAATGGGAGTTAGATTTAAACTTTGAAAGTTTAAAGGGGTTACACTGACTTAAAGTTTAGGGAAGTTTTGTATAATTTAACCAAATATTTTTTAAAAAGTCAATAAAGTTTTATATAGTTAAGACCGAAGGTAGTATAACCAAAGCATAAACAAACCTTATACCACTTGAACAATTATATCTTCAAATAAATTGTTGATAGGTGCTGCATGACGAGTAAAATGGAAGCAGGATGTCGAGGGTATTGGATTCAATCTATTTTCCTTTAAGTTTTAAAATGCATACAAAGCATCTCGAGTGTTGGGAGATAGCCTGTGGGTAGTCAAGAATCATATGCTTACTATTCAACGGCGGCAACCATTTCTTTGTGATACTGAATTACAAATCACTATATGTCCTTTTTGGATTCAACTTCATAATATACCACCGGCAGGAAAATTAGTGGAGAATTATATATTGTTGGTTGGTAAAATAAGAAGAGTTCTTTTCATCAAGAATCCGATAGATATGAAGGCTGTGGTTAGAAACTTTGGCAGGGTACATGTTGACATCAATATTGACCAACCACTGGTGTCTACATTACGTATGCCTTGTCCAAATGATTTACTGCCGGCAAAGATTAAAGTCAAGTATGAAAAACTAACTCATTTTTGTTTTACCTGCAGCAGACTCAACCATGAAAGCAAACAATGTGAAGATGATGCATTGGATAGAGAAGAGAAGGCATGTGTGGTTTCGATTCTTCTATGAGTGCATTTCTGCGAAGGGGGCTGTGTTTTTCCGATGGAAGCTGATGAAAACCAAATGCCCAGGATAAGATACTAGCATAGGGAAGTGGAGAAATATAGTAGTCAGCCACAAACAATTAATGCTCGAACGTGCTATAACAAAGACCATATAGATCAGTTCTCGAGGTCAAGCTTCGGGACATCACAGAGTTGGTGATCAGGATGTTTGCTGTTGTGATGTCTGTTGATATATGTGGGAAGAGTCCCACATCGGATAGGAAAAAGAGGAGAAGGCGGAAGATGTAATATAAATAGGAAGCCCCTCCTCATTTTTACATCATCCCTCACAATTGCCTCAATTTGTCTAT
>JBAGKO010000005.1:9166508-9180532 GCA_037177275.1 Acacia concinna | reverse complement strand
CTTCATCATTGTCATCTCAATTAACTTTAATTCCATGAGAAAATGCAACATGTTAGATGAATTGTTAGTAAAGTCGATATATCAACTGTCTCTAAAAATTCCAATCTAACTGTCATCAGTCTTTAAATAATCCAAGAGTTCTCCCCAATTTTTCTTAATCATTATTTCCATCGTTTACTATTATTTCTAGAATTTCTCTGAATTTAAGCTCTTACCGATAAAATTTCGGATAGAAATTCTTAGAAATTTATTCTTCATAAATTACCCAAAAAATGCACATAAAATAATAAGATTTTTAATCTTATTATAACTTAAAGAGTTTTTTTCCAAAAATTGGGATGTTACACTGAGGTTACAACTTCTCAACAGTAAGGTTTTGGTCCAGCCTTACATATACTGCAAAGTTGGAGCCAAACCTGGCTGTTATGGCAGGAAGCCTATTTCCTCGAGGCTAGACATCACCTTGAGGTTGTGACTCCTTTCAGCCAGCCAGCAAGGTTTTAGTCCAGCCTTGAACTCACTGCAAGGTTGGAGCCAAACCTGGTTGTTGTTGCCCAAGGTTCGTGTCCTTGAGGTTGGCCTTCACCCTCGAGGTTGGGACACCTTTTTGCCAACTTGGTAGGTTTTCTTCAAAACCTTGCTTTTTGGCAAGGTTGGCTACCCCTCGAGGTTGAAAAAACAGTAAAGCTTTTGACTCAGTTCAAAATTATTTTCTTTCTTTCATACTAAATGGATATTACTCAAGTACACTTACTTAAGTAATTTCCTTTTAGTTTAACATCATCAAAAGCACCCTTTTTTAAAAATCTTTCTAAGTTTAGTAATCATCAAAACATAGGATCTAACACCGTGAAATCACGCAATTGCACATTAATTTCTTAATAAAATAATCATTTCTCTCTCTCCTTTCTGTTGTCGCTTCTGACATGTCAGTCAGCCTCCCTCCCCCCTCTCTCCCCCTCTTCCCTATTGACAATTTCATGTGCCCCGATTGACAACTTAAGGTGTTCCCATTGATAATTCAGTGTGTTTCCATTGACAATTATACCTCACAACTATAGCATTGAGTTGTCAATGGTAGCACTTTGAGTTGTTGATGGAAACACCTTGAGTTGTCAATGGAAATACCCTGAGTTGTTAATAGGGAACATGAAGTTGTCAATGGGGGGAGAGAGAGTGTGAGCTATAGTTGCCAATGGTAGCACATTGAGTTGTCAATGGAAACACGCTAAGTTGTCAATGGAAACACGCGTTGTCAGTTGGAGGGGGGAGAGAGTGAGCTATAGTTGTCAATGGTAGCATATTAAGTTGTCAATGGAAACACGCTGAGTTGTCAATTGAGAGGAGAGAGAGTGAGCTATAATTGTCAATGGTAGCAAATTGAGTTGTTAATGAAAACACACTATGTTTTTAAGGGGGGGGAGACAGATGGAGGCTGACTGACGCGTCAGTCATGTCAACAAGAGGGGAGAGAGAGAAATTATTATTTTATTAAGGAATTAATTGCAAAAAGTCTCAGAGACTTTTTTACAATTACGCAATTTCATAGGACTATTTTACCATATATTTTGTTGGTCAAGACCAAAACGCAATTTTCCCTTAAAATTATACTTGAGACTTGGAAGAACCAACTAGAAAATAAAAATCTAATGATACTAAACTACCCCTTAATCAAACCCTTGCATTATCTCTTATCCTATCCTCTAATTTTCTTATCACTATTCAATAAAATAATCAAATTTTATTCAAATTATTTTAAAAAGATTAAATTTATAGTTGTTAAAGATAATGAGTTATAGTTGTTAATGGTAACACATTGAGTTGTCAAAGGGAACATACTGAGTTGTCAATGCCGCACATGTAAGGGAGAGTGAGTTATAGTTGTCAATGGTAGTAACTTGAGTTGTCAATGGAAACACACTGAGTTATCAATGAAAGCACTCTAAGTTGTCAATTGGGGGGGGGAGAGACTGACGCATCAATCACATCAGTCAGAGGGGAGAGAGAGAAAATAGTTTTTTATTAAGGAATTAATATCAAAAAAGTCCCATGGGACTTTAGTGCAATTACGCAATTTTACGAAACTGTTTTATCGTATATTCTATTGGTCGGGACCAAAACACAATTTTCCCTATTTTCTACCATTTTAAACTCAACGAAGGTTTTGTCCGATTAGAAAGGTATTTTCTACTTATTTTCTCTATTAGAAGAATGGTCCCTCTTCAAATATAGACACTTTTTTATGAAAAAAAAAAATAAACAATCTTAATGACTTACCCATCTATCTTTGAATTTGGTGAGGTACAGAGAGATGTGTTGTAATAACTAATGAAAGAAATTATTTGAATTACATTACTCTTAATTAACTTATATGGATTACAATAATAATAAATTATATTTTACATTCTTAAAGTATTCAATATCAATTAAAAAAACTTGAGGAATCAATTCCATTAATATCAATTACCAAAATTATATTAGAGTTTTTTTGAGCAAGGAGTTAAAAGGATAGCCATGACTTATTTTGAGTTAAGATGCAAATTTAGTAACTATTTTTTTTATAGGCACTCAATAAAACTAACTATTTTTAGATGTAAAAGTAAATATAAACAATTTATTTGAAAGTAGATATAGTAATGCCGTTAATCTCTGTTACTGTTTGTATTGTGGATCCCACTATTATTCTCACTCTCTATTATTTTAATTTTTTTTGGAAGGATTAAAGTTCAAGTTTTGCAATGAACTATTTTATATGGGCACCTACACAACTATTTTTTATAAGAGTATTTATTAGACAAATATGAGTACTTACATTAATACCCTTAATTTATTTATAAAAGCATTTATGAGGCAAATATAGCCATTTACAAGATAAATACAAACATTTAAAAGAATCCAATGACTTAAAAATAAATTTTATTGCATCTCATTAGGTCAAAATGAAATTACGTTTTGTCCGTAAAAGAAAAATATGATAATTTACAAGACAAATATGTGAATGACCATAATTTTTTAACTCCATTGATTCTTTTAAATCCTTTTATTTATCTTGTAAATCTCTTTATTTACTTTGTAAACCCTATTTTTGTCTCATAAAAGCTCTTATGAAAAAAATTAAAGTGAGGGGATTAATGTATATGCCTATATTTTTCTTATACATACTCTCATGAAAAATAACTGTATTGGTGTCCATAGAAAATAGTTCATGATTAAATTTATACCTTAACTCTTTTAAAAAATATTAAATTGTAGAGAGTGAGAAGAATGATGAGACGCATAGCGCAAAAAGTAATAAAAACTAATTTGGATTAACCGCATTGTCATATCTGTTTTTAAATAAATTATTTATATCTACTTTTTTTATCTAAAAATAGTTAGTTGCGTTGCATACTCATAAAAAAAAAAAAATTGGTTGCTAAATCTCCATGTTAACCCTATTATTTGTAATGCCCCTAGCCGAGAGATATTCGTATTGATATCAAGCCTTTTATGAGCTGTGTTTGTTTACGTTGCTTCCTTTCTAACACTTAATTTTAGGGTGATATTAATCCAACGAAAACTATTGAATAGCTGCAATTTCTAAGAACAAATTTTCAGGGTAAAATCAGATTTTAAACCTATAATTTATATATGTATATATGCCTGCATAAGGATATGAAGGATGCCTCGCATATAATTAAAATTACTCATATATATTACATTTATTTTAATTTCTTTATTATTATTTTCATGTCAATGTTATTTAAATGTAATTACAAAAATATCTAGAACAGATTATATAACCCAAAAAGAGCTAATTTAGTATTAATAAAATAATGATTAGATAATTTAGAAAATTAATCTTTTTGGTCCCTATGATAAAAGCTAATATGTAACTCAATATTTATAATTTTAACTTATTGTAACTCATTTCTTTAACTATGAGTAATTACAACTTAGTCCCTATATTTTAAACATTTTATATTTCAGCCCCTAACCTTTATTTTGAAACACATGGATTAAATTATACAATAGTTAAAACTATAGAATTGTGTTGCAATGAGTAACAGTAGAGACATTGAATTAGAATTGAGTCAAAACTATATACATTAAGTTGAATCAAGTCAAAATACAGAAACTGAGTTATAATTGACTAAAAAATAAGGGTTAAAGTATGACAGCACCCTAACTATTTTCTCAAAGACATTCAGCACTTTAAAGTAATTTATGATACAATTCTCACCCTGACATAATTAAAATGGTGCAATTCCTACCTTAGAGTAATTAAAATGATATAATTTCATCCAATATAATAAAATCGTTATTTTGACCGTTAATCATAATGACTCAGAAACCGTTTGACCTTAAAAAAAATCTAATTTAAAGCATGAGAAAATATATCAAACTTTAAGCCCACATTAGCAATAGTATATATATTGGCAGGAAAAGAAATATATTGACGGTAATCACTGGAAATTAAAGATATTTTTCCCAACCATCTTGTGTTCTAAAATTTTAGCGTTCTTTAATCTCTCACTCAAATTTATGAAACATTTTTTGTCTTCTCCAATCTTATATATATGCGATTCTGATGGCTGAAAAAATGGTAGTATTATTTTTTTTTTAATTGATATAATCCCGATGGTGAAAAATTCTAGGGAAAATTGCATTTTAGTCCCGACCAACAGAATTTACAACAAAACGGTCTCACAAAATTGCATAATTGCAAAAAAGTCATGTGGAACTTTTTTGCAATTAATTCCCTTAATAAAATAATCAATTATTTCTCCTCTATGACGTCTAGCATCTAATGTCAGACGTCAATCACTCTTTCTCTCTCTAGTTATAGTTGTCAATGGCTTCACATAAAGTTGTCAATGAGTTTACATGGAGTTGTCAATGGCTTTACATATAGTTGTCAATGGAAAATGCAAATTGGAAAATGAGCATTAATTATCTTATAAGTGCCCTATATTGTGGACCAAGTCATTATTCTAGAAGTACCTTATATTATGGACCAAAGGGAGTACGTGTGTTTCCATTAACAACTTAATGTAAGCTATTGACAACTCAGTATTCTTTCATTGACAACTTAATGTAAAGGGAAGTCATTGACAACTCAAAGTAAGCCATTGGCAACTCAATGTACCTTTACATTGAGTTGTCAATGGCTTACATTGAGTTATTAATGACTTCCTTTTACATTGAATTGTCAATGGCTTCCCTTTACATCGAGTTGTTAATGGCTTTACATTGAATTGTCAATGGCTTCCTTTTATATTGAGTTGTCAATAGCTTCACATTGAGTTATCAATGGCTTCCCTTTACATTAAGTTATCAATAGCTTACATTAAGTTGTCAATAAAAACACACTTATTAAATGAGTTAACCACCATTTATTATTTCTCGTGAATTAATTAAAGTTCCTTATATTCTGGACTAGAGGGAGTATTTCTAATGGCATTTACAAAAAAAATAGAGAGAAAGAGAATGAGATGCACTTTCCATTGATAACTCTATATAAAGCCATTGACAACTCAATGTAAAGCCATTGACAACTACAACTTGAGAGAGAGAGAGAGTCTGACGCGTCATGTCAGATGAGAGAAAAAGAGAAATATTATTTTATTAAAACAATTAATTGCAAAAAAGTCTTACGTGACTTTTTTGCAATTACGCGATTTCACGGGACCGTTTTGTCATATATTTTATTGGTCGGGACTAAAACTCAATTTTCCTAAAATTCTATTATATCTTCATCAAATAAATAAAAATCTTAACCTTTTTTTTAATTTTCAGTGATTATCGTTGGCATATTTTTTTTTGCCAATATATATATGTTATGGCTAATAGAAGCTTAATTGTTTTTTACATTATTATTTGATATGTTTATCTTACGCGTCAAGTCATATTTTTGTTGTCAAACAATTGCTAAGTTGTCGTGGTTAATGTCCAAATTAACGGTTTTGTTAAATAGAATAAAATTGTATTATTTAATTATTTTAAGGTAAAAATTACACTATAAATTATTTTAGGGAGTTGGGTAGCCGTAAAAAAAATAGTTTAGGGTTGTCATTGAACTTTAATTTTAAAAATTAAAAAATTCCCTAAATTTATAAGTAGTCACATAACTATTGCAGTAATTTCGGTTCATCACTTTCCTTCCTTACATAGTTTTTGACTTTTTGTTTCAGCCAAACTGTCAGCTTTTCGATTGCTACCATTTCTTGTTTTGTTTTCGGAGGTTTTAGCCCCATTCTATCGCGTCGAAACTATCTAACACATGGCTCCAAGGGCAAGGAGGATACTGTGACCGTTAGCTTCATCCTCCGCTGGAAGGTTCTTCACTCCTTCGTCCATGTGTGGAATTTTGACTTCTGCAACCTATTTGACTATTTTATACCAGGGGATCCGTAGAACATGGCAGTTGTCGTATCAGCACCTTACTGCTACACACAAGCTGTTTGAAATAATGCCTCAGTGATTGATCACATTATCTGAGAATTAACGTAAAGTCTGAAATCTTGGACAAAACGAAACACGGTTTTGTTTTGTTTTGTTTTTTTTTTTTTATGGACTAACAGAAGCCGCAGTACTTTTCTGGATTCTTCCAACCAGAATTTGTTTTGTTTGTCGCCTTCGTCTTTATTTCTTTCTGGGTCCCCTTTTGGTGTGAATGACAGAGCTCTTCGAGCGAATTTGCAAATTGGTTGGTGACGACTTGAAAAGGAAATGGATAAAATGGAAAGGATTCAGACGTTAAGTATCCGAGTGCTTCGGATTCCACCAATACGAAGGTATCGGTTTTCAATTTCTTTTTTTCTTTTTCTCTCCTCTTTATATGATTCTTTCTCTGTACATGGATCATTATCAATTTACCTTACCCTCATTTTCTTCGCCGCTTTCCTTTCTTTTCCTGCGAATCAAAACAGATTCACTGGCGCTTCTTCAAGGGCAAACTCCTTTCAAGTTTCAATAAAATTCAAATTTCTTGCAATAGCTGAATTTTTTTCTTTCCAATCGGTTTTCTCTGCGTTAAGGAATATCTGTTTCAGATTACCAGATGCTTCCCTTTCTTCTCGGGGCGATCGATGTGAAAGTTATTCCTCCTCGCTTACTTTTTTCTGAAAATTTTGCATCTGATCGTCCACTTTTGTTTGTTCTCCATAAAGTTTTCGTAAAGGTAAGATCAGTTATCTGTTTCCGAGACACAGCACATGGAGTAGATCCTCAAATCATGAAGACTTACAATAAGCATTACTGTTTTTTTTTTTTTTTGCCCAAATAAGTATTACTGTATTTTTTTTACCGGAAAATAAGTATTACTGTATTAGTGTCAAGTTCATTTGGTGTTTTTATTTATTATTTATCTATCTATCCAAATATTGACTCTCTCAATAAGACACTGCACTTGTCAAATACACATGTTAGACTTCAATAAGACAGACTTTACAGTATTTTGTATGGTTGTGCGACACTCACGGGACCTCTGGTAACATTATTGCAAAGTTATGGATTTTAGTTGTTTTGGTATAATGAACCAGATTTGAGATGTCGGTTGTCACATATCCTCATGGTGTGGTATCTTTTAACATCATAAAAACAAACCACATCGTTTTAGGTGGTATCTTTTAAAATTGTGAAAATAAACATTACATCTTTAGAAAATGCCAGATTTTTTTTTAATACACACACACACACTCTATATATATATATATATATATCCTGCCATTGAGGATTGCTATTTAGATGGGTATTGATTATATCAAGACAAACAAAATTATTGTTTTATGTCCAGGACTGAGGATTTGTTTCTGGATTTAAACTGAAAAAGTATGATAGAAACTGGGATATCATCTGGGATGGCTGAAGTTGAAATCAAGTCTTTGAAGGAGACACTGTGTGCCCAACAACAACTTCTGCAGAATCTATATGCAGAATTGGATCAGGAAAGAGAAGCATCAGCCACTGCAGCCTGCGAAGCTCTGGATATGATCCTGCGTTTGCAAGGAGAAAAGGCTGCAGTGAAGATGGAAGCAAATCACTATAAAAGAATGGCTGAGGAGAAGATAGGCCATGCTGAGGCCACTCTTGAATACTTTGAAGAGCTCATGAATCAGAAGGAAATGGAAATGGCGTCTCTGGAGTTTCAAGTTCAGGCTTATCAACGCAAGCTTGTGAGCTTAGGATGTGATCTGAATGCAGTTGAACTTGAATTGCCAGAACAGAATGGAGAAACCAGTCAAAGTATTAGTAACCTGAGAAGGCTAAGCTCATTGCCCCCAGTCCCTTTTAAGAAATCTTTAAGAGCCACTCTTAAGATGGAAAGATCGCCTAGTCTGGTTTTAGGTACAAAAATGGAGCAGATTGCCGAGCATGAAGTTACAGAACAAATCTTGGATTCGGCTAGCAAATCTGGAGACTTTGAACGTGGAAATGGAACCCTTAACTCCTACTGGAATCAAATCAAAAGGATAGATGAAAAAGCGATAGTGATGTCAGATATGAAACAATGTGAAGGGGGAAAAACTGCAGATTTGGAGAACAGAAGATGGAAATCATGTTCAATATTTTCACAGGCAAGCAAGATAACATGTGATCAACCAGACACAGTCACTTCTACTAGCTTGGTTAGTAACTTGTATGATATTTTTGACATTCCACAACCTCATGAGAATCGCAAAGTTAGAGAATGTTGGAAAAGGGCACTTGCGAAATTGAATGCAGAAACAGGGAACAAAGTAACAAAACCAGACTCAGTAACTGGGGGAACAGTTGAATCACTTGTTCAGCATAGAACAGACAGCCCTGAGAGCAGACTTAGCACAATCAATGACGTCCAACTAACCAGTCCAAAAGATGTTATGAATGTGATTCACCAGAAGAAAGAAGCATCCAGTACAGATTTCAATGGTCAAGCTGAGTTCCAGAAGCTGTATCAGAGAATTGAGAGGTTGGAGAGGGAGAGAATTAGTGTAAGGGAAGAGATTGAACCTGAAGAGAATGGAAATGAACAATTAAGGTTGTTGAAAGAAATACATAGTCAACTCAGATTATTACAGTCAGAGATTAGAAGTTGGAAAACAAAAAAAGCTACACCAAAGGATGATGTCAGCTTGGCTCGTCTCCAAGAGGTGAGATATATTTAGAGTTTTTGCTTTTAATATATGATTGGAGAAAAGAATCTTCTTGCTGCTGCTGCATGTAATGAATGATATATAGATGAGTGTACTTGTTAGTGTGCTTGAGCCAAAACTGAGTAGAGTATTGAACACCAGTTCAATCCAAGCCTACTAAATAAAGTTCATGTGTTTAATATATGGGTTAAGGGGTAAAATTGCCTCATAAGTTTTCACTGAGGGGCAGTTTTGCCCTTGTTGTCATCTCTGTTAATTTTGACCGTTAGTTGACCAAATATGTTGAACTGACAGTTCACATGTCATCCACTTTATTTTTGTTAAAGTGAAAATTTGTTTTAAAAATCTATCTGTAATTTAATTCATCTTTTTTAAGAGTTAGATTTAAAATTTTTAAGGCAAAATTTTCACCTTAACAAAAATAAAGTGGATGACATATAGATTGTCAACTCAACATATTTCGTCAACTAACGGTCAAAATTAACGGAGATAGCGATAGGGGCAATTTAAAACTTTCAAAGCAAAATTATCCTTTATTAAAACTTTTAAAAAAAAATTGCCCCTAAGTGAAAACCTCAAACGTTAACCCTTAATATATTTGCCAAACTAACTTTTAAAACGGAAAAAGTTGCTCCCTTTGCTAAACTGATTTTTTAAGTGTTGTGAATGGGCTTTAAAAAAAAAAATCAACCCTACCCAAACAAGCTCTTGGGTAACTGACTGTCTTAAGGATTTTTTTTGGGGGTGAAGGATGTGGTATCCCAACACCAAAATTAAATTATTAGGCCCAGGTTTCTCCCTGGACTGGGTAAACCAACCAATCTATAGCCTAAACTAACCAACAAACACCTCTAATTAGGGGATAAGTTAACTTGGGGCTGGTGCTTTACCTGAAATCTTGGATCATTGATGCTTTGTTTCACATTTCTTCGAAGAGTTTGATGATGGAAAGTTTCTTTGAACAGGCAATGCTGCATTTTTGGCTTTAATCAAGTACAGGAGCACCATCTCAGACAGCCAATGAGCTCGATTCATTATTTTGAGGGTATATGCCCTTTGTCTCCGGAGAGGATTGTTCAAGGTTTTTTTATTGGGAATTTTTTGTACAAAAATAGTGTGACCAGTGAGTATAGATATTCTGATCTGATCTCAATGGCTAAAAAAATGGATCCCAAGCTAGAACTCCATACTGTACATTAGGCACTCTTTCTGGGTTAACTGTGTTTTATTGTGTACTCCTTTGAGATAGACCTAGTGGATTGGAGAGGTTCTTAAATATTGATGCTGTACTTAGCGTAAGAGAATTATATGGTTTTGCGCCCATGTGTTTATAATTTATCATGATGTTAGAAAAGATATCTATTCATTTTTATGATATTGAATCTCCTAATATCCTTGGCGGTAGAAATATTAAACGGTGTCCTCATGATGCAGAAAAGTTCATATATTTTGAGGCACTGTCAAGGATTAAACATTGACACCTCTTCCGGTGGGTATTCAAACCTTTGTTTGCCGTGTTTTTCGCTAAACTGAGCCCCATTAGGAAAGTTAATATAATTAAACCCACCAAAATCTCTCATACTAATTCTAGAACTAGACCTTAGTGGCACAAGAGATAACACAGTAACTTCATGAAACACCATTTTGAATTCATTTCCTTATGAACAAACCATCATAGGCATCTGCTTGTGATTTGTTCGTTGCTGGTTTTTGATTTCCCCACTGTTGCTGTATTAGAATGAAATTAAAATATCAAATTCTTTTGTTTTTGGGTGACAATATCCAAACAAATCTCTTAACCAGATATTTTGTTCTAGTAAAGTATTTATAATGGGAACCAAAAAGAATAATGATTAACAATAAAATTAATTAAGGGAAAATTGCAGTGAGGCCCTAAATAAGGGACTTTACATAAAAAAAAGTTCCATGAAATCGCATAATTACGGTAAAGTCCTCGTTAACAACCCCATGAGCTACGATAGGGTTGTTATTAACAACATCATGAACTACATTAACAATTCTACAAGAATTTATTGTAAATACGCGATTTTACAGAATATTTTTAATATAAAGTCATTTATTTAGAACCTCACTATAATTTTCCTTAAAATAAAGAGGGGAAATCCAAATAGAACTAATCGTGCCAATGGGGCTTAGCTGAGTTAGCTCAACTGGCGCCACCTTTCCCTTCGAGGGAGAGGTCAAAAGTTCAAACTTGTGGATGGGTTTGTGTTAACACTTAACATATTGTGTGATTGTCATTTGTTTGTATTAAAAAAAAAAAAGAAGAAGAAGAAATAGGAAAAAAAAGGAGAAGAATTTTATTTAAATACTATTTAAGTTTTAAAAATTCAAATCATGTTATAGAATTATTCAAACTTATAATGCAATTGACAACTCAATTTTATAAAAAATAATTGATTTTATATTTTAAAATTAAAAAAATATTTAAACAGAATTCTTAAAAAAAAAAAGTCGTGTAATTAAACCGAGGCTAAATATTTATTAAAGGGAGAATTCCAGAAAAATACCTCTCCAAATTCCAAAACCCCAAAAGGGATGTTAACATTTTAAAAAGTCATTAAGGTACCATTGACCAAATTGGGGTTTTGAAATTTTGCTGACATGAACAGTGACTAACATGAAGTAGCGAAAATCATTACTCAAATGGTGAAAATTTGACACTGTTCACATCACGGGTACATTCATCTCTCTCCTCTATCAGATGAACAGTGTTAATATCAGTATCAGTGTCAGATGAACAATACCATCAGAGGAGAGGATAAAGAAAGTTATCAACACAAAGTAGCGAAAATCATTACTTTTCTTGCGAAAACCATTACTCAAATGGTGAAAATACACTACTGTTCATGTCAACGAATTTTGAAGGGGAGAGAGTGATTAACACGGATCAACACAGACTAGCGAAATCCATTACTCTTCTTGCGAAAACCATTACTCTTCTTGCGAAAATTATTACTCATCTTGTGAAAATTACTACTATTTATGTTAGCAAATTTCAAAACCCCAATTTAGTCCATGGTACCTTAGTGTCTTTTTGAAATGTTAACATTCCTTTTAGGGTTTTAGAATTTAGGGAGGTATTTGTCTGAAACTCTCCCTTTATTAAAGCGCACCAACCTATATGTCGTTCATACCAACACTTAATATAATGTAATTCTAGGGTATATGGGGTTTGTATTGATGATATCATATTATCATGTATAGGCTAATTTATTATAATGTGCTTAAATACCTACCTTTGATAAAGATATTTAAATGGTGCATGAATCTACCTTATCTAGTTTCCCATTATATTTGTTGTTGTTATTTTTTCATCCTTCACTTAAGAAGAGAAATAAACACACTTATTATATTCATGTAGAGTCAAACACGCCCGTCACAAACTCCTATTTAAAAGAGATATAAGAGAAGTGCTTACTATTGAGCCAAGAGGTCACCTGTTATGATTTCCATTATTTATAGATTAAGTGTTTGTGTGAATTAATCATTTTATATTTTACGTTTTTAATGTGAAATAAAGGGTTCCAATTCAGTGCTCATCCTTCACTTAAAAGGAGAAATAAACACACTTATTATATTCATGTAGATTCAAGCACGCCTGTCACAAAATCCTATTTAAGAGAGATATAAGAGAAGTGCTTACTATTGAGCCAAAAGGTTACATGTTATGATTTTCCATTATTGATAGATTAAGTGTTTGTGTGAATTAATTATTTTTTATTTTACGTTTTTAATGTGAAATAAAGGGTTTCAATTCAGTGCTCATTACAGTAATAAGCAATTGTTTCTTATCACTGTGATAAGATATAGACCGTTTAGAGTTTAATTTGAACGGTCCAAATTTAAAATTTTTAATTTGAGATTTTTTAAATGATAAATTTATTTTTATGAGAAGTGATAGTTATAAAATTATCTTTATTTTTAATTCTACATATAATAAAATAAAAATTTATGTTAAATAAAATTATTAAATTAAATTAAATATAAACCATCCAAATTTAATCTGACGGTGAAAATGAGTGATGAGAATAATTTTGCTCATCTTATGTGTTCCTATGAAATAAATTTTGTGTTGGCTTATTATAGGCTTGTTTTGTATGATTTATTTTTGCTAAATAAGTACTTATGCACAAAGTACGATAAAAACACATCTCACATACTTATTTCGTACTCCATAATATGTCACTTATTACTCTAAATAAATTATTCCAAATAAACACTATATCATGTTTCATGACTATCATGACCAAATTGTTCCATCATAAACCGAATTTACAGTGCAATCTGACGTGGATGTGAATGCGAAAATGGCTCCTCAAGAATAATAACTTAACTTACACACTCTTTCCTACATTTAACTAGAACAAGTTTCCACTGGCAAAAAAAAAACCACTAGAAGTTGTTTCCTGTACGATTATTTTTTAATGTAGATGTAGATAGAAACAATAACATGTATCGAAAAAGAAAAAAAGAAACAATAACATGCAAGTTTTAAAGAAAATGATATTTTAATGTAGATGTAGATAGAAACAAGGGAGAATTTCAATAAGGGACCGCAATTAGAAATTAATATCAGCGCAACCCATAAACAAGTGAATGGATCATATGAACATGGATTTTTCTTGTTTATGTGACTCATTTATTTGTTTATGGGCTGCACTAATATTAATTCCCAACTGTAATTCTTTATTGAAATTCCCCCTAGAAACAATAACATGTATCGAAAAAGAAAAAAAGAAACAATAACATGCAAGTTTTAAAGAAAACGATATTTTTCATCTAAAACTGATTTTTTTTTTCCAAAAGCCAAAAAAAAATAGTTGGGAAAAAATTTTTTTTTTTCTTTCGCAAGGTATCCCTCAGCCCGGCAGGCCAAAGACTAAT
>JBAGKO010000005.1:9144388-9166408 GCA_037177275.1 Acacia concinna | reverse complement strand
CCTTTATCCAATAAATTCCAGTTATTTTTTATATCATTCCAAAATCTGGATCCAAGTCTTGATTTATTAATATGAGGCATAAGATCTACACCACATTTATACTTACTTCTAATCACTTTAGCTCAAATCTCATCTTTCTTCTTTATAAGGCCTTAGTCACCCTTTAAACATAATGCCTAATTTTGCATTTTCATATGACGTAAGCCTAGTTGACCTTTTATTTTCTCCTTACAGACTACGTCTCAAGCCACAAGATGAGTTTTATTCTTTTCTGCTGTAGAGCCCCACAAAAAGCTCCTTGCTATACTTTCAACCTTTTCACATATCGTGGCTGGCAAAATTGTAGTTTGCATAGGGTAAATATGTACAACATTGATGACTGAGGACACTAAAATATGTTTACCTGTCAATACCAAATGATTCACCTTCCAATTGCTAAGTCTTACTTTTACCTTATCTATAACATATTGATATGTATCCTTAATAACTCTTTGATGATGTAAGGGAACCCCCAAATATTTTCCTAAATCCGCTGATGGAGTAAATCCCAGAAGCTCACTTAATTGTTGGACTCGGGTATGATTAACATTTTGAGAGAAGAAAATTCTAGTTTTTGTATTACTCACCTTTTGTCTTGAAGCATGGCCAAATCTATTCATACATCTTTGAATCACCTCTACTTGATCCATTGAAGATTCTAACAATAATATAAGATCATCTGCAAAGAATAAATGGGATAGTGGAGGACCATCTTTGTAGAGTCTAATAGGCTTCCAATCTCCCATAGACACCTTCTCTTGAATGATATAAGCAAGTTTCTCCATACATATAACAAATAGTATGGAGAAAGAGGATCACCCTGCCGTATGCCTCTATAAGGTAAAAATTCTCGAGTGGCACTACCTTCCCATAGAATTTGCATATTAACAGATGTAATACAAGCTTTTATAAGAAAAATAATATGATGAGGAAAATTCAATTCCTCACGACAAGAAAGCACAAAATCCCACTTTAGTTTGTCATAAGTCTTCTCTAGATCTACTTTAATCGCCATGAACCCTTTCTTCTCTTTCGTATTTTTCATAGAATGAATAACCTCCTGGGCAATAATGATATTATCACTGCTGATACGTCCTGGCACAAAACTACACTGATTTGGAGAAATAATATCAGGGAGAAAGTTTTTTATTCTGAATGTTAATACTTTCATCAAGATCTTATAGATAACATTGCATAGGCTAATAGGCCTGAAATCCTTTATAGACTCAGGATTATCAACTTTCGAGATCAGAACCAATAGTGTATCATTCATGCTCTTGACTTTATCATGATCTTCACAAACTTCTTTCAAAAAGCTACAAACTAATTCACCAATGTGAGACCATTGACTTTGAAAGAATAAAGCATTAAGCCCATATGATCCTAGGGATTTTAGAGCACCCATAGAACCAATGGCACCTTTTATTTCCTCATCACTTAAATGCGCCCCTAACATCTGAAGATCACTTTCTTTGATAGTAGGATTTGTCACTAAACAATCTTCCAATCTACCAGTTCCTCCCTCCTCCATAAATAAAGAGTGAAATAAATTCAAAGCAAGAGTTTTAATTTCACTTACATCATAAGTTAAATCGCCATTATCCTTCTTTATATCTTCAATCCTCTTCCTTTTCCTTCGACCATTAGCTTTAGCATGAAAGTATTTTGTGTTTTTGTCCCTCATGGAGAATCACGCGCACTTTACCTTTTGAGCCCATAAAAGTTCTTCTTGTATTAATATGTCCTCTAGTTCCTGAAATTTGCTTTTGGAGTTTATCCAACTTAGGTTTGTTTCTATAGTGGTCTGGCATGTGAGACAACCCATCAAGTTGATTAAATAGGTGGAGCTTCTGTTTACCAAGATGCCCATACACCTCTAATTTCCACTGTTGAACTTCCTTAGTAGAACAAGTAACATATTTTAATTTTTAATCAAACATTAATGATAAAAACAATTGGGATTAATGTTATTAATTTGATTTTATTTCGTTTTTAGTAGAGTTGGGTAAATTTTAAATTGAATAAATTATTATATTTTTCTTTTTTTCCCCTTCTTTTCTCACTTTTCTAGGAATATTTGTATTTTTGAAAATGCAACATCTCTTTTTAGTTCTCTATCCCACGTGAAGTCTTCATCCATTATTCTTAAGTCTTTTCTAATGCACATCATGAGGTGACTGAGCACATTATATCATAGAGTCCATCTTTGGCTCTCTCTTCTTTAGTCTTGAAACCCGTATTACCCATCAGAAAAAAAAAAATCATTTTCTTCCTCCTCCATTACCTTGATATCTTTTAGCCATTTTACCTTCTTCCATCTCTCCTATGTCATTTTTTTTAACTTTTGTTAAGTCTTGTTCTCCCATAGAGTAAATGAGCCGAAGACATTTAGAATATGGCGTCGAATATGGTGACGATGGAACAAGAATGACAGTGGCACTGTAGCACATTAAATCATCTAAAGAGCCCTTTATTGTAGAATCTCTCCCACTATTTTTCTTCTATTCTTTTAATCTTCTTCTCATTTCCTCACTATCAATCACGAAGATTGGAAGAGATGGAAGAGCACATTTATATGACTCAGGGAAACCGCTTGACTCAGCGATTTACCTGAGTTGGGCGGCCGACTTGGATTTGATTGAGTTGACTCATTCCCTTGAATAAACCATAAAGCAGACCGAACTGAGGTCCAATTTACCGGTTTTCTAATAGGACCGACAAGTCCGTTCCAATTTTTAGTTCCACGATCTTAACTAATCTAAACTAATAAAATATTATATAATATGAATAGTTATGTAATAAAATCTTATATAATATAAATAATTAGATATGATCTTTTACACTTCTCATTAATCCATTTCACATGTAATTAAAAATATTAATAATCAAATATAAGTAGTTTTTATTTATTAAATTATTTTTATTATGACTAGTTTAGTTCCAATTTGACTCATATCTGATCCACTGATCTTTAATCCACCACATTGACCAGTTCATAATTCAAACTTTACAATTATATAAATAAATATAAATTAGAATAAAAAGTAAATAATATAAATATATGTTTAATTAAAAATTATGAAAAATAATAAAAATAACTCATAAAAAGAATGTTAAAAAGAAAATATCACAATAATTGAGTATTTATAGAATATTATTATTTATATTAAAGATTTAACAAGATTATAAATAATACTAGTAATATTATATTTTGTATTTATAGAAGAAGGATATTAGTATTTATTGAATAAATAAAAAATTTAAGGGATGTAATTTAAAATCATGTGAAATTATAAAGACCTAATAAAAAGGAAAAAATGTAAGGACTTGATAAAAAACAAGTAGAAGTATAATGATTTGATAAAAGGGGGAAACCTATAAAGATCTAATTAAAAATTGGTTGAAATTCTAAGGACATGCATATCCATTATCCCATTTATACATATTAAAATTATTAAGGCAGCTTTTATGTCCCTCAGCTATAAAACTATTAACCTTGTCTTCCTCCTTTTAAATACTATATCAGAGTACAAGAATTTTTTATTTAATCCTATATAATGCCAAGTTGTATGAATTTTAATTGGGATGTATTAGTGTACTCCATTTACACGGTACTAAGCACATGACACTTCATTCAATTTCCAAACTTTGTTTAGACATAGGATATCCACTACGGGTAATAATAATTAATCCCGTCACACCCTAAAATTTCTCAAAGGGACTTAAATCCTATGGTATTAAAAATCGGACTGCCAATCTATCCGATCTGATTGACATGCAGAATTAGGGGGCCTTGACCTGTCCAACTTGGCACAAGTCGGTGTCAACTGTTGATTTGGGAGGGTCATCAGGTTACTTTTTTAAAGTGAAAAAAAATTAAGCGATTGAATCATTAAAAAAGTATAAGTACCTGATAAAAAGAAAAGCTAAATGGACCTCATAAAATAAACAAATGGAAGTATAAGGATTGGATAAAAAGGAAACAAACTACAGGACCTAATTAAAAATTAATTGAAACTCTAAAGACCTACATATTAGTTATCCCATTTTTTAAATGGTTAATGTTATAACTATTGTGTGTCATAAAAATACATGTATCATATAAAATTTTGAGTTCTTTCAAATCATTTTATTTTTTGTTGTAAATGTTTTCATTTGTCATGTAATTACGCTTATTTGACTAGTAAAATAGCCAAAATGTTATAGTTTATAAATGCCATTATTTGTCTCATAAAATGCTCTTTTAAAAAAATAATAATAAAGGAAGGGCATCCATATCTTTTCACCCACAAAACTTAATTTTAGAAAATTTTTGTGTTGACTGAACTGAAATTCTCCCATGATAATTTGTACGAGAGTACAAGAAAAGAATTGAAATATCAAAGTTAAACTGTTCAAATTTTATCTCATTTTAATTTTAATTTTTAACGTTTAAGAAAATTTCCATTTGAATTGATAATTGATAAATTGATGTTTATCTGTTGAAAAATACTAATTTTAATTAACATTAATAATATATATGCGGGAATGGTGCGCACACACACATATAAGAAATAGAGTAAAATACTATGGTATAAGGTAAAACTGTAATTAATTATAAAAAAAGGTAAAACTGTAATACGCATCAACATTTTTTGGGTAAAATATCAAAATTCTTTGATTTGATTAAAATTGAAATCCTGATCTAGACTTTTCTTCAGGATTTAAAAAAACCGAGACTTTATTTTGTATTGTTTATAACCGACGTTTTGGTATTCAAGTCTTTGATTCGATTGCTTATTTTCCCTCTCTATATTTTCTTTTGTCGCCCTTTCATATTTCTTATATATTGCTCAACCGTCATCGATCTTTAGGTTCACTGTCACGAATCGTTTGCTCCCAAGGTTTGACTCTCCTTGCTCCGCCGAATCGACGTTTCAAAAAAAAAGATTTACTTCTCCTTCATTATTCGTGTCCGTTCTGATTTTGGGTTTAGGATTTGTTCGTGTTTGTCGTTCTTGGTGTCTCAATAAACAAAAGCTTTTCCTTGATTAGTTGATAATTCGAGTCTATTCTAATTGTTACAATACATGAGCGCTGACGATTTTTGAACTCTTGAATTTCATAATTTCAAGTTCTTACAGAGAAGGTTCGGATCTATCTACAAGAAAAGAATCTGAGATAGCTACTTGTTTCTTGTTCGGCCCCGTCTAACATGGTAACATCCCACTTTTCGACCCTTCTCCGTCCCTTACTTTACCTTACAGTGGCCCTTGGAACGATTGACGTGTCTGTATGTCAAAATGGAGAAATTTAAAAAATTTCGACATAGACAGAACAAAGGAACAACTTTTCTCAGAGGCACAAAACCAAAATCCATAAAATACATTGATCATATTGTACATGATTACATGCCAAGAAATAACAAACATAACTCTACTCCTAAGCCTGTTCCCTTGTCCTGCCTCTCTCAGAACTTTCACTTGTATTGTGTAAAGGGAGGAATCATAACTAGAAACCATGTAATGCAATTATGTCATGTTATATGCAATGCTCATACTTTACCTCTAGTGCCCACTCTCTTGGCACATACTGTGTATCGAGAGCCTGCATGTGACTCAACTTAAACTCAAACTCAAATAGCTAAGGCATAAACAAGGAGTCATACCTCTCATGCATATAGGCTAATACAACCAGAACACATCATACAAGCATACAACAAACAACAGACAACACAAAGCAATACAGGTTAAGGGATGGATTCTTGCTACCATATACTTCTTGTATTACGAAGAGAGAAAGAAAGACAGTTGTACATCTAACAATCTAACATACTCTGTTGTTGGAACTAACTAGAACTACTAATTATTACATTATATTCCCTAATACCCCCTCAAGTTGGAGAATGTATATCTATCATTCCCAACTTGGAAAGGAGTGTACAAAAAGGAGTAGGACTCGAAGGCTTAGTAAAAATGTCAGCCAATTGATCTTGAGTCTTGATTGGTAAAAGATGAAGCAGTCCACTCTTGAGTTTTTCATGTACAATATGACAATCGATCTTAATGTGTTTAATACGCTCATGAAAAGTAGGATTCACTGCAATATGCCTAGTAGATTGGCTGTCACAATACAAAGAAGCAAGAGATACAAGAGGAATGTCGAAATCTTTGAGCAAGTAAGAGAGCCATTGAAGTTCACATGTAGCAGCAGCAAGAGCCCTATATTCAACCTTTGATGAAGAAGTAGAAACAGTCTGTTGTTTCTTAGATTTCCAAGTAACTAAAGCCTGATCCAGAAAGCCACAAAAACCAAAACACAGCCAGCCCAATCTGAATCACTAAAAGCATTCAGTTTCATGGTAGCTTGAGCAAGGAAAAAGAGACCACTCCCTGGGGCACTTTTAATGTATCGAAGAATCCAATGGGTAGCCTACAAATGAGTAGTAGTTGGAGCTTGAAGAAACTGACTTAATTTCTTAACTACAAAAGAAAGATATGTGTGTGTGTTGATAAGGTACAATAATCGTCCCACAAGAGTTATATAAGAAGAACCATCAAGTAAGGGCTCCCCTGAATCTTTAGAAAGTTTAAGATCACGAGCCATAGGAGTATTAACAGGTTTAGAGTTAAGAAAACCAAAATCAGATAAAATGTCTAATGCAAATTTCCTTTGAGATAAATAAACACCATTAGAACTTCTAGCAATTTCTAGGCCAATAAAATACTTGAGATCACCTAAATGCTTAATTTTGAAGGTAGTGTTAAGAAAACATTTAATCCGAGTAATTTTAGCCAAATTAGTCCCACTAGCAATAATATCATCAACATAAACCAGATAGCAGTGAAAGAAGAATCAGTGGAACGTATGAAAAGGGAATGATCAACCTAAGAATGAGAATATACACATGAAAGAAGAGCTTCTAAAAGCTTAAACAACCACTGCCTACTAGTTTGTTTTAACCCATAAAGAGAACATAGAAGTTTACACACCTGATTAGGAGAAGAAACAACTAAACCAGGTGGAGGGACCATGTATACTTCCTCATCTAAATCACCATGAATAAAGGCATTATTAACATCAAATTGCTTCAAATGCCAATTATGAGCAGCTGCCAGGGCAAGTAGTAAATGAACAGTGATGAGTTTTGCAACAGGAGAAAAAGTATCAGTATAATCAATACCCTCAACTTAGGTAAAACCTTAAGCAACTAGGTGACCTTTGTATCTGTTCAAACTTCCATCTGAGTTATATTTCTTAGCAAAAACCCACTTACAACCTCTAGGACACTTACCAGGGGCTAAAGTAGTAATCACCCATGTATGATTCTGCTATAAAGCAGCTAGTTCAGCAGCTATTGCTTGGCGCCAACCCTCATGTTGAATGGCTTGAGAATAGGCTTTGGGTATATCATCAGTAGTAATGGATAAAGCAAACTGTCTATGAGTAGGAGAAAGAGCAGAATAAGAAAGAACACAAGAAAGGGGATGATAACTACCTACCTCCATAGAATGAGGTACAACTGAAGTACATTGAAAACTATGATGATAATCTTGCAGATAAGTTGGTGTTCTCCTACGCCTATCAGAACGATGGTGAAGAGGATAAGGTGAAACTGATGAGGAAGGAGAAGAGAGAGAAAGAGGAGCTATGTTAGCTGAAGGAAAATCCAAATTAGGAAATTCTTAAGGCAAAGATGGAGAAGGTGATAAGGAAATATTAGGATCATCAGAATCAGGAAATGGAAATATGGACTCATAAAAGGTGACATTTTTAGAAACAAAAATTTGGCGATTATGCAAGTCCAAGATAATAAAACCTTTCGTACTAGATTGAAAGCCAAGAAAAACACATTTGGTAGCTAGTTTGTCAAATTTAGTTCTCTAGGGTACAAGAGTAGAAGTAGAACAAAGACACCCAAAAACTCGAAGAGAACTAAAATCAGGAGGTTGTTGAAATAAAATTTCATAAGGGCATTTGTTTTGAAAAAGAGGAGTGGGAAGACAATTAATAATGTAAATGGCATGAAGAATAGCATAAGACCATTAGATTTTAGGCAAATGAGATTGAAAGAGTAATGCTCTAGCCACATTAAGGATGTGTTGATGTTTTCACTCAACCCTACTATTTTGTTGAGGGGTCTCAACACAAGATGTTTGATGAATGATACCTTCTTTTGCATAAAAGTCATGTAAGGCAAACTCTAGCCCATTATCCGATCTAAGAATCTGAACTTTAGTACCAAATTTTGTGTGCACCAAGTGAATAAAATTTTTGATAATAGGGCCAACCTCATACTTATGCTTAAGAAGGTAGATCTAAGTATAACATGAATAATCATCAACAATAGTAAAAAAAATATTTGTGGCCATGCATAGAAGGTAAGTGATAAGGACCCCATATGTCCATATGAACTAAATGAAAAATTTTATTAGATTTTGTAGAGCTTTTTTACAACAAATGGTAATTTCTTTTGTTTAGCAAAATGATAGACATCACAACAAGTAAACAAAGGATTATATGGAACATTAGGAAATTGTTGATGCAAACAAGACAAAGTAGAATTAGACAAGTGATCTAAACGAAAATGCCAAAGATCAAATGGTTGCGAACAATTGGTAGACGAAACTTGATTGACAGTAGGAGAAAGAGAATCTGCATTGTGTTGCATGATGTATAACCCTTCAAGCAGATCAATTAGGGACATATAACAAGATAAAGAAGTAGTAAGTTTGGAGATGGAAACAAGATTAAAACGAAAATTAGGGACATATAACAAATTATAAATGAAAAAAGAGTCAAAGAAATGAATGGTGCCACTGTAAGTGGCAGTAACTCAATAACCATTAGGAAGATTAACTAAGATAGGAGAAATATGATGATAAGAAGAAACCAATGGCAAATAGGAACACACATGATTAGTGGCTCCTGAATCAAGAATCCAAGAGCTATGAAACCTAGAAAAGGTACAAGCAAGAGGCATACCAAAGGTAGAAACTTGATTGATAGAGATAGAGGATGGCGAAGATGAATCATCAAGCTAAACTAGTGCCAACAACTTCTGATATTGTTTTGGAGTGAAACTATATGTTAAATTAGCAAGTAGTACATGTGCACTAGTAAGGTTCGGACTAGGCAATATTGGATAAGATGAAACAACATTGACACAAGAATTGCAGAATTTGAAGCCTAGAGGATATCCATGTTTCTTGTAACATGTTGCTTCAGTATGATTACCTTTACCAAAGTAAGTACATCATTTTGAAGAACCATTGCTATTAGACTTAGGTGCTCTAGAAGCAACAAACCGTGGAACAGAGGATTTATTGAATAATGCAATAGCATTTGTGCCATGAAAACCTAATTCTCGTTCTTGTTGGGTAACCAATGAAAAAACACAATTAATGTTCCGTAATGGATCTAACAACATAATTTGTGATTTAACTCCCGAAAACTGATCATTGAGCCCTTTTAGAAATTGAATGACATAATCTTGATCCATATTCTTGTTATACAAATCAGAAGCACCACAACGATAACGAGGTGAACAAGAACAAATAATCACAGGCCGTAATGTAAGAAACTCATCCCAAAGAATTTTGAGTGTAGTAAAGTATTCACTCATAGACTAGTCGCCTTACTTCAAGCCTTGGATTTCTTCCTGTAGATTAGCAAGCCGAAACACATCATTTTAAGAGAAACGATCTTGCAAGTCGATCTAGACATCACAAGCTCGATCAATCCATAAAACACTCTGTGTGATGGTCAGAGACAGACCAAGTAATCCCTGACAACACCATCATATTGCATCGCTCCCATGTTGGAAAAATCATATTCGTGAAGCTAGGGACCGGAATTGAAGAATCAATGAACCGTGTCTTATTTTTGGACAACAGTGCCATCTTCATTGCACGGGCCCAAGAGTGATAATTGGGGCTAGATAGAATTGGAGAAACTAGAACGAGAGAGGGATTTTCATTATGATGTAGATAAAATGGACTTCCAACATCCAAGGGGTTAAAGGCGGTGGAATCCGAAGAAGACGCCATGAATTTTCAAAGAAAGGGAAAGCGGAAACGGTGAGAGAAAAACTAGGAAGCTAAGTTAAAGCCTTCATGGCTCTGATGCCATATTATGGAGAGAGAAAGAAAGAAAGGAAATGGAAAAATTATATTCATTGAATTGATTAGTTCCTGTACAAGTACACTTGTATATACAATAAGTCATCTTAAGTTAATAAACAGCTGTATATCTAACAAACCAACAAACTCTGTGGTTGGAACTAACTAGAACTCCTAATTATTACATTATATTCCCTAATAAAAGCAGCCACATTTAATTGCAGCAGATGGGTGTGTGCGTTTTTTTATTTTTGAAACATTCAATTAACATAGGAAACTTTGAACGTGGAACGTAGGAAACTTCGCTGAACTTTCAGAAGTTTTAGACCAATTTGGTTAAGTGCGTTCCATCGATATTTTTGTTCCCCTCGTCGCCTGACCTTAATTGGTAACAGTCAACGTCCAAAACCAGAGTCTTTTTTTAATTAACATGATTGATGTTTGTTGTTAGTTAAGATCACTCAGAATTTACTCTTAAGTATGCATAAATTCTATATACTCAGTTCGGGTAGCGGCAGGTGATATGCCTGTTGTCCCTTAATTTTTGGGACTTCTCGAAATACATTTTTTAAGTATATTTATTTTACTAGATTCAATATTAAATGTGATATTTTAATATCTAATGGGTTAAAATGATGCTATTTTCAACTTTTTATGAATTTTCAAATATTTAAGATTCTAAAAAAAAAAAGACAAACTACACATTTTTAAACTCTTAAACCTTTTTAAAAAATCATATAAAATTAAAAAAAACTCTATCTTTTACTCATAAAATATCAAAATTTCAATCATTTTATATAGAATCTAATAATCTAAAGAACTATAAAAAAATGTATCTAGAAAGGCCCCAAAATTAAGGCCAGTAGGAAAGGCACATCACCCACCTTGCCCTTTAGTTCGTAGCTTGTTAATTATGGGCTATTCTTCATTGAAGGGAAAGGGGAAAGAAAATTGAAAAGACAACAATTGACCCCATATAGTAATAAGCAAATTGGAATTGAAAGCGATTTTGCCTTTTAAATGGAAGAAGATGGACTTGAGAATTTAAAAGACCACATACATTATTAAAACGTGCACGTGCAGCTTCCAAATGCCAAGTGGCCCGACTGATTTTAACTAATTTTTTAATTTGAATTATTCGATGATTTTTGTCTTAAGCTCGTTTTTTTTTTGCTTTCGCAAGGTATCCCTCAGCCCGACAGGCCAAAGACTAATCCTCCGCTCATTGTGGGTTCCTCTATAGGAAGGACAGCTGGCCAGGAGATTTAACGTTGCTCCATACCCAAGGCCAGGAATCGAACCCCTGACCAAGGTTAAGGGTGGAAGAGCCCCTACCGCTCTACCACACGCCCCTGGTTTGGGAAAAACTTTTTAATTTTATGTTTGTGCAGCTAACTCTTTGAACTTTAAATTAGAAGGTGGTGGCTTAACTTTAGCAACTCTTGTGAAACTAAATAAATATAAGGTTCAATTAATTTTTTTAAGAGAGATTAAGGAAGCTAAATAAATTATTTCATCATTTTATAGTATTTGTTATGTATCATTAAATTATATATCATTTTGTATGTCAAACTAATTAATTTTTTAAAAAAATAAATATAAATATGTTAAAATAATTTATTTAACTTCCTTACTATTTTCATTTGGATCTTATGTTTTGAAAGTAGTACATAAAACATCTAGTTTCACAACAAAACAACAAATCTAAATTCCATTAAGTGGGGTCAACTATATGGATTACACAACGTCATTATGGTCTGTCGAAAATCAAATATTTATATAAGTTATTAATCAAAAGGTCCCTCTCTATAATCTAATTAAGTGTTTATTTCAACCTTCCTAAACCTCTTTTTACAAAACTCTATACTACTTGATCAACCCTCCATATTGATACACTTAATGATCTTCTCTGCATATGTTCAAATCACCTTAAAGGATTTTTTATCTTTTTCTCTTTAATAACAGTCACTCCAACTTGTTTACATGTATGATTATTATAGATCTTATCTTTTATTGTATGAGCACATATCCATTTCAACATTTTATCACAACTACCCCCATTTTATATTTGTGTTGTCATGTTAAAGCTCAACATTCACTACCATATAGGATTGTCATTCTTATAGCAATGCAATGAAACTTTCTTTTTACTTTATGAGGTACTTTCAAATCACAAATGATTCTAGTAGTTTTTCTTCATTTACACTATCCAACTTAAATTCTATAATTAACATTCTAACAATTTCATCATCTTGTTGTATAATTGATCCTAAATATCTAAATTTTGTCACTTACCAAATGATTTATTCCCTAATTTAACTTCCACTTCACTTCGAACTTATCTCTTATCAAACTTACAATGTATATGCTCTATTTTATGAATGTGGAGCTAGTTTCACTAATTAGAAAAAAATTATCTAAAAATTCAAATGGAATGATAAGATTATTACAAATATCTCTTACAATTACACTTTGACATTCTTGAAATATTATAATTAATTTCTATAGAAGATTTTGATTTTTTTAATCAAATTTTTAGAGTAATTATTATTATTCTTTACAAGTTCTTGAATGAACATTTTTCTAACTAATTATCCAAACATACAGAAAAGAGAAGCGGGCGTTTATAATCAAATTTAAAATGCAGATTATATTTTATATTTGCATTATCTGAACCACAAGGTCAACAATAGATAATTACAATTTTCTCAGCAATTCCTTTTTTTTCTCAAAAAAAGAATGAATAGATTCAACAATGCGCTTCACGAATTGGACTGTGTAAATATAAAAAGGCGATAATGGTATTATCATCAACTTCCACTATGCTTCACACACAGAAATATATATATATATATGTGTGTGTGTGTGTATATGTATGTATAATAATGGTAGGCGTAAAGAGAGAAAAGAGTTCCACTTCAATAGTGGAAGGCACTTGAGTTAAAGAGAGAAGATGGAAAAGAATGGGTTAAGTACAATTCAACAGTATGGTGGACACTGAAGAAGAAAGTAGTGCCTCGAGATTTGCATTTGGGACAGATATAAAAAGGCCTAAACAAATTTGAGTAATAATCTAAACAAGATAAGTGCTTCAGCTGACCAATTGAAATAGTCATTTTGTGTTTCAGATACAAACACAATCATTTCAATGCATAGACAAATAATTAAGAATCCTACTTGCTAAATTAAAATGCAGCCTATATGTGATTAGGAATGATATAATCTTTGAGTTTAGAAATCATAATTGTGATTAGGAATCAACTAAGATCCTTTATTCCAACTAAAGAATATAAAATTCACCTTTAAAATATACATTTTGACTTTTTGGATAACTTAAAAAAGAAAGGTGAAACAGGAGTTTATTCATAATCCACAAGGTTATAAATTCAAATATTGATGTTAATGCGAGGATTTTGTCGGTAGACAATATATATGTACATTGTAAATTTTGAATTTTAGGATGAATCAAAGAGAAAGATGGGAAGAACAAAGAAATAATGCACTGTTTATTTCCATTACAATTTCTCTATTTTGCTCATTTTCAATTTCATCTTCAATACATGAGAAAGAAGTAGAACGGATTGAAATACAAATTCATTGTGCTTTCAATGCTACTTCTGTTGTTAAGTAATATTCACAGTTGAAAGTACATCATCCTTGCAATTGACTTCTTCAATCATATGAAGCAATGGATTAGACAAGTAGTCTTTGAACCTCCCAAATTCTTGAGCTACATCCAACATGCTTGGTCTCCTTGAAGGATTGTTGTGTGTGCAAATAAGGCCCAGCTCTATGAGTTCCATGATAACGTCTTGCCAGATTCTGTTATGTTGCACTTGAGGGAGGCTTAAAGGGAAGTACCGTTCCACTGCTTGTTTTACAATGGCTTCAAGCTTGTGTGGATACTGTCTCTTAACCCATTCATGCAAGCTTGAACCTTCATGGATAAGGACATCTGTAGGGGGCCTTCCTGTCACAATTTCTAGCAGAATTACTCCAAAACTGTAGACATCACCTTTAGTGGAGGCATTTTTTCCCATTCCATACTCTTTATCATTCCAATGGTGAGAGAGGAAGATAGTTAGTAAACTTCATAGAACAAGTTCATAAATATCTCTTATAATGCAGGAAAAAAATTGCTCTTTAATTGTCGTAACAGACAAAATAATCCTGTTTCTTTTTTATCATTTTAGTTCAGCACATGCTTAACTTTTTCCTATCAAACATTTATACTAATAATTGAACCATATGAAGAAACATCGACAAAAGCAATTTGAAATCCTGAGAAGTACTGCTAACAATCAGGGCAATAATTTTTTAGAGACAAAAACAAAAGCAGTGGGAAAATGAACTACTTACCAGGGGCTATGTAGCCAATAGAGCCCACTAGCAAGCCTTGTGTTGAACTGAGAGAAGTTGAGTTATTGGAGGGGTTGCTTTCATCACATTTAACAAGCTTTGCAATTCCAAAATCCGTCACCAGAGCTGTCATATCATCATCGAGAAGTATATTACTGGGCTTAAGATCACAATGAACCACTTTAACTGGAGAGTAATGGTGGAGATAGGCCATTCCCTCTGCTACGTCAGTGCAGATTCTCACTAACTGAACCAAATCCAATCTCTGGCTCAAACCACTGCTTGGATATAGGCGCCTCTCGAGGCTACCATTTGGCATTAGTGGAAGAACAAGAGCCTTAAACTCTGGCTTGCTGCAAATTTTGATGATCCTTATCAAGTTTCTGTGCCTTGTCTTCTTTAGGATCTGACATTCCCTTCTAAAGCTCCCCGAAATATCATTAGCATTGGTAGAGTTTAGTACTTTCACTGCTATTCTTGTATGGTCTTGGAGGACTCCCTTATAGACCTTTCCAAACCGACCTGAACCAATTAAGTTAGAAGCATTGAAGCCCCCGGTGGCTTCAATAAGTTGTTTATGTGAAATTCTTGGGTAATTGAGTTCTTTTCTTTCCTCTTCGCTCTCCAAGTTTCCCATGCTAGCAATGGCTAGTTTCTTTCGGACTCCTGAACTGAGCCTAAAGATGCAGAACATGGGGCTGCCAACGAGTAACACCAGAATTAACAAGAGTATCAAATGATGGCTATGTTTCTTTTGGCATCTAGGCAAGCCTTTTACGGAACCACAAAGGCCATCGTTTCCTAGGAAAGAGTCTGTGGTGAGAGATGAAAATGCTCCCTCAATTGATACCCTCCCAGAGAAGTTATTGAAAGAGAAATTGAGTTCTTTGAGAGTAGAAGATAACTGCAGGGATTGAGGTATTTCCCCAGTCAACTGATTCAAAGACACGTCTAGTGTTCGAATGTAAAGCAGTTGGCCTAGAGAATATGGAAGAGGGCCTTCTAGAGAATTACCCGAAAGGTTAAGGTACTCAAGTGCTATGCAACTTTCAAGCTGTGGCGGGATTCTACCGGAGAGGCTGTTCATAGATAGATCGATAGATAGAACCATGTCCATTTTGCTGAGCTCCAATGGCAGAGGCCCATCTAAGTTATTTCTGGACAAATTCAAGTATAATTTCAAGTTAGTTAAGGCTGCAACTTCTGCAGGAATCACCCCTGAAATCTTGTTGTGAGATAGGTCTAAAATATCCAAATTGACACATTTCCCAAGGCTTGGTGGTATTGTTCCAGAAAGCTGGTTATCATAAAGTAAAAGCCTTCTTAACTGGGAAAGGTTGGCAAAATTGTCTGGGATTGAACCAGAAAGCTTGTTTCTTGATAAGTCTAGCAGACCCAGACGTGAAATTTGGCCAAGGGTTGAAGGAATCTCACCAGATAATGAATTATTGGACAAAAAGACTCTCTCAAGCTTACTCATCAGGGATAGGTTTGGAGGGATTGATCCATTTAGTTTGTTACTGGACAAGTTTAATAGAGTTAGATTGAAAAGTTTGGCGATGTCAGAGGGAATGGAACCATGTATGAGATTATCCTCAAGATGAAGCTGCTTTAATGATGTTGGAAGATCTCCAATTATATGAGGCAGCTTTCCTCCAAGATAGTTTCCATCTAGTTCAATATTTTGAAGGTTAGACAAATTCACTAAGGAAGCAAAGAATGGTTCAAGATTGGTATTACCATTTTGGGCAACAAAGGCATTGGAGGATAAGTAGAGATATTGTATGTATGGCCAATTACCTACAATCTCTGATGGGAGCTCACCACTAAACATGTTCGGCCCCAAATCAAGCCATTCAAGTTTTGTGGAGTTGGAAAGAGCAGGAGGAACTTGTCCTACAAAATAATTAGACCAAACTAAGAAATGCTTAAGTTCATAAAGCACACACTCATTATTCAAGGGGATTTTTCCAACTAATGAATTGTTAGAGAGGTCTAATATTGTCAATGAGGATGACAAATTGCAGAACAATGAAGGAGGAATTGCACCCTCAAGCCTATTACTTCCTATGTCTAGGTGGCCTAAGTTTTGAAGTGAACCCAGCTGTGAGGGGATCTTCCCTTCTAGAAGATTGTAATACAGACTGAGTTTTTCAAGGTGAACCAAACTCCCCAACTCTTTTGGGATATGACCCACAAAAAAATTTTCAGAAAGATCAAGAACTTTCAAATCAGAGAGGTTACCAATAGCAGGGGAAATTGTACCCTCAAGTAACCTCCTATTAAGATGAATCTCTTTAACTTTCCCACTCACATTGTTACAGACAATTCCCGACCAATTACAAAACGGAACACCAGGAGACCTCCAACTAGCCAGAGCGTTTCCTGGGTCTGAAACAATTCCTGACATGAAACTTCTCAGTGAACTCTCATCATTCACTTGGCGGGCATTTTCTTCGCCACCAAAAACCCCACCAAAGCGAAAAACGACAAGACAGAAAATTAGAAACATTGAGAAACAGTGAAACATGAGTCTGAAGTTCGAACTTCAATGTGAGCTCGATAAAATAAGGAGCCATGATCACGACAGAATTTGAAAGGTAATGTAAGGAAGGAGAGAAGAGACCAGTAAAGTGGTGGGAAAATCTCAAGTGGAAGGGAAAAATATGAAGTACGCGCCTAACTGCCGTCGAAGTAAACGTCGAGCGTTTGGCGCCTATAAACGTGACTTTGAAGTTGACGAATCGGAAGTGAACACGTGGACAATTAAGATAAGACGCAACTAAACGTCACTGAACGTTTTAGCAATAGTGGTTGACACATCAGCATATTTAATATTGAGGTTTTTGTACTAAGTAGGAATTAGTGCATACTCTGTTTATTAGCAAAGGGAATAATTGGCACGGCTGAGGAGACACGCTTATTAATTTTTTTTGTTTTGGAGAATTTCATTAAATGACCATAGGACTAAAATATTTTAAAATTTCAATGAAGGATTAAAAATTAAAATAAAAATAAATTTTAAAGGTAAAAAAACTATTATGCCTTTTACTTTATGAATAAAAGGAATCCTCAATAAATAAATGTGCGACTCTTTATGAATAAGTGAATTCCCCGTATGAACAACTATTCACAAAAAATAAATTAATGTGTTATTTATTAGAGAATTTCACTTATTCATAAAGAGTCGCACATTTATTGATAGAAGGATTCCACTTGTTCATTAAATAAGAGAACTTATTTATAGGAGTATTCCACTTGTTCATAAAATAAGGGATATTATTGTCTTTTCATCTATAAAACTTATTTTCATTTTAATTTTAGACCCTGTAATGAAATTTTTTGTTTTGATTCTTAACTAAAATAAATTTGATCCTAAGGTGTTTTATTGAAATTTTTCCTTTTTTATTGTGAATAGTTGCATGCACTCATTCTACTTATATTATACCATGTTCATCCAATGTTTCATATAAGAGCGAATTAATTAATTTATGTAGATTAAGGAAGTTAGATCCCCCCCAAAAAAAAACAATTAAAGAAGTTAGATAAATTTCTTAATCATAACAAATGCTTCATGATTTGATCTCTCTGATATACCCTTATATAATATTTAATTATATATCAATTTATAAGTTAAACAAATTAAGGTAAGGTCACACTAGATACCTTTATATCTCATGTTCGATTCCCTTATAAGACATTTGTGGAAGCAGCAACTACAAACTCCAAACCAATTATAATAATTAAAAAAAGAGCTTGTTTTAAGGAAAAATTGCGCTGAGGTCCTGAGTAAGGGAATTTATATCCTGTAGAGTTATTAATGACGCTTTAAAGGTTGTTAATAACAATCTCATGGCAATACATGAGGCTGTTAAATGGGACTTGACCGTAATTTTTTTTTATTTCGGGACCTCTTTAACATATATTACCTTACTCAAGACCTTTACACAATTTTCCCTTATTTTAAAGTAGTTTTTTTTAACTAAATATAAAACCTTCTTTCATTCTATCTCTTAATTTTATCATTTTTTATTTAAAATAATTTATTTAACTCATTATATATATAACTTAATGATACATAAAACTATTTTAAATATAAGATTTAATTAAAGAATTAGATATAAAATATTTTTTCCTAACATTTGGATATAAAATATATAAACACAAGGTTCTAATTTTTGTCCTGTTTGCAGATGCCAATTACTCAAACCTTACCGTGAACAACATTGGATTTTGGTAAACTTGTCGGATGAAGCGATGTGTTGTGGGCACTATATTAATATAATTGAGTAATAATGATGTCAAATGAAAAGTGATGATGGAAGAAATAAACAAAGATTAAGTGTCATATCGTTGAAGATTAAAACAAATGCTCATTGGTTTTGTAGCTAATCGTGCAAGTTAAGATGACAAACAGATCATAATCGGATATATATACATAAAAAATAAAAAAAAGATAAGAGAATAGGAAAGTAAGGGTTAATTTCATCCATCAATAATTAATTAATTGCGTAGACTTTAACTTTCGGTCGTCAGCCCACTACACATCATCGGGTCCATTGTTAAGTTCGAATATTTTATAGGTGAAAATTTTAATAAAGCACACTATGGTGATGTCTATAATTAAGCTCAAAATATTTTAAAATTTTATAAAATTATTATTAAATAAAAATGTTATTGTCAAAATACTAGATGCACATGGCATATCACTTAAATTTACTCGTCAATTTACAATAAAGAACTTGTCGGCAAGGTTCAATATATAAAATGCAAGTCTTTATAATCTCAAGTATATTTTTCAGAATGTAAAGTGAACTTTTCATTTCATTAAAATTTACTTGTTAATTTACAATAAATAGGTTTGATTGTATAACAAATTTCTCGTGCATTTGTAAGTTATTTAGTAAAATTTATTAAGATGACAAATTAATGTAAGGTTTTAACAAGTAAAGTCCACACAATCAAACACGCTAAAAAGTAACCACTACAAGTTGACAAGCAAACATATTTGACATCACTAGTTTAGTTAAGATTTTAACAAATTCATTTGATATTATAATAGGTTCCTTAATGCGCTCTTTAAAACCTTTCAATTTGCAATTAACATGTCAGATTAATAAGCAAAATTTACTAAAATGACAGGTTGAGTTAAGGTCTTAAAAACTCCACTTTATATTGCAACAAATCAACAAGATTTATTAAGTACAAGTTGAGTCTTATTAACAAGTTTCTTTTATGAATTGACAAGTAGATGTTACTAAAATGACAAACTTACCCCTCTGGTCTTAATTACTCTCTCTATTACTATTTATAAGATCTTTTTGAAAAATCGTAAAAAAATTTTAAGAAAGATAATTATATTACTTTAAGATATTAAAGTTTGTTGTTTTTCTTCAAATTATGTTATTTGACTTATGAACTGCTATATAATGTAATAAAACATAACATATGATATTATTAAGTAGTGTAATTAGCTTTCTTAAAATTTTCTTAGGATTCTCCAAAAAGGTCTTATAAATAGGAACAAAGGGAATATAAGAGCATGTTGAACTTCTTTTTTTTTTTTAGAAAATTTTAAGAAAGCTAATTACATTACTTTAAGGCATTAAAATTTAGAGTAAAATACTCTGATCTTTCTTACATTTTACCTTAATTACAGAGACTTTCCCTCTATTTTGAAAACATGCACTTAAGTCCAAACCCTTGACTTCGTTAAGAATTTAAAATTTTTAATTAATATTTATATTACAATAAATTTTATTTACTAATTTACTCTTCATCATTAATAATTTCCTAATTTTAGCTAAGATTGTTTGAGTAATTTAACAGTTTTTTCTCTTAATTTATTTTTACAATTTTATAAATAGTTATCTGCTAAATTTTTTCCATATCTCAATGAAGACTAACTTAATCTCATTAATACAAACATAGAAAATTTAACTAGTATAATTAATTCTTTCAATATATGCATACTTAAATAAACATGTTTATAAATTTTGTGCAAAAAAATTAATTTAAAAAATTAAAATTTAAAATTAAATTAAGTTATATAACAACTTAAATTTACATTATTAATACTATATGATGAAGAAAAATATTCCTTTCAAATATATTTTAGTCATGGTGTAATGACAAAAAAAGAAAGAAATATGTTTTTAAATATTTATAAGAAAAATTAATGCATAAGTTTTAATAAATATGATAAAAATTAAAATTTACTAATACAATATCAATTAGAAATTTTGGCCATATATATATATATTGGAATTATTTTTTGATTGCATGGAAAATTATTCTTAGGAAAATATAAATGTTTATTCATTTTTTGAAATAAGGGTATTTTGGTTAATAGAAATGTTTAATAGTCAAACTTAACAGTCAACTTTAATAGTCAAACTTAACGGTCAACTAACGGTTGGGTGGATGGAAATAGAATCTCAAATATATAAAGGAGGTTTCTATAACATGCATTTTAATTTTAAGGGATGTCTATTTACATCTTCAAAATAAAGGGGAGGTGTGTGTAATTTTTAGAGGGTAATCAATATATTTTATTCTAAAAGTTATTGTTTTTCTTCAAACTATGTTGTTTGACTTATGAATTAATATATAATATAATAAAACACAACATTTGATATGATTAAATAATGTAATTAGTTTTTTTAATATTATTAAAAAAAAGTTAACCAACTTTTATAATTAGGACCGGAGGGATACTTAGGTTTTCAATCAGTGCAATGGCTTGAAAACTACAATAAGTTTATGTTGTATGTGTGCAATATTTTTCATTTTATCATTAAGAGGGATTAATAACTTTGTGGTTATATATTTGGGAGACCAATGGAGTCGATGTTGGCGTCAGCCTTTTGCATCGTACAAATTGTTAGCAGTAGCAACTATAAAACACAATAAGCAAACATTTCGAGTTGCACCTAAAGGCACTCTCCTTAGAAGATATTCCGCAACCCCCTAGTAAATTAAGAAACGGCACTCCCCAAGATAAAACGAACTCTTCCTACATGAAGTAGGGTGCCAGAACTACAAGAAGATAACTGTGGAACTCAGAAGAAAGGGAGAATAGAGGAGTTTGGGGTAGAGGTCTGGGTAGAGCTAACCTCAAAGCATTGTGACCTTACTCCTCACATTGTCTTTTATAGGCAGAAATTTATGTGACCGTTGAATAGCAATAATGACCATTAAAAACAGTTTAATGACAATTAAAATGATAGTTACAAAACAATAATTAATTGTAATTAAGGGTGTGTTTGGTTTGAGGGGAGGAGATGGGAGGGGAGGGAGGGCATATAACCTTGTTTGATTTGTTAGAGGGGAGGGGAGGGGAATGGAGTTTTTGTTTGGTTTAAGAGGGGAGAAGAGAGGTGGCAATAATAGATTTACTATTTTACCCTTACATCTCATTTCATACTTTTATACTTATATATTACATTAGTTTACATTTAGCTTCCAACTAAGTTATTTAATTAATTTTTTTTGCCTTCAAGTTATTTAATTAATACTACAA
>JBAGKO010000005.1:9123307-9135454 GCA_037177275.1 Acacia concinna | reverse complement strand
TCTCTTCTCTTCTTCTCTAATTCTCTCTATTCTTCTGCAATTCTCTCCTAAATCCCTCTCTCCTTCTATCTTAATCCTTAAAAATCATATTCAGATTACAAAATCAGCATCATATGATTACCAACTGGCTGTTCAGTTATTTTTCTGAATATGTTTGGTTTGTTTTGATGCATGTTATTGTAACTCCTTAGACACAGGAAATTGCAAATCATTTTAAGGAAGTTTACTTGCACTTCAAATTCTGTAAACATGTCTTTACTCGTTTGCTAACTGTTTATTGCTCTTATATTCATGCAGGCTAAACATATGTTAATACCTTACATGCCAATGTTGATACCTCCAAAAAAGTGGAAAGGGTACGACAAATGGCTTGGGTCATGCTAGTGTATTGAAAACTTAACTTCTCTTCATCAAGCCCAAGAGGGGAGTAGTGATATTATTTGGTCCTTTAATGACAGTTGTGGTTGAAAACTGGTTCAATTGGGATTTTTAAGCAGTTTTAAAATAAATTGTATGAATAAATATAATTGAAATTTAAAATAAAATGACTATGGACTTTATTCTATGATATATTATTAGCTGCTAAAAAAGTTTGGAAGATAGTGAAGGGCACAATTAACTGTCCACATATTCTCTTGAATCCTTGGTGTCTTAGCAGCTTCTCTCTCCCTCTATCCCCTTGTAAAAGTTTCCAAAACTCTTTCCAGATATGACAAAGGTGGACACTTGTTCTTGCCTTCTTATATTATGCGTACTCATGGATCTAGAAAGCAAGAAGCTGTAATGAAGAATGTCAAAGGGGACCAAATGCAAAAAGTTTTTGAGGTATTTTATGTTAAGATGCATTTTCCTTTTTCATTTCCCAAGAAAGAATATTTTATAAAAGAGATAATCTGGAAAGGTCTGTGCATTTTTATTGATATAATATTGGAACAGTAATGGAACTGTTTTTAGCGTCATTACATAATAGTTAATTCTAAATTTATTAATTGTTTAAATATTTTATTATCTATTTATGTTTTTACATTCGCAACACTTTGGATATATATATATATATAGATATGTGTCTACATATGCATATGTAATTATTTGCTTGGCATTGTTGCTTCTTCTTCTTCAATAGTAACTTCATCTTGATATATAAGCTTGACTTGTTCGTTCTTCTTTAATTGATACAATTTAAGGCTTTGGATGTGCTTGGAAATACCACATGGCGAATAAATAGAAGATTGCTTGGTGTTGTTGAGACAATCTGGGATGGAGGAGGTAAAATTGCGGGCCTGATTGATCGTCAAGATGTAAGCACACACACACACAAAGAAATTTGTAAGATTAAGGGTGACACGTAGAAATAGAAATCTCCATAACAGAAATTTGTGTTCATTTCCTCTTTTGACAATATTTACCCATTTCTTCTGAAAATTAGATTAACAAGTAAATTTAAATTGTTTTACAACAACAAATATAATAAATTCTGATATTATTCGCATTAAAGAGTGACTTTTAGATCATTTGATGGCCTTAAACTGCTGTTTTTGTTAGATCCTTATAAACACGAGAAGTTTTCATTTAACAGTGATTTGAATCTGTAAGGACTTATT
Organism: Acacia concinna; assembly: GCA_037177275.1. Classification (NCBI taxonomy): domain Eukaryota; kingdom Viridiplantae; phylum Streptophyta; class Magnoliopsida; order Fabales; family Fabaceae; genus Acacia; species Acacia concinna. Next base: position 9,133,853 of record JBAGKO010000005.1, on the reverse strand, counting down.
GGACAACATTGGTTTGGTCTAATGCAGGCCTCATAAAGATTATATGTAACTTCTCTAATAAGCTTGAAATATGATGAATTCCTGATATTATATATTGCTGTGATTCATCTGACCTACACGTACTCTTCTTTTGGATTAGGTTCCCATACCAGAAAAGCCACTGGCTGAAGACTTGAAGCTAATTCAGGAGTGGAAATGGAGGGTGAGGAAGGCAAAGAAAATTAATCTAGAGAGACACGCTCAAAGATGTGACACTGAGCTTAAGCTTTCTGTAAGACCTTCCTTCTTATTGTCAGATATCCTTTGATATTATGTTTGAACAATTGAACATTTTTGTCATTACATCAACAGCCTATTGTCTTCCTACTTCTTGCATATACATATGCTATTATTCAGTCTAACCATGAGCACATTTGTCATTCATGAATGGCGTGATTTCAATTTTTTTTTTTCAAAATATATCTATTCCATTTAGATGAGCAATAGTAATAATAAGATTCATTCTGATACAGGTGGCCCGGAAAATGAAAGATGAGGAGGGCTTTTATTATCCCCATAATCTTGACTTCCGTGGCAGAGCGTACCCAATGCATCCTCATTTAAATCATTTAAGTTCTGATCTGTGTCGAGGACTGCTTGAGTTTGCTGAAGGACGGCCTTTGGGAAAGTCTGGACTAAAGTGGCTGAAAATACATTTGGCGAATTTGTATGCTGGTGGTGTTGACAAGCTGTCTTACGATGAGCGTCTAGAATTTGTGGAGGACCATCTTCATGATGTGTTTGACTCTGCTGATAACCCAACTAATGGTAACCGTTGGTGGTTAACGGCTGAAGATCCTTTTCAATGCCTTGCTGCTTGTTTCAATCTATCAGAAGCCTTAAGAAGCTCATCACCACATTCTGTTGTCTCACACCTGCCAATTCATCAGGTAGCTGGAGACTTTAAAATCTGTGAAAAAAATGTTGAAATTTTGCAGACTTATTTTATATGTATTCAAATTAGCTTCAAACTCTTCTGCCTTCAGGAGATCTTTAATGAGAACGTACTTCCTTCCTTTTGTCATTTAATAAAAACATACGACCTAAAAGTATGCTGTTGTATTATTGTATTACGAAATGAGAGATAAAGGGGAGAATAGAAGGGAGGGGGGGGGGGGAGAGGAAAGAGTAACAGAGGATAAGGGAACTCAACCATTAGGTTTATCACAATAAAACACTCGCCCAAAATAAAACTAATTATTTCTATTTATAGCCTATGATAACTTGCAGCTACTAACGGCTACTTCTATAACTACGCCAAACTATTATATTTATTTACAATTACACAAGATATACAATAGGTTAAGGAGAGAAAAATAAAGAAGTTGAAAATTTTGGTCATAAAACACCAAAGCTACCTGCATAACAGCCTGTTGTCGTCATTATTATCTATACCTTATTTAGTCAACTTTCTTTTAAAAAATGTATGGCTTATCTTTTTGTCTTTTAAAAGCTAATGTTGGTAATACTTTTCTGCTATATGTTTAGGATGGTTCCTGTAATGGCCTACAGCACTATGCTGCCTTGGGAAGGGATTATGTAGGTTTACTTAACCCTTCTTTATTTTTCCAATTACTTTACTATCCTCTGTGCTTCTTTTAAATTAAAGATTTTTATAATCACTGGATTTTGTGGTGATCCTTTTTGCCACTATCACTAAGAAATTTAGAAATCTCAGTATGGTGTGTTAAGATAACCAATACACAACATCATATCAAGACAGCCAGCACTTGGTAGACTCAGCACTTGATAGACTTAGCACACCATAGTGAATCAGTGATATTAACATGCCATCTTGTAGCAACTAACAAGCAACTGTAACTGTAAAATATGTGTGGCTGCTATTTTGTTTCATTTTTTGATACAAGGTTAGCTCCAAATAATTTATGTCGGTTACACCTATTATTATCATTTGACTGAATTAAATATGCTATCAGTTGGAGGCTGCTGCAGTTAACTTGGTTGCTAGAGAGAAACCAGCTGATGTTTACTCAGAGATTGCTATTAGGTATGTTAAGTCCATTGATTGCAATTGAGTTTTTCATTATAGCCTCTATTAATTGCAAGTGCACTGCATTAGAATAACTACACTAGAGAAGGCTCTCTTGTATGCAAAGGGAATTTCCAAATTACTAGGCATGATTAATATTGTTTTGTTACTTCAATTGCAAATTATAAATGTGAGCAGGGTTCATGATATAATGTTAAGGGACAGCAATGAAGATCCTACTACAAATCCAAAAGCTTTATTAGCAAAACTTTTAATTGACAAGGTTAGTATTCAATTTAAAGAGTGAAGTTGTATATGTTGTGCAATATTTGCTCCAATAATTGGTCAGGATCTCTCTTTTTTCTTTTCTTTTACATTCAAGTCTCGTATGCTTTCAGGTTGATAGGAAACTGGTCAAACAGACAGTTATGACTTCAGTATATGGTGTTACTTTTGTTGGGGCAAGAGAGCAAATAAAAAGAAGATTAGTGGAGAAAGGTCTCAAAGCTGGTGACAAACTTCTATTTGATGCAGCTTGCTATGCTGCGAAAGTAAGCATTTATCTATTGGATGTGAGGAACTGAGATTAAATTGTATCTGACACAGACTGTAATAGATTCCTTGATATGTTATCATTATCGTTTAATTGATTTGTTTTCAAACGTAATCGTTGGGAAACAATGCCTAAATAAAAGCTAAAATGGAGTCAATCATTTCATGATATTTGTTTTTAGTTGAATGTTCTTGTTCACCTGGGTTTAATTCACTTGTGCTATATAAATATATGCAGACGCTGTTTTGCATTTTCATGACTATATAACATGATAGAAATGTGATATTTTAACCTGTCTGTCATACTTAGTATTGTGATCATCCTTTCTTCCATTTAGGTGACACTGGCTGCCCTCGGGGAAATTTTTGAAGCTGCACGGGGCATTATGAATTGGCTTGGCGATTGTGCAAAGGTAAACACTCCCATCACATTGACATTTCTTTCGGTTTTGAAACTTCTGTTTGCAGTTTATGTATTTTCATCCTTTATTTGTTTTTGTATTTTTTAGGTGATTGCTTCTGACAAACAGGCTGTTCGATGGACCACTCCTCTTGGTCTTCCTGTTGTACAACCATACTGCAAAACTGAACGTCATCTGGTAAGATATTGAGTGTAGATATCTTACTAGACGTACTAGATGGGTGCATTTACTGATTGATGTGGTTCCTTCAGTAACATATTGTCATGATTACCTGAAATGTGTAATCATTGCTGCCGTGGTGTTTAACCATTTACTACAGCAGTTGCAACCTTATGTTGGATTATTGACGTTAAATCTCAGTGAATGACTTGCTTTCTATGTATGTCTATATATATATATATATATCCTTTTTGGTAGCTTAAAGGAAAAGTGTTAAGGTTCTTTTGCTGCTTGGAGGTCCATTTGTATAATAGTAACTCAACAGTGGAAAAGAATGATTTTGTCCTTAGGCAAATACAATGGAGTTAGCTCAGTCAGTTACCTGCATGATAGACGAATACTAAATTATTTGAGGTAGCTATAGCACTTCTGCATTGAAATTATGACTTAAATCCTGGACCACACCATTGTTGAGGAAAAAGCAAACTTCTTAAAGTGGTGTATACTTTATTCCTGGTATTGGCTATAGAAACCCACCATGGCCACTGATAAATATGAAATTGCTTCTAATTGGGTTGTTTTAAACTGTTTTTAAGTCCTTTATTTTGAAACACTGGAATAATGGATCTTACCATGTAATGTAGGTCAGAACATCTCTTCAGGTTTTGGCTTTGCAGCGGCAGGCTGATGCAGTAAGTGTTTGTTTTCCTTTGTAACTCTTTCAAGACATGCTACTGTCAGTTTGTCGTTATTAACCATTTTTTTATCACTTATGCTATGGTATTCCAGGTTGATGTCAGAAAGCAGAGAACTGCATTTCCTCCAAATTTTGTACATTCACTGGATGGTTCACACATGATGATGACTGCTCTTGCCTGCAGGGAAGCTGGCTTGCGTTTTGCAGGTCTGAGAGTCTAATTTTACCAGTGAAATTTTGAACAGAGTGATTTTTAAACGCCCCGTTAAAGTGAATAATATATTCTATACTAGTATCTTAAAAGTGTGAAAGCTTGGCGTTTTTGTAATTGGTGCTTAAACTTTGTTAAATAATTTGTGTTTCCAGGGGTTCATGACTCGTTCTGGACACATGCATGTGATGTGGAGAAAATGAATCGGATTCTTAGAGAAAAATTTGTAGAGCTTTATAGCTCGCCAATACTTGAAAATGTAAGTCCTTGCCTTCTTGTACCATGAGAATTTGAGTTTATTAGATAGGAGAGTTATCCTGTTTTCTCTTATGATCAAATATGCGAGTTCCTGGAGGTCTACAAATTAACTTGTGTATTGTGGAACAGCATTAGAATTAAAAATAGCGTATTATCAAATTATTGAACAATCAATAATTTTGCAGTTGCTGGAAGACTTTCAGAAATCACATCCAGGATTGACATTCCCTAGACTGCCAGAGAGAGGTGATTTTGACTTACAGAAGGTTCTTGAGTCACCATACTTTTTCAATTGAGCATTGCTCCACTAGAATCATGCATTTCCACAGAAATTTTATTTGCTTTCATTGGAGCTATTTCGGAAGCTTTGGCGGGAACAGCAACCTATGCCAGCTTCAAGAAATGCTTGGGAAGGAAAGATGAGGGAACCCGAGGATATTTTCCAGAACTCGTGTTGCCAGAATGCTCACAATGTACTATGATCTAATTTATACAGTGCTGGTTCAAGTGGAGAAAAGCTTCAATGCCTGTTCTTCCATATAGGAATGAAGGAGTTCCCAGTAAGATTTTGATGTTGACAATTTTGTTCACCCGGCTCTGCCACTTTATGGACAGTGGCATTTTCCATGTGAGATATTCCTAGAGATAGACTTAGTGTATACAAAATAAGCAGAACAAGTCAATCATATATAGGATATGCAAACATGTCAGAAGTAGGCTTTATTGAAAAGTGAGTTTGGCAGGTTCGTGTGTATTTTCCTAAATGGGAAGTTCTGATTGTCTTTTGTAAATTTAAGTTTAATGTCTATTTATAATTTTTCAACGCCAGATAACGGCCTGAGTAAGCATTATTCTCTTTACGAGTATTACAATGCATGAATAGTTCGAAGTGTATTTCTGATACTAAAAGAGATAATATAATATGAAAGTAAGAGAAGATACGAAAATGACTATCAACAGTATTCTTAGTTCCCTGGTTTCCAATTACAATGTCATATAATCTTACAGGCTTGATAATACGACTCCTAACATATAGCTAATTATGCAGAAGTTATGGGAAAAGAAAGCTTTTACAACCAGGTATACAATTATAAGAATTGTTTCATGACAAGTGTTAAACTTGAAGCAGCTAATAATTGCATACTAAGTCGTGTAGACTTGAAGAAATGAAGCAAATTGGAATAAACTATATTGGGGACATGAAATGTAGGGACAATAGAATAACCATGATTTTGATTTCAAATATGGATTCTTGGATTGGAAACTAAAATTCATTTTTTGTTCGTTTAATATTCTAGTAGCTGATTTCTCATTGGAGCCCCAAGCCACGCCTATCTCATCATGATAAAAATGAAATATAAGCATTTGTTATCAAATTTCTCAATAAAAACATGACATGGGGGGAAAAGCTTTTTTGTCAAATTCAATCATGAAATGCTGACTTATAAAGGGCAAAAATCCATGTCATGTTTTTATTGAAAATTTTAATAATAAACACTTAAAATTTATACTTCAATCTTGGCCATTCCGCTGTGTTGCCATACACATACTTCCAGTCCTATTTGTCACCTTATAGCACTTGCAGTCAACATCCTGTACCCCTAAAAAGATAGGATATCTGGAATCAGTATCAGAACTTAAATCAACGGCCGAAATTCTACTTTCATATTTCTTAGCCCAAAATGACAATGTTCAAACTTGACGTCAAATGCTGTAGAAAGATAATTAATAAATTAACACTCATTCTGCAAAATGCAGACAACATATATCATTAGAGGCAAAGGACTTGTCCTGTAATATTTGTTCGGAGCAAATTGTGGAAGTAATAACTTGAGAACTAATTTATTTTTACCTGAAGTTCGTGATATTTTTCACAGAAGCATGTTTGAAAGGCCTAAGACCACTTTGAGAGAGCAGTTATATGAAATTTACAACTTCAGCTGCTTCTTCCACAGTGACCATTTTACAGCTTCTAAAATCTTATCATTTCTTCTCATGGCCGTGATAAGATTAGTGTAGGTAATGTGGTCAGGTTCAATTCCATTTTCTCTCATCTCCTTAACCAAATTTACAGCATCTTCAACCATTCCAGCAATACCATATGCTTTGATCAACGTGTTATAGCTGTACAAATCAGGTCCAAGTCCACATTCTCTCAGTTCTCTGAGCACGCTTGCGACTTCATCGGTCCATCTTTGCTCTCCATAAATATTGATCATGGTGTTGTATGTGTAGTGGTCAGAGGTACATCTTGATTCCTTCATTTTCTGCAATACCGTTCTAAAGGTCTCCATTTGACCATCTTTTCCATAAGCATCTAGCATTGAATTGTAGGCTTCCAGGGAAACTTCAAAGCCATCAAATTTCATCATCTGGACGGTTGATGACATCTTTTTAAAGTCCTTGTTCTTCCCAAATGCAGCTATAATAGTGTTGTAAGAAATCACGTTAGCAAGGCCCCGCCTTTTAGCCATGAATAACAACTTCTTGGCCTTATTGAATAACTTGGCTTTTCCATAGACGTCAAGCATGACATTGAAGGTAATTGTATTAGGCGAAAATCCACGCTGAAGCATCTCATCAAAAAGCCTGGTAAGCTCATCTACAGGCAGAGCACGCGCACAGCAGTTCAGGACGCAATTATACATTTCCTGATCCCAATTCACTCGATCTTTTGAGATTTTGTAGTATAAATTAGATAATTTATCCAACATACTACATCGTTGATAAGTGCGGAGCATATCACGTAACAGAAAAACATCAGGAATGATATCTGGTCGCTTGTCAATTTCATCCAGAACAGAGCAAGCATCTTCTAAAGATCCAGCTTTGGCATACATTCTTAAAACAATGCTTAAGGAAATCATATCCAAGGAGGTTTCCGAACATTTCAACTTCAGATACAGTTTTTCTGCGTCCTCAAAGCAACCCATGATACAATAAATGTCAATCATAGTGCATGAGATGTGCAGATTTGGCTTGTCACCATGTGTGGGCATTTGAATGTATATTTTAACAGCATCTTGAAGCAAACCTACCTCTTTGCACAAGCAAATAATCAGATGATACAAATTATCCTCGTAATGAGGATCATTCCACTTTTTGTCATTCAATACTTTCAAGGCCTCATCCACTAATTGATGTTTTACATAAGCCATGACTAGAGTGGAGCACGAATTCTGGTTGAGTAAAACATGTTGATAAAAAGAACCTTTCAGCAAAAGTGGCACTTTATCAACTCTTCCAGCTCCCTCATATGCTTGCAAAAGAATCCCGAGTATTGAAGAATACTGACATCCAGTCTCCAGCATATCAGTGAGGGTTCTTATGGCACCCTCTTCATCTGCATATTTGGCTTGCAATTTTATCAATGTGTACAAATTAGAGGAATTGGGCTTGTACCCCAACCGTTTCAGCTCATCGTAGTACCATCTTCCTTGCTCAAAATTACCAGCTCTACCCCAACCTTCAATCATAGAACGGTAAGTGGTTTCATCAGGATCCATCCCAGCACTCTGCATACTCAGAAAAAGGCTTTGAGCAGCATCCATGTTAGATGCCTTTCCATACCCAGTAATCATGGTGTTATAAGCAATGATATTGGAGGAAAGCCCTGCTTGTTGCATTGACATAAATACCTCCTCAGCATCCGTCATTTTGCCTTGCTGGCTATAAGCATTTAGTACTGCCAACCAATTTTCCAGATTAAGAGGTACTTCATCTTCTCTCATCAACCCAATAATTCCTTCTGCTTTCTCATACAATCTTAAACGGGTATAAATAGTTATCATCGCTGAATATGCAGATTGACATACAATTCCAAAGCTCCTCATCTTTGAAAATGTGAACTCTGCCTCATCAACATTCCAACCCTTCTGATAAAGCCCCATAAGTGTGCCAAAAGTCGCAATACTTGGACGAACACCACTGTCTAACATCATTTGAAACCATCTTGCACCTAGCCCCATAAGACCCCGTTTGGAGCATGCATAGATAAGCGTGTTGAAAACCTGAAAGTTCAACTCAGAACCGAATTTGCTTTTCATTTCCCGAATTATTTTCTCCGCAGCATCCCAGTCTCCTTTCGCGCTCAACACCCGAATAATAACATTATAAGCACCCATGTTGTGTTCTAACTTCCCATTGCTCCTCATCCACTGAAAAAACACCAGAGTTTTGCTATCACTTTTTTTTTCAAGCCTTTTCAAGATCGCATTACAAAGTTCAGAGCTCAGGTCAATCCGAATGGAAGAGTAATCTACATCAAAACCATCATCATATACAAAGTACTTATGTATATCAAATGTACCACCTTTCCTTTTGTATCTATATTTCAAACCTACTTCAACTTCACTGTTTGCTACCTTCTTTGGTACCCGAACCTTCTTCCCAGACTCAAATCTTGAATTCAAATTCCCCTCGTCCAAACCCTCATCAGAAACACCAGTTGGCTCATTATCGAGCCTAGAGACTTGTATGTACTTGATCCTGCTCAAAGAAACGAAAGCGCAAGCTCGAAGAGCATGAAGGCAACTAGATGACGAAAAACCAGAGCAACGATCAGCAGAATTCAAAGGGAAATTGGCCTTCTTCGAATCAAAGGTGTCCAAAGAAACTGGAAACCTAAGCAAGGCCATGAAATCACATAGGCATTGAAGTAGAACAATTCCACGCGTTCAATTGAGCTCAGCGAGTGACTGACGAGGGAGCTGACGTGAAGCTGAAAACCGACCTGTCGAGGCACTTCAACGTCCTTCCAAGTGTTATCCTTTCATCTCTTCTTTGCTCCTTGTCGAGACCACAAAACAAAACACATGCACTTGCACAACCTCATTCTCCTCCTGCGGGCTCTAATTACCGTTAAGCCAACTTTAATTTGTTGGAGGAGATGATTATTAATATTAATTGAAAGAAGCTCTACTGTGACAAAAATATTAATTTAATTTTGAAAAAAATCCAATTAAATACCTTCTCAAATTAAAACCCTAAAAATGATCTAACATTTACAAAACTCTGAAAAGTGATAAAAGGTGATATTTGAGGTTGGTAAATTATAAAACAAAGACTCAAATACCCCTTATAGATTAAAGAGGCTGTAAGAGAAAGGAGGGTGGTAATGTGATGTATGACAAAAGAGGGTGATGAAAGAGAAAAACATATTAATTTTGTTGGTGGTGACACTGTCAAAGAAGATTAAAATTTATTAATAATTATGATACTAGAATAATCAAATCTTAAAAGAATTGGTTAATAGTTCAAATGGGTCTATTGTCGAGATATGTATACTAGTTGTTGTCATGAAGTTTTTGGCTTTTTATTAATCCTCTTAATATATTTGTCAGTAACATTATTAGTTTTGTTAATGGTAAAACATTATGAGATATATATATATATGGTAATTATATCAATAAAATTATTAGGGTTGATAATTATAACAAATATCATTACCGCTTTAGTTCATATTAATGGTTACTAGTTACTTTAACAATTGACTTTATGATATGTGTGTGTATAATTATTTTAATAATAGTAGTCTCCTGATATTTAAAAAGATTGATCTATTTAAATTAGATGCCTAATTGATACTAAATACATTCTTAAATGTAAGTTTATGTTGATTTTTTGAAAAAAAATTAAGGAGGTTAAATAAATTAATTTAAAGTATTATGTTTATGATTTTTCCTATGAACTAATTAATTTGACTTATAAATTGATATACAATTTAATTGCATGTTTGATTAAGCGGTATAATCTAAAATAATCCCGATTGATTAATAAAAGTGCTTATAGAGTTAATTTGATAATCTCAACCTACTGCGGCGTTGACAACATATCTTGTTTAGGTATTTTTTTTTCAAAACCTCATTTATAATAATTTATCTCTAGCAACGCATTTAGCGTAGTCATTTATGCTATTGAAAAATCACTATCAAATATCAACCTCTTAGCATAAGAAATTGTCACATCTACCATCCTTTTCTTGTTCTTAAATTTCACAAATATTTTTCAACTAAAACTTTTAAATATTTTAAAATCCACACATATATGTTCTATTAAATTATTTTAAAGAATAAAAAATATAAATAAAAAAATGTAAATATTCATGTCATTTATTAAATCATATTTAATTATAATTATTATATATTCAATTATCTATGTTATTAAATATGATCATGAAAATGTAAACGGTTTTATTAAAGAAATAAAGTTTTTTCACG